>JAUMHL010000013.1:2469255-2521354 GCA_032362345.1 Sandelia bainsii | reverse complement strand
AGATAAAGGAAACTAACCCCCCCCCCCCCCCCCCCCCAATCACCAACTACTGCCAAGATGCCCTTTAGCAAGACATTCAAATCTGAAGAAATTAGGTGTGAAGAAGTTGTTGAAAAGGTAGCTCTTCCTGTCACAGCTATTAAGAAAAACACCCTTAAGAAAATAATGAAAATAATATACAATGAATTGAACTCAAGCGCTTGGTTTGAACCTTATGATATTGCCTGGTGCCTTCAGGGTGTGTAGTTCCAACCACATACGTGCAGGTTTGGGAAAAAAAGATGTTTTACTGATAACAGTGATGAACAATGGATGAAACAGTGGGTAAGTAGATCATATTTTCCAACCACAAATAACCTCAAGGCAAGAAAATAAAAGAGAGTAGGTTTGATATTTTACTTAAAAAGCCAATGTCCTCAAATAACCTAACTAGGTGTAATAGTGCTATATAATGACGAGTACTATGAATTTGGTAAGTTTATCCACTCCATCAGGCCTTTTAGCAGTTTAAGTGTTCATTCTATGGCTCCTGGTTCCTATTTGTTCTATTCTTCATGGATGGGGATGAATGTGTTGTTCCCTTCACGGGCCCCCGCGGGAGCTGAAGGCGCTAATGATGGAGAGCTATGTGGAGGCAAAGCGGAAGGTTAGCTCATTAGCCACTTCTGGTGTAACAGCATTAGCCATGCTAGCGCTGATCCCCACGGACGCTACGTCGAGGTGCTTGGCATACGCATTTCCATTTTACTTGGAGTGATTTACAATAAATGCAGCACCAGGATAAGTCTGATAAGTCAGAGTTCCTGGATCAACTTCATTACAATCAACTTACACTAATGAGTGTGCAGTGCACAGAAAACAGATATTTCATTTTGTAGTTGCTGATGTTGGACAACTGGTTTAAGATAAATAAAACATAAAGTGACCCCAAAAAAACCATAAGAGCTAAATAATCACTTTTTTTTATGTTCAAATATTACAATACAAGGAACTGTTTTGTCTACAAAATGTCATAAAATAGTAAAAGCTGCTCACTGTGATTTCCTATAGCAGATAAACTGATGGTACTTAGTCCAAAAGCAAAAGATTTTCACTTTAATATATGGCAAACAAATGTGTCAAATCCTCACATTTGAGAAGCTGGCACCAGCAAATGTTGGCATTTTGCACTGGAGAAAAAATTAAATAGCTGTCAAACATTTTTTTGGTCAAGTTACAAACATTTGCATTGTTTGATCCCCTGCAACAGTTTTCTATCACATTTACAACGATGTTTATCGCTTGAGAAAAAAAAAACACTCAATGTGCTATCTCAAGTTATACAGGGCCCACAAATTAGCGTCCTCCACTCCGTCAGAACCTACAGAATGTGGACAACCTTGCTGGATAGAGCTGAAATTTACAGAACAAGATTAAAAGAATAAAAATATAGAATAAAAAAGGTCTACCATCTTTATTCTTCGGCCAAGGCAGGCTGCAACACCTCAACAGCTGCACTGATAACGCCTCCTTTCAGGTATGACAGTGTGTGAAAGAGCTGCAAGTCATGTGAACTGCAAACACAGCGCCCCATTATCAATACAGCCGTTAAGAACTCAAATCAATCACTTCTCTGAAATTAGGTGACAGTATAGTCAGGCTGCCTATAGCTCCGTGTGCCAAAGGTGGACAAGAGAAGCCTGGCACTATGGTGGATATGAAGGACATAAAGCTGAGAAATCAATCTTCTGACTAAGTCGCAGCTCAGAGTTCACTAAAGCGGATAATGTCACCGAGTGCAGAGCCTACACGAGTGATTGTGCAAGGACATACAATAGGGCTTCCACCCACAAGCACACATCCAGGCAATAAAGAGAGAAGCCTCTTTGTCTCCAAAAGATATTTCACGCATGGAAATGTCAAACATGAGTGGCACAGGCTCACTTTGTTTGCCGTAATAAGGTTTTGCAAAAAGAAAGGCTGTGTGAGAAAAACAGTATTTGGCGACTACGGCTTCATGCTCTTAATGCAAGGTAGTTTTCTTAGTAATGATGCCAGTAACTCACATTTAATTCATAAAATGCTAAATGGGAAAGAGTCCAAATAAAAGGATGGAAAAGAGAAACAGAAGAAGGAAAGAAAAGCAATGAATGAAAGGATGTAGAATGCAGTGCTAAAAGCAGCGATATACTATTTATTTGAAATTAACATGTCTAGTTAAATATTAATAATGGTTGATTGTGCTAGAAGATCAGCTCATGCGGGGGTAAACTGGTCAAATAAAAAAGTGTATTTAAACTTCATTTGGAGTCCATCCAGATATGCGTCACTCTGAGGCCACTTCGGAGACAATTTTCTTTCTCCTCCTGAAAATCCACATTTCATAGAGGCTCCTTTCTCTCTTCCAGTCATACAAGTGATTTATCAAGGTTAACCGTGACCTACTTTAGCTGCTGACATTTCAGCAGTGCCTCCCCTGCACAACGTCTAAACACCCGACCCACTTCTCAACCCACTGGGGGCTTTCTGAAAAACTGCTTCTCACCCTTCCTCACTCCTCACTAGCTGCATGGTGGCTCTGGAAATTTTTTAATTTTACCTGATACCCTTAGTCACAGCAATTAAGGTCCCTGTTTTGATGGCATTACACTTAAAACTGTAAAGCTGCAAGATATTCTGGTGGCCAGTATGACCAGTCAAGACTACAAACAGGTGACGTGACTCACTGGAAAGAGCACAAACATGAAAATGGAAAGGATGGTGAGGTTGGCAGAGATGCTGCGACCGGAGAAGATTGTTGATTATCTGCAGCTGGCTCAGAAAATTCAATCTTTTGTATGGCGGCCAAGAGGTCATGTTAGGTAGAGGCAATTCAGGGAACCTGAATTTGAGAGTTACAGTGGAGGCCCAGATACCGAGAGCAGGAAGATGCAGAGGGTGATGCTATTCTCTCTGATAGCAAGGTGCACTGTGATAGACCTGAAGGCTGACAAACAGCCAGCGTGCTACTCAGTCAGATTTCACCTGAGGCTTCAAAAAGGAATCATATCTATGAAACTGATTCCAGCTCTCAGATCATCTATGTTCAATCACGATGTGCTGTGAGAAAATGTGCGGCAATGCCGTGTCTAAGTAAGCGAATCACAGTTGCTGTGGAGCTACATTTCAATTATCAGAACATGCAAGAATTCATTCAAATAACCTTTTCACAACTGTCTTTAATGCTCAGGTTGTTTTTATACTCAAATGAAGTCACTACAATGATTTTGAAACAGTCCCAAATGTGACGGTGGAGTATGGTCTGTCAATCAGTGGGACAGAGATTGAGGAGAGCTGAAAGTGTAAAAAAAAGTGAAAAAACCTGCTATCCTCCAGAACAGCCTTGGATGAGCTATCACCAAACACGAGTGTGTTATAAACCTTAGAGAGAAGTGACCTCTGATGGGGGTCAGAGTTAACAATCTCATCCCATGATTGATTCCGAGGTAATGAGGGAAAAGTGTCATGCATAATTTAAAAATATCAAAGATGAATACTCAATGAGATGTAGAAGGAGATCATGTAGGAGATTAAATTTACTTAACAGATCTGGAGACCTGCAAAGAAAGAATGTTTAATTCCTCATGAACAAAAAAAATCTTCTTCTTAAAGGCTGCTTTAAGTGCCCAAGATCCAAAGTTTTGGTTGTGGAAGAGCAAACTGAAAAATGTTATTTGTTGTTTCTATTATTTCTCTGACAAACTATATTTCTCCAATTGTGAAATATGACCATAAGCAATTTCTCTCCTAAACATTTGCTTTTATCACACAGTCAGTAGCCCAAGCTGAGCAACAGAACAAAATCACTTTTGTACTCAAATGACACGCAGTCTCTCAACCACCACTTCTATCTAAAACACAAGCCAGACTTCCAAAGAGGAAACAAAAATCACAAGGGAGAGCTACATCAGATCCTGTGTACTGGCACATGCCGCTTTATTAGCAAAGTGAGAAGGCTACTAGGTAGGAGCCACGCAGCAGAGATGGTTCTGGTCTGATCTGTGGCCAGGCCAGTGAGGTGCATGCTGGGTGGGAAATGACCACGAACCACCTGCCAAATGTTGGAGAAATTTCGACTAAGCCACCCTGGCAGGTAGCCAACCAACGCCCCAGGGTTTTGTTCTCTCTACTCCAAAAACTAAAGCTGGCTGTTAAAACAGATAAAGTGTCTGATTAATTTAGGGGTTCTTGTGCTTGTGTGTCAGGAAGGCAAGAAAGATTCTGTTCCTCTGAGTTTTAACAGTAACTGTAAAGAGAAAAAAACAACACCTGCCAAACAGGCTACACTAGCGCCTCACGGTTTTGAACTATATTTGGCTCATCACCATTGCCAGATGTATTAACACCAAAATGATGTGAACTATACGGTGAGACTTAGAGAGCTCTGAAATGAGCCTTTTCCTTTTCATTACATGGAAAATAATGGCTACATGTTTCTGGTTTCCCTGACAGGTGATCTCTGGGTTTGTGCAGAGCAGGAGCAAGTGCTTAAGTACAAAAATGTGGAAAGAAAGAGGTGAGTTATTATCGGTCAATAATTAAATTAAAATGTGACATTTCAGGCTCAGGAAACTGTCCGTCATGCATGTTGTGCCTGACAACTGCTGAGGAATACAGGAACTAATATCCAATTTCCTCTGTGTGGCTGGTCACAGGGGCAGGCTGTGCTGCACTCTGCTCTGTAGTAACATAATGAAGTGGCATTTTGGCGGGCCAGGCCTGCACTCGACACTGCGTGCACCCAAGTAGGTAAACAACCCATTCATCAAGGCTTTTTTTGTGTGCCTGCCAGCAGTGGGGATTGTTCGTTATGATGGAATTTGTTCTAAGGATCAACTTATCATTTACGTCCGGGCAAAGATGAAATAGATTTGAGGTGATGTATGGTTTGTTGGGGCGCTGGTTTGTGTGGAGATATGTGAGACTGGTGCTAAAAACAAATGTGAGTGATGATTTTTGAACAGTGTTGAATAAAGGAGTTAGGCTGAGGCCAGGGGTCAAGACGCAGAGCTGGCCTCCTGCCTTGCCAGCAATGCTTGTTGTTGCTGCTGGTGCAATTTGACACTCCTCCCCCACATAACTGACTCAAGACACAACTAAATACAGCGACTGCATGTGTGAATAAGCACATACCTTGAGTAGAAAACTTCTAATAATAGTAGTGTTAACACCTTGCTGTACCCATTGAAAGAAAAGAAAAAAAAAGCTGTGGTAACGTTGGCAGTTTTCTACCAAACATATCAAGTATTATATATCGTGCAGTAGAAAAAAAACACAAAAAGAAGAGTGTGTATCTGAGACATACGGAGGGATGAAAGTTCAATGATTAGACTTGGCTTTGAGGTCAGGGATTTGTGCATGCAACAAAAATGGCTACAGTCCTAAAGAAATGACGCTGGATTGGTCTGAAATACTTAAGGTAATTTCTTACATAGGTAACCGTTACTACAACTACATGTGCCAGTCTGTAATCTCATTGGAGGGTTATTAACATGACGGTATCGGGGGGAAATGAAGGATCAAAAACGTGCTTTCTAGTGGTATGTCAACAGGAGCTAGAAATCATGTTTGAATATACAGGGAGGGGGTACCGATCAGTTCAAGAACATGTACCTTTCTGCTTGCACCACAGTCAACAATCCTTTCTCCTGATTTGAAATTGTGGACACTGTCAGCAAAAAACAAACAAAAGAAAAAACACCACCACTTGCCTTTGGGGCAACTCCTGGCTGGCTTGAATGAAGATTTTTTACACCATTTATAGCTGATTGTCACAGGCATTAGGCAGCAGGGACAGCATGAAAGACCACTGGCCCACGGCAAGGTTACCACAAGAGTGTATTTTGTGCACTATTTCAAAATTTTCAGACTTCTCAAGTCCCGTTGTAAAAATGTTACAAGTAGTTAGCCTTGGCAATCAGTATTTCTGGAGTGAGAGAACTTTATTACCTCAAGTATCTGATGGCAACATACAAAAAAGACAGGTGAAAAAGGAGAAGATTATAGATTAAACCACAGAGCAACAGGTTTTAATCTTCATTTCGAATTATTAATTTTATAGGAAAATGACAACATATACTAATTCCATTTTTCTCCAGGAGCTGTAGTAATCTTGTAGCTGTGGCTTAATGAATGGGGAGGTAACAGTCTTGTCTGTGTATTTAGACGCTCACAGACAGAGACCATTTCACAGCAGACAGTCATTTTACAGAGCAGCCTGAGTCTAGCTGGAGCGCTGCGTTAATGCTCAATCAGATGGTGTCGTGACATGGCAGGGGTGGTCGGGTTGGCTCGGCTGAGCTGGTCACAAAGACTGCACTCTTTCCACGGCCAGGAGGAGGGGACATGGTGGAGGGGGCATTAAAAAACACTGCACTCAGCAACTGAGCCCAATCCCTTTAATCCTCGCTGGTATGCCCGAGCGACAAACGCCCATTGGTCTTTGCCTCAATTAGCACTGATGGGGCCAGTTGCTGGACAGGTCAGAGGACGCCTGGGTCTCTCGCCGTGAATCACCGCCGACTGTACTGTTTGCACACCGAGCACATACCAGCGTGTGTAATGGGCTGGAGTCGGCCACTGCATACCGTACATTCTTTATAGGACGAGCACTTTAAAACGTCTCGTTATCTCTCACAGGGTACTGTAGAAGGATCTGCAAAGCCCCCTCCAGTTCCCCCTGTCCCCCCCATCCTCTCTGTGCTTGAATTGTTTGGATTTATTTGAAGGGTGTGTTAAGTGCCACTTGGGTTTAGAGCTGAACTGTGTATTGAATTTGCAGTGATATTGCAATATCACAAAGCCTGCAGCATAGGCATTTCAATTCATTTTTATAAAACAAGCAATCAATGAGCGAAGAACAGAGAGGGAGGGAGTCTGGCACACAAGCCATTATATATATGAGGAGATTGGGCCTTTGTGAGTCCAGTCCAGTTGAGTAAGAGAGATTTCCTATAATCCACTGCTGTAAAGCTACTGAAAGTAGCCCAAGCACCCAGAGCAAGGTAGCAAGGAGGAGCAAGGCAATGCTATCTTACAATAAATCCTTTGAAAAAAAAAAAAAAAGGTATCACAATTCATATTGCAAATGCCGTTCGACTCAAGGTAATCAAAATGCAGCATCATGATCACCTTCTGCAGCGCTGCTTACGCTACGAGCCAAAAGAGCAGAGAGAAAACTGAAAGTGCACAGAAATACACTCTGTGGTCAAGGTTAGCCCACACTAGATCTCAGACTGCTGCTGATGTGTGTAACTAATACACGGCCCCGTTTTGAGTCATCTCACATGGCCCTCCAAGACATGTTGTCTGCCGTTCAATTATGTTCACTGTTTGCACTCGCTGGCTTCGAATTTGTACAAGACAAACCAATAAACGTGGGGAGTCAATAAATCCCCCTCTTTCATCCATGTAGTCATCCAATGACCTTGCTGACTCCTGGCTCATCTTTATATTTAGTGTAAACTAATGACACATACTGATCACGAGGCACTACAGCCAAAATAAAACACCAACACTTGTGTATTTTTAATGGAGATTATATTACAGGTGCAGTAAGCTAAGAATTTGACTCCGCCAATGCAGAGAATAACCATAATGTTTCTGCAGGGTTTACAATTTTACAATGACTCAGATTACCAGGCACGGCTGCCAGGTAATTCTCTTCCCTGTCAATACTCCTTGGAAGGAAAAACTTGTCTTATTCCACTTTGAATTTCTGTAAATGTATTACTTTGTGCGCCAAAGACCTGTTAATGTTTTGGCAGTTCACGACTGCTGCACAGTGTACCCTAGATGACATTTGAGCTTTATTAGAAGGCAATGCAAAATGACAGCAACAATAAACGCAGGGTGACAACCCCGCAATATCACGAGCGAACAGAGTTCACCCGAGTCTGCTGAGTCTCCGAGACACCATCACCCTTTAGTGGTTTAGGTGATAAGAGGTTAGGGCGACCTTCATGACAATGAGGAATCTTGGCAAGAGACGAACGAAGATGAAGAGGAGGAGGATGGAGGGAGCGTAAAGCAGGCGAGGACCCTTGAGAGAGCCTGAAACAAGAGCATGATGAATGTACAGCTCGCAGTTTTTAATCAAGGATCAAAGCAGGGCCTCTCCATCTGAGCAGCCAGCCTGTCTAGACTGAAACTCTCCCAAGCACATAAAGCAACATCTGCAGGATGCATTAATTACAGTAAAGGACCGTTCTGGACCGGTCTCTGGGGTACCAACACATCAAGTGGTCTAGACTAAGATTAAATAGTCCTGTATATGTGAAGTTTTATTCAACAAACCATATAAACATACCTCCATCTCCAATAGTTCACCAATAACTAACTAACCAATAAACAGGCTGCACACTAAAGGTGATGCTGCTTTTTTCCAACCCTGGACCCTACCATCTTCCCTATCATTTGTTTTAATTTGAGTCAGTAATGGTTACAGGGGTAATTCTCTGACTCCCCATTAGAGAGGTGCGCTCAGTCTGCATTTACATTTTAGGCTTTTAGCCGATGCTCTCATCCAGCATGCCTTACAATAAACGGAGCAGGTAGGGTTATGCTCAAGGACATGCTGACAGGATGAATGCCTGCAGCGGATGTCAAACATGTGAACTTTTGGTTACAGGGTGGACTCTGTGGCCCCTCGCCGGCCCCGCTGACCTGCCTGTCTGTCAGGCACGACTACAGATCATATGTAGAAATTTCTCAAATGAATATGTTATTCCATTAAAACGCATAAGTGTTATTTCATTTCATTTAGACCCACTGCAGCTATAATAAACAGGACTATTAAGATACAAAGACATTAAAGGAAATAAGCTCTCAAAGTAATGGAGTCTTTTATCATAGTATTAACAACAGCTACAGTTTTGAGCAGAATCATTCTCGTTATTTTAGCCAGAGACAGTGCAGCTCAAACGTCTTTCTCGGTCTTCTTCCAAGCCTTCACCTCCGCTTCCTCTAAGGAGGTGAAAGCTGAATTAAATATGTATGTTATTTTCGTCCCTTCATTGCCTCTACACTAGCGTTATAAAAAGACTCAGAGCCTTACAGCATTAGCAAATCATCCTTTTGCATTTGCTTTGACCCGTTTGCAGTCTCTAAGATTCACTGCATCAGATGGCATCGTTGTCAGAAAAGCAGACAAACTGGCTTTCAAATTATTTCCTCTAATTACTTAAGCTCTGTGGTGCTTTTTAAGTACGTTGTCTTGTGTGGCAATATCAGCCCGGTGATACCAGGAGCAGGTTATAACAAATCGCTGCAGCTGGAGAAAATCCCCTCTACAGCAATTACGGTGTTTTGATGATTCTTAATTGTAGTGAAAGTTTAGATAGTCATTTATGTGGCGAGTGTGTTATAAGACGCTTTAGGCCTTCGAAGACTGTTAAAAACCCCATTGTGCAATTTTTATAAAGGTTACCTGCCATGCCTTCCACACATGATACACACAAGACTCTAGAGGCTGATTTATTTCACTATAGTTCAGTGACCAGAGAAACTTAGCCAACATGTAAACAAGCAGATTTCCAAAGGTCACTTGCACCTCTGTTTTTCCTCTTTCATTGTTATTTTAGCTTCATTAACACATATCTAATGTGAAATAATAAAGATCAAATCAAGTTCAGTAGGTAGTAGTTTTGGCCA
This sequence comes from Sandelia bainsii, assembly GCA_032362345.1. Classification (NCBI taxonomy): domain Eukaryota; kingdom Metazoa; phylum Chordata; class Actinopteri; order Anabantiformes; family Anabantidae; genus Sandelia; species Sandelia bainsii. The sequence goes on along the minus strand of JAUMHL010000013.1, from coordinate 2,511,685 downwards.
ATTACTAGGGGAGTTCCAAAATCAAAACACTGCAGTCAAAAGCCCAAATGAGTCATGTATACATACAAACTCAGCCATTCTTGATCACTGAAAAGCACAGAGAAACCATCCACACCATGCAGCGTGTACAAAGAACACAACACCTGGCCACAGTCTAAATTTAACCAGCGCGCTGACTGGTGGAGGGTCATAATTTCCCCAGCTGGACCCAGCAACATGCCATCTTTGGTCACCATATTACCTCTGAGCATGAACTGGTGCAGCACTTTGTTTTTAGGATGTTAAAGCACAGGATGATCCACGGCCCTAGAAGGAACGAGTCTGGTTAGTTGGGCCCGATGGGAAACTGAGGCTACATCTGGCCTTAACAAATACACCTGTGCTTTTGGAGCTCAATGCATAATGCAGGAGAACATATTAGAAATAGATAGGTGGGGAAAATGGGACAGAGCTGGTAGCTGGCCTCTGAACACTGTAGAAAACATCTAAAACAATGAGAGTGAAAACAGTGACAAATGACTGTGAGTAAATTTCATAATGAATTTAGAAAAACACCATTTGAAATAATTTATGTTTAACCAGACACAGTGAAAGAAATATTGAAAACACAATATTTCTTGTTTTTCTAATTGAAGCATTTATTGCTCATTCGGTTCATTTGTCGTTATTTTATTTTTGTCAGCGACAAATACAGTTTGAAACAACAGTTTGTCTTTAGGCTTCAGATTTAAACATTCTGTATTTTTAGTTTAACATTAAAAAGACAACACTTCACATTTACACTAATAACTAACTGTGTCTGGGAAGCCAAAGGCAAAATTCTCACCTTCTCTAATAAACTACTGTATGTTGTATTGAACTGTATTATTGAAATATTATTATTATTATTAATTTCTGTACAATTTTAAAAGTCTTTTAATATCTTTCACTAGTCAACAACATATTTAACATTTGCCATCATTGTGTGTTCAAACTGTTAACAGTGATTCAATCTCAGGATAATAATCTGGTAATTAATTGCACGCTGGAGGGAAAAGTCTCTTATGTCTTTAAATCCTGTACATGAAGGTTAGAGGTCGCGGTCAACTAAAAACCACCGGCCTGAGAGATTTAGCATCTTACTAAAAAGCACTTCTGCCGCGGGGGAGTGCTCGCTGACAGAGTGGTTTAATCTGTAGGCAAATAAGTTAAACAATTCACTCAGTTAATGCAGCTGGTAAATGTTACATTTCTCCAGTTCAATGGGACAGAACACAGTGACCCTGCACTGATGATCGAATGAGTTCAGATACTGTTTCAAGTTGAGCTTGATGAGTAGCAGAGCTGAAACTGAGTCATCAGATCGGTTGTGCTGCTGAGGATTTAAAAAAGAAAAAACTAAAAACCCAGAGCTGCTTCAGCCTCACCATATTGATGTAACCTTACACTGGTGTGCAAGAGGATCAATGTCTGTGTGAAACTGCTGCAGTGTACAGGACGGGAGGACCGGTGCATAAGCAGAGCACGAGACTCGACTAATCCCTCCATCAGCCTCAGTGATGGATACATGCAGAAACCTAAACAACAATTTTCCACAAATGACTATACGCTGGAGTATGACCTTTACAGCCATCGCCTGATTACATGAGATGCATTCACATCATGTGGGAAGAAGAGGAGAGACAAGCAAATATGTGGCAGTCATTCAGGCAAACACTTGTACGACAGGCAAATATTAAAAATATTAAAACTGAAATTTAACACCGAGTTCCTCTCAGCTTCATCTTCACTGTAGATGTGACAGGACCGGAGCGTGCCATAACTTACGGGGCAGCACGGTAAATATTTACAGATGATTTGCAGGTGAAGTTCACGTGAGATCTGAGTGGGAGGTCACCTTTCAAGCAGAAGACCCGGGTTCAACAAGTGCCTCGTTGCAGCACCACGTTATCAGTAAAATGTCACTTTCCACTTTAACCCAAAGCAGCAAAACTTACACAAGAAGCCCGTTTGCTATCCTGTCACATCAACACTTTGGTGGACAACCTTGACCTGCCATGTGTTGCAGCAGTATTTAGAAATTCCACTACTGATAAAAACACTGCACAGCTGCTGAATGCAACATTAAACCACATGTATGTTTCTTTTTTGTGAACATGGACACTTTGGTTTCCAATATAATAACACATAATTATAAAAAAGTGGCTAATCGCCGTTCATTCGCAATTTAGCAAGTAGGGGGGCAGTTATTTCTCTTAATAAATGAAATCATCATTTAAAAACTGCAGAAATATTGTTAATTATTGTTTTGTTCTATTATTTTTTATCTGCACGTTTGGTCTCTAATTAATGAAAAAAGCTAAACATAATCACTTCTCCTCTGAACATATTATCATATCTTCTAATTGCTTGTTTTGACAGAACAAGTTTAAAACACAGACATATTTCATTTACTCATTAAACTGAAATAAAAAGAGGAGACTGTCACATTTCAGACAATGAAACTTGCAAATAGTTTTAAGACTGGCTTGAAAAAATGATCTCAATCGCTGCCAACAGATTTCTGTCAAAAGACCATTTATTTAAGCTGTATTCACATTTCTATGTGAGCTTCATACCACCATAAACAGAACACAGGAGTTTCTGGCTGCTGAACAAGTACTAACGCATAGCTGTTATCATTTCATCACTTCCTGTCTGTTGAAATGTATACAACTGACACCAGTAATTAATTGGAACAAAATAAAAAAAGACTGTGTTACTGAAGTTGCAAGCTGCCAAACAACTGCAGTTTCTACAGAAAAGATCTTCTGCATTTTAAAGCCTCTGCATGAAAATCTCAACGTTATCTTACATTTTTTGGCATGTTGCAATAGGCCTCATCAAATAAAACCACTCCGGGCTAAGTGCCCTGCCCTTATCACAGGTTTCTTGGTGTTGTCTTGAGCTGTGCCAATTCAACTTGGATTTCATACAGGATTATTATTCCACCTCAAGTAGGAGCCATTCATTCCCCCACTTCAGACAGTAATGAGCAAGTGCAATAATCATCTGCTGCAGTGTGAAATACAGACAGCACCTGATTTACACTCTCACCAAACCCAACTATCACCGTATTTGAGAAGCCTTTTAATTTCTACTCAAACGCTTAAAACACTCCAGGGCTCGCTGTTAAAAGGACAATTCCACTGTGACTTGAGGTTTTATTTTACCTTTTCCATTACTTAAGTCTTAATTGCTCTTATAAAAAAACTACACTGGATATTTTATAAGCCCGGACATTCACACCAACTTACTTCCCAACAGCAGCAGTTTTGTAAAGCTTTACATGCATTTAAACATGTAAAACTTTTTAAAAAGTCACCGTTTTTTGCTGCATAATATTAATTTACCGTAATCTAATTTCTACTTGTAAACAAAAAAACTCTTGCCTCCAGATCCAATTTTTGTTTTCATTATCATACCTTTGTGGTTACGCTACGCACTGCCTCCTGTTCAACAACAATCAAACCAACACACCGCCGCGTGTACGGTTCTTTTTGTTTGCAGCATGGCGTGGTATTTAGGGTGGTATAAAAGTGGCAGTTATAAACACTGGTTTAGTATTTGACCCCTTTCTGTCATGTGATGACGTACATCACAACAAATTCAGGAAACACCTGTCGCAGATGCATACTGGCATGGAACTGCAACGGTCAACAAATGTGGATATTATAGTGTCATGTGAGGCTAGACTGTCTCCTGTAGGGAGGTGACACAGGCTCACTTGTGGAATAATTGAACCAAAAACAGAGATTTTGAGTTTCCAAACTTCAAACTGATGCAGTATTTCGTTGCTGTAATGTTTAGATACCATTCCACATTATTAAGTCTGGTGAAAACACCAAATATATACTGGCATGATGTAAGCAGGATGAAAATGTCTGTCAATATTATAAACAAGTATCTTGCAATCACACAACTGACATTTAAATTCCACCCACATCCAAGTAACCAATATGCTCTGCAAGAAAAACAGCACTCCTGGGTTCACCCCTCTCTCCTTATTATCACCTCACTGACCCCAGTGACATTCATTATGCATCCGCCCTTGGGAAATGAGGACATATAATGGATATTTACCACCGTGAGGACTGAAAGTTGCTTTGCTGCAATGGGATTTTACCATTACAGTGTTACAATACTAACTGAATATGCTGTAGAAAGGGTTAAACATGTGTAAATGTAGTTTATTACCTGCCTTGTGTATTTGAATTAAGCTTTAAAGGGCTATTTTGGTCTAATTCCACTCAACATGTGTTTGCACTGTTTTCTACTTCAGTGACTGACATTAGAATTAATTTGGTAATTCACAATAAACTTATCTATACTGCAGGTTTTTAAAGTAGTAATACAACCCAATAATGCCCAGTTTATGCACATAAGTAAGCTAAAAACCCAATGTGTGCCAATATGTCCCTCTAGGAGCCATTCAAGGGCCCGTTGAGGTCCCCCGGACCCAGCTAATGACAACTACAACATGCACAATGCACATCCACACATGGAGGATGGAGGATGCAAAGACAGGGCACCACTTATGAGGCAGAGTGGGACTCCCCCCCCCCCCTCCCTCTCTCTTTCCACAGGATTGCATTGCATTGCATTCTTCACACACAACATCAAACTATGCATTGCATTCTGCAGAGGTAACAATAAGCATTGCATTGAATTCTCCTCAGCTGACAACAAGCCATGCATAACCCCCCCACACCCACCTGAAGAGCAGGAGATGAGGAAAACGGCGAAGGCCAGTTTGGTGGAGTCTCCCATTTTCCATCCGAAGCTGATCCTCCGACTAGAAAGAGAATTAAAAACAAAAAAGAAAGAAAAAAAAAACAAATCTCAAAACGACAGAGTCAAATTAAATGTCTTGCTGCTCCGCAGAGCATTGTCTCTGCAAAAAGGACATCTTTATAACGCGGAGATCGAGTCAGAATCGTAAATATCCCAGGTAATGCAAGCCGTACTAGTCCAAAAACAGAACAGGGGAGGAGGAGGAGGGTGATGAAGAACAGGAGGGGATGGCTGCTGGTATTTCCAGGTTTACAGACGAGCAATGGAGGACGACTTGTTGGCATTCGAGCCAGGGCTGTCATGTATGAGCCAAGTCTGCAGCATTGTCATGAACAGACGAGTTCACCTGAGCCCGTTCGGTGTTTAACCTGTTATACTGAGACCCGCGGATCAGAGAGTCGAGCCGCAGCCGGGCAGGGCTAACATTCATCGGACTGGAAATCAAGCGCACTCCGCTCTCCAATCAAACTTCTCCTCGGTGAACTCGGTCGCATATCTTTGAGAAAATCAAAACGGCGTAAAAATGAGCATTTCCGCTATCCTGTTCTGAACACAGCAGGTTTTAAGCGTTTTTTTGTTGTTGTTATATTCCGCGTAGAAGCGTCGGTTTCGTCCGACACTCCGGCGGGGCTGCCCGGCCACAAGCACAGCTCCGTCCGCTCCAGCAGGGAAATAACCGACTTCGACGCTCCCTCCGGTGGGTCTGCCCTCTCCGAAGTGGACCAAACAGCCTTCCACGGTCGCAATTAGATGACTGGACAGGTGGAAACACGATCATATGATAGCAATAACAGCTAAAGCTGCCGTTAATCCGTGTAGCTAACGCAGCTATCGAGTTTAGGTTGAACTGGTTTTTCCCAAATCCGTCTCCTGCTCGCCTCCTCTTGTCGGGACAATTTCAAGATGGCGTCACTGACCTGCGTCAAGTCAGCTAAACGGATATAGGAGACTTCCGGCGAAGCATTTCAAAATAAAGTGTTACAATGGCAAACGGCTTGTGGTTGTGCTATTTAAAGGTATGAAATTACAAATGGCAGACTGACGTTTGACTACACAAGGCTGTATTGGATAGATTTGATTGGTTATTTTCATTATCAATAACTCTGCAGATTGTTTTTCAACTGATTATTTAGTCCATAAAATGCCAGAAATGCCTTTTTGAATTTCCCAAATTCAAAGCATTCAGTTTACTATATATTCATCTGTGAAGAAACACATAAAATCATCATATTTGTGTAGCTAGAGGCAGCAAATGTTTAACTATTTGTGTTTGCAAGTAACTAACACAGTGATTAAATCATCATCAACATTTTAGTGACTTACATGTTTGTCTGCTGTATGTATAATCTAATACTAATCAACCAATTAATTAATGAAATCACTGTGGCTCCAGTTGAATCCGTTATGATTAACATAACATCCAATTTTATCTTTACATTATAAAATATACTCAACAGAGTTGAGAATATAGAGTTTTATTATAATTATGAAATAGGTTCCAACAGGTCATTATTATCATGGTGATAGGACTATTATACTGCATAAAATTTTCTGTTTTTCATATGCTACAATGAATCACACAACAACCCTTTTCACTTGTTTATTCATATTATTGAAGACATATTTATTTTTACTTCCGGTACTAACCTGGCTCCCTCTAGCCAGCTTGATGAAATGGCTTTACGAGCTAGGGATTGTTTTTGTCCGGGTGGAGCGCTCGTTTTAGTCTCCCGTGTGTGCTGTTGCAACAAACAGAGAGGGGCGGTCAGAATCAGACATTTATCTTTTCAAAAATAAGAAACAGCCAAAAACAGTTTACCATGCAATGTTACGCAATATGTTTAAAGATAAGAGGCTACTGTAGACGACAATCTGTGAATATGTGTGCTTGGTTTCGTGTATTATTAATTGATTGTAGCAAACATAAAGCTGTAGGATATACCTTGAACATAACTCATAACAGTTACGTTGGATGAGGTTTAAACTGTAAAATGTATTTGAAATCTACTGCATGCTCATAAGATATAGCCCATGACTCCATGCATGGTGCCCCCACATAAAGGGTCATGGTGTAGATGTGCTACTATACGATCGCATATCAGATTTCAGCTTGGGTTGGGAGCTCAGTAATAAATGTTGAGAATACCATGAAGTACAGATATAGGCTTGGCCCATCCCCAAATCTGCGTGACACTAATCTCTCTAATAGCCTGGAGCAGATCTCCAACCATAAGAGCTGCTAAACGATTAGGAGGTCAAAGGTCTCGGGGGATTTCTCTGCCAAGCTGGAAGCTGAGTCACCTGTTCTATATCGGAGCGTTGGCTTTCATCTTCTGCAAAACACACTGTCCTGTGCATAGCTTAATGGTTGAGAGCTCGCGGCACTAACACGGCCGGGTGAGGAGTTCAGTTCCTGTAGATGTTATTCCCCTGGCAGTGATTTTCAACTTTCATCACAAATGAACTTCTTCTTCTGCACAGAGCAAGCACAGCCGCACAGCTCTGTCCTGGAAATGTGGGGGTTGTTTATCGTTGTACAGATTACTCAGTGGAAAATATTATAAACATGCATATTTCAGGACACTGTACACTTCACTTGTAGATTTCTTTGTCTTGTGTCATGCTGGGTTCCCGTAGTTCACTTACAGGAATTCAGGGTGAACAGCAACAAAGCAGCATCAACAACATTTATTGTCATAGACCATTGTTGCCAGATGCTGTAATAAAAGCAGACCTCATTGAATTAGATCAGATATATGCTATGATTCCAGTCCAGTCTATACCTAATAGATTCATATTTTAACTGATTTTAAAACTTAAGCACGTACACACGCTTGTTTTTCCAGAATGCGTTTTCCAGTGCAGCTATGTAGCCTTTGTTAACAGGTCAGGATGATTACTGTTGTAATTATCCAACCTAAATTAAACATGAGCCTAATTCCAGGATCATCTTATTGTAGAAAATAAAGGCATGCACCTTGTTAACAAAGTGCATGCTTCTCTTGTTCTTTGGTCTTTGCTGGTAATGCAGATGATGCAGGATGTAATGCTCTCGCCTGCTGAGTGAGACGTGATGAGTTTTCATGTGGTCATCTGGATTTGTTTGTCTGTTTTATAAAGCTCATAAAGCAAAGCACTGGACAAAAGAAAAGTCAGAGAATGATAAAAATGATTACAACTCGTCCCGCGGGGAACATTTGAACAACCATATCTTCTTCCTTACAAATGTACTTTAAAAGAAAAGACACTTGCGAACTTTCGGTCATGACAATGTGTTCCGCTCATGTGTGGAAGGGAGGTTGTGTGGCTTCCTCTGAGTGGGGAAGACCCACAGTTCTGGTCCTGGAGATTTACTGTCCAGCTAATCCCATTACTCAACTATCAGATGCCAAATCCCTTCTTAATGGTCTTCCACGTGCCAGATTTACGTATGATGATGCTTGCTAATGAGAGATCAGCAAATATACCTTACTGGAACCAGTGGCCTTTGTGCACAGAGCAGCCCCGTGGCTCTGCGGCTTAATGGACTCAGTATTGAGTGTCGAGGGAAGTCCAATTTATTGACAAAGTGCTTTTAACAAAAAGCAGGTTGCTCACAAAGTACATTGCAGAGAAACAACGGCTGTAAATACATCTAAAACTGCAAGCAAACTCACAGAAATGTTAATAGTTGAGGGCAGAGATGAAGTGTTTTCTTAATGTGTGGGTGCGCGCATGACAGAGAGAGCTGCAGGACAACACCAAGGGCAAGTGGACACTTTAAAACGTAAGCATGAATGATGAATGGAAGGATCCGGTTTCTCATAAAAACCTCAAATCAGGCCGTTGCTGTCCCGTCCTGTGCTGCTCTGGCAACTGGCAGGGTCATTTTCAAAAGGTGATATGACCACTCTGTGAAAATGAAAGTCATTAGAAATTTATGTGCACGTGCGATTAGTGTTTCCTTTAGGTCTGTGCTGCATCAGCTGAGGGTAAAACCACTCAGTAATCACGTACGTCTTTGAAAACAGGTTTAAAGACAGATATTGATTTTAGCACACGAGTGGAGCACGAATCCACATGCTGAAACTAATATAAAAATACTTCATTTAGGTACATCCGACACTGAAAATGTGTCTTGGTTATATAAGGGGATATTATTTAATATTATTAGCCAAATAAAAAATGCCTCTTTAAGTGTTACATCTATATCTTCAGAAGGTAATAAGGTGAATAATAATAGACATTTTTATATTTGCTTTTACACTTGACAGATAACATGCATCATTTATTTTATTTTGAAAGGGTAAATACATCTGTATACAGAGACTACATTCACTAGTGCCACACTGGAAAATAGCAGAAAATACAATATTAGAAATTCCAGGACACTCAAGGGAGGTATAGATAATAATTTATTATTATTATTATTATTATTATTATTATTATTATATTTTTTTTTTACATAGCTTCTCAGCTACTCAGCTTCTTCAGGCTTGCTCATGTTGCTCACAGGAAATAATTTTATCTTTAAAAAGTGAACACCTTTATTGTGGGATCACCCTTTCATTTAAAGGTCATTTTGATTTTGATGTTAAATGTTACCATATACAACATCTCTTTCCAAAACCATGGGCATTAATCTGCTCCTATAACACTCTCCATGCTTAAGGTTTCAGGTTTTCCACCAGATTCTGGATTTTCACCCATCCACACGAGAATTAGTGAAGCCCAGCGACAATGCTGGATGTTACGGCCTGGTTCATAGTTGCTGTTCAGGTCAGGGGCTCTCTGACCACATCAAACTAGGAAAAAAGATTTCTTTGTCATGTTCAAACAGGAAATAGCTTCAAACTGTCCACACAAAGTTGGAAACACGTGATTCTCTAAAACATCCTTGCGTGTCCAAACCAGGAAAAACAGTCAGGGAAAGTATGTGGACATAGGTCTACACATAATTACATACAGTTTATATACATCCTCTACTTCCTGCACTAAACTTGAAAAAACATAAAATCCACTGTGCAGAGTTTTCTCCAGTTTTTGTTATGATAAATTGACTTAACCACTGAGACTAAGAAGCTGTGTGGCAAAAAACAAACTCTGCAAAACTGCAGAGAAAATCTGCAGCCGCGTGCAAAAATAGAATCTAAGTCACATTAAAGTAACATTTGCACCAGTGTATGTTTCACCAGGCGGGAGTCCAGTATCACATCAGCAGCCTCCATGTGGGCAGAGACTGTTTCAAATGTTTCTGAGATTGTTCAGCATCACTTTAAAACTCAGCAAGACAGCAATTATACATCATTTCTGCATTGTGCTCCACTAAAAGAGATGAGAAGTCCCTCTTGTCTAATTTAACACTTGTGATTAAAAATAACACTATAATGCATGAAGTTGAGTGGCCATACAGCACAGCACGCTGGGTATCAGCTCTATCTATACAGAGGCTCTCCAGCTAAAATCAAAGCTTCTGCTTTTGCTCTTAAAGCACCAGGAAAATGATTTATACACCTGCTTTTGGCTTGTCGCGATGCCACTCAGAGCAATTTATCTTGTCCTGGCTCTGGCTGTCTGTAGTGGGAGCTGGCCGGCCTCCCCCTCCCACCTTTCTGTTGTTTCAGCATGAATGATCTTTTCCATTGACAGCTTTGTTCATCCCTGCAGGCAGATCTGCACCTGTAACCAAAGCCCGGTGGATACCGGCCTAATTACCGTTCTCATCTGGCACCCAGCTGCCTCTCTTGTCCTCGCACGAACTCATACAGCAAAGCACAGACGAGGAGTTAAAAACGAGCCTCCATAGCTGTTGCTGCTGTGTGAGAACCACGTATCTCCAAAGCTGAGCAGAAAACGTCAAGGTTTCAGTGTCAGGGGGACACAGAAGTGTCAGCAGAAGAAGGAAGGCACACGCTAAATCTGTAGTTACACTGACGACAGTTGACGCTTATGTCATGGAAGCAGGTATCACTGTCTTCTTAATCCCCTGCATGCCTGCTGTGAGCTGTAACAGCTACTGTTTTTACACCGAGACATGCAGGAGCTGTCATCAGGCTGAAAAGGCCGAGTGAAGAGAGAAATGAGCTGCTCATGGTCCAAAGGTCAGTGAGTTTACCCTCGAAACCGAAAGTGGGAGAAAGCAGTTTTACTGGTTGAATACCAACGTGGCTGTATGTATGTGAGGCTGTATGTGAGGCATGTGGGCGCAGAGAAAGGATGCATGAGTGCGCATCCTTCTCGACTTGAATAAAGGTCAAACAAACCATATTTCCTGCACAGGAGTGAATCTTTCTCTCCAAGATAGACGTATTGAACCAGAGCAGATGATGACGCACACGGCAGAGATATGCATTGTATGGCACAAACTCAACGAAGGACAAACTTATTTTGCGGCTTAAAGCTACAGCACGGAAAGCTTTCATTAATTCTGTTCAGAGCGCAGAGCTCTATGTACTCATATCAAGGCCTGCCGCTGCTGCATTTATATGCAAATCTTGACCTTTGCCAGGCTATTAGATGAAGACTGTACATCTTCTTGTTTTGCCTCTCATTCTTATCCACTAAACAGTTGTTTGCAGTCAGATTTGCAGAGTTTCCTGCCGGATTACGTTCCTGTGTAGTCATTTCAAGTCAGCAAGCAGCAGCAGTGGATCCTCTAAACCCTGATCAGTCGCTCAGAAAATGGAGTTTGATGTTTCGAGGTTGAGTTTAGGATCAGTCACCAAGCGGCTGAACATTGTTGAACTGAATTACCTCTCCTGAAATACGATTTGATGTCCTCTTTACTTGTCTCTCTGGGGGGACTCTGAGGTGATGTGGTGCGGACAGCTCTAAATTTAATACCCAGCAGCCCAAAAATACGTGTCGGCATGACCAGGCTAGTTTGAAAATAACACCGTGTTAAAGCTGATGCGGCCCATGCTCCGAGCATGACGTGACTCTTATGCAATCGCACAATGAGACAGAGATGTTTGGCAAATGTAACTCAACACCCCAAAACCTTTATAGACAAGTTGTTACCAACGTTCAGGAAGGCAACTGTGCAGGCAAAGTGCAGGCATGAAGGGCTCCACAGCGAGATGCGTCCAGGATTCCTTGAGGGTGAAATCACAACTTGAAACAGATTTCACAATAGAAGTCAGTGTTAATCAAATCTACACAAGCATTTTTTGATTTAGAAAGATTTCCAGGAACTGAATCAACACTTAACATATTCTTACATTTTAAGCAAAGAATCTCTATAGTAAGGAAACTGATGTTATTTTCCCATTTGAAAATGACCATAATATGTGATCAGTGGCTCTTCATACTTGAGATCTGCATCGGGCTGCAACAAGGAAGACCAGTTTTGCTCTTCACCATGCTCATTATCGCTCAGAGCTTAACTCAGATTGCATCCCATTCAACTCACTCCAAAGAAGGAAAAAAAAACCCTGCATGGAGCCTATCTCACATTTAGTCCAAACCGTAGCCTTACATCCCAAAGACTTAAAGAACAGCAGCTCACAATGGTCAATTTTTCACTTAAAAGAGCACAGCGTCAGGTTTGTGGTGTGTGTGATTTAATTTTCCAGTATCCTACACACGCAAAAAAACACCACAAAAACTGAAGTTTGATTTCTTTGTTTTCATGCTGTGCAACAGATGCAGCGGTGGTGCACAGTCACAGGTGGTGTTTTTTCTTGAATAAGGCTGCTAATTGTGCCTTAAATTTCCTGCAGAATAGTAAATCAAATGTTGAATTTTCAACTACGCCCCTGTTATTGCTGCATTTTTTCAAATATTGCGCAATACGAAGAGAAAGAATCACAGACATTTCTCCATAAAACGTCAGAACTCAACTATGGTGAGGAATAATTCTGTCATTTACCACCACACTTGATGTTAATGCGCGTCTGTAACAGGGAACGAGTGGTCTCTTAACCAGCGCAGTCTGTGCAGTTGTTCTGCTGCAGAAAGTTGGTCGTCAGCTTCACAGCCACTCGTCACAAGAAACTCAGTGAACATGTTTACACAGCTAAAAGGGGATGAATTGCTGCCTCCTGTTTAGTGTCCAATCAGACAGTGTGGAGACCTATTCAAAGTGTCATCGCTGGTTTAATCCCTGCACTACACTGAGTGTGTGTGGTCATAGATAATAGTTCTGGTCTTCTCGATCAGTGTGACAGCACTCAACAGCTGTACAAAGCTCTGCCAACTACCTCCTGCTTCTTTCTCCCTCTCCCTCTCTCTCTACTGTATGTTTCATCATCTTTCATTCATGAGACCAGTCATTTAAAGGTGGATTTATGTCGCTTTTGCTCGTACCACTGTATATCTACATGAAGCACACACATGGACAAAGAACTGGCACAGTGTTTAATCATTTTACATTACAATGACAAAGGCCTCACAATCATTTTGATGGTGCAGTCATTTGAAATAAGGCGAACGGCTGAACGCGGAGCTGAATCCAAAACAGACCAGAACACAATCATTACAGAGAGTTATGTACAAACACAATCTACAGCGTTTATCATCACTTTGTGGAAGTCAGAGTGGGCCGATGTGTTGTGTTCAGCATGAAAATGGTGCTTTGTTAATGACCACAAACGACTTCACTGTTGGAACTAGGCAGCATTTTGTAAAGTTATTAGCATCAGTGAGTAATCATCTGACAGAATGAATATACAGTGAGCTGCCAGATTCCATTAGTTTACATTGCAGCAAAGGTCATGTCAGTACAGTCCTGACTCTTTACACTGGAGCACTTGGCATTAGGATCTCCACTGTAGCAGGCTCACTGAAATGCTCAGATTTTATTCTGCCACAAACAACCAATACGTGCAGTGCTGCAGTAAAGACACAAATACAATCCTCAGTCGTCGTTATACGAATGAATGAGAGAACAGAGGTTTGAACGTGATCTTACAGACAAAAGTTCAAGCTCTTCAAAGCTGCTTTTCGACCATGATAATGATCAACTGAATTATTTTTCTGCTTCACCACAACGTGCATGAAGAGTCTGTATTTGTAAGTTGCCCTTGTTTCTTATCAACTCTTCCTGACGCTTTGCCTCACTCTTTCTCTGTTCTCCTCCTCTCTCTTTCTCTCCCGACTGTAGATCAAACATTGCAGCTATCCTGCAGCAGATGGCTGTGCTCTGCCACCCGCACTCCCACAATGCACAGGGCCCCCATGTGGGAGGCAAGCACAGGCAATAATATGATCTCTACATACACGTACACATCGATCTCACCTGCACTGTTATATATAAGTACTGTACATTTACATATTCATCCTTATATCATAAGGAAAACATTGACTCCACACTGAACGGAACACCTTGTTAAGGTTGTTGGTAACAACTTGCTTGAACTCTGCTGTGAATACAAACACAGGCAAAGTGTTAGTCAGAACAGCTTTACATCATATTGTTGCAGAGACAGGACAGAAGACAAGAAGAGTTATTTTGAATAGGCTAACTGTAAATCGAACATCTTTGGGTTGTCTTTTAAATAACTTTAAAGAAGTCCTTTTATTTTAGTAGGACTTGTTTTGGGCTTTAAAGACGCAGCGATTATTTAACTCACCTGAAGAATAATCATTAGTTGCAGCTCAAGTTTCCCAAGAATGTGGTGGAGTCGCTTTACTGTGTTTCATGAGGAGCTGAAATTCTATACAAGCAACATTTCAAGTAAAAAAAAGTTGACTGCTACTGTATTTTGCAAGAGAATATCTGCAGTTCCTCACTTGACTGCACTTCCATAAGGATTTCGTTGTGTCAGAAGGAGTAGCTTTACCCTTTTTTTTGGAACCAAACTCCTTACTTGACATTTTTCTGCCAGAGTGAAGGAGGTAAAGGAAGGGAGGGAGGAAAGTTTAAGTCCAGAGACAGTGACATCAGCCGTGCCTTTGGCGCCACTAATCTCTGCAGGATCTCCCCAGCTGCCCTGGCATTTCCTGAAACAGGCCATACACTATCAGACTAAAGTGATTCACGGAACCATTGAGGAGATTTTTCACACTGAAATCACTGAGGAACTGCAGAACGCTTCTGAAACATTTGGTCGTTTCTTACACAACATGATCCTGAGTCACAAGAATAAAAAAGAAATGACAATGATGATCAATAGTGATTCATGCATACCACATTTCCAGATTTCTGTTATTAGCAAGAAACCCTGAGGTGTAGGTGTGTGTTAGCTTGTTGGTATCCAAATAGATCCACAGTTTTCAGAGTGTGGTTTCCAGCACTAATTTATTTCTTTCCACGTTCCTACTGACGTACATGTTGTTCCGGCTTGGTGAAAAATCGTTATCTCGCTTGTCACCTTAGATTGAAAACAGGCAGGGTACTTTCTTTATCTTAACTACTGTGTATTTTCACAGGTTTATGCACAACTTTAGGGGGTTTGAAAGGTTACATGACAGTACAGTACAATGTGCATTAATAGGTAAACAGTATGCTAGCACTGGAGACTGGGTTGGACAGCTTTAAAGCCACTGGATACATAAATAAATCCTCCACAAATCAAATCCCGATGTTTCATAAAGCATAAATGATTTTACATCATTAGTAAGTCACTGATAGTGAAACTGATGCTGTTCATCCACCATTGCTTGTAAAATAATAATAGTTTAAGGGTTATTATGTGAAAGTTCAGTGACAAATAATATGATTTTGCAAAAAGGCGATGGCTATATGTATCTATATATATATTAATACACAGTATTATAATAATATTTAATACACAGCACAAAATAGTGGGCTTTAAATAGGTTAATTTAATGGGGGCTATTAGGGTCATACTCAGCTTGGCGAACAGAGGTACATGTGCCCATGTTGTGTTGTAATCACTTTAATATGCATATAGAATACATATATATATTTTGATATTCATGATATATATTATGTCAATATATATACTGTGTAGTATTAGTGGAACATTTTCTTGATGATGTTTTGCAGCAGTATGTTTTGCTATCTACAGAGGACATTTCTTCTTCACTTTCCTTGATGGTGTGTTCAGACTATATGATGTTTGTATTTTTTGGAGATAGTAGCTGCAAGTTAAACCCTACATTAACTACAACTTGCTTATGCAGGTCTGTGATCAGGCAGAAGGGTTAGAGATAAACTTCCAGTATCAGCAAAGCCAACAGCCGTAAGCTCAAGGGGACACTTTCTAGATGTTGTCAGACTTGTTTGATGAAACAGTCCCGTCTCAGTCGACAGTCCACTTACTGTCCTATCACATTATCAGATTGAGTTTGTTCAGTAGTTACGCTGAACTTGTTGATGTAAATGTTATAGTTCCACCTATCAAACTTTTTAGACTTGTCTGTGTTGCATTTAAATTTGGCAAAACAGGGTGAGAGAAGGCTAAAAATTCTGTCAAGCTTTCTGTGGGATTTCTGTGGGCGTTTATTGGCTGTTTTCGAGTGCAGCGGTGGGACCCACGTTCCCTCAGAAATCAAACGAGGCGGAGCAGCAACAGAGGGATGAATGTGTGCAACAAATTGGTTCTATTGAAGTTATTTGCCTCATTCAGAGAGTTTGTGAGGATACATCACAGGAGGAGAATTTAACAGTGACACATAAACTACCACTGTTTGTTTCCCCGTTTACGCTTGTTTACTTCCTTTGACTTGTTTACCGCCTCACATATTGGCACTATAAATGCTTATTTTGATGCTACCAAATTATGGTTAATGCGGCGTTGAAGCTTTTGGAGGTTTAACACAGTTTAGGGAGGATTTTTGAATACAAATAATGACACTTCAGCTCTGCCTCACATCCCTGCTCAGCTCTTCATTAGTGTCACTCACACAAACCAAAACGAAGCCCTAAAAGCTTCACACTCTTAAACGTAAACGTGAAGTGAAATTGAAAAAGTCAGCCACACGAATGACTCTGATCTTCACACACGTGAACACACACACACTCACACACACAAGCATACAATGTTGAACTTTAGCAAGGCAGCTATGCACAGTAAGAAAATTCCAACCCCTCACACACTCGCACAGCGCTGCCAGCACAGCTTGCCATTAGCCCAGGGTTGGCCAACTCCAGACGATGTTTCCAATCTCTCACACCATCTGCTCCTCGCCTCGGCACTATCGAAAGGAGGAAGAGTTCAGCTTCCTCTTCCTCCTCATCCTCCCTACAAGGCTGGCCATCTTGTGTGGAGGTGTGAAAGCTTTTGGACTTGAAACCCCCCTGAAAATATTAGTGATAGTAATGTGTTTGCATGTGTATACCTTTTTTTTTACCATGTGTACTTTATTCCTCAGAGAGTTGTCATCCAGGATCCATTTTGAACTATAGTATGTATTTTTTTTATGTTCTTCTGCACGCTGATGAGCAGTAGTAGCCTCTCTGTGGTACAACAACCCAAACCAAAAGCAGGCGACGCGCACAATCAATACAACACTAAAGACGGCACTAAAAACAAAGTACCATTAACATAATAGATACTGTTTTTGCACAATAGCAGGTGGACAATAACATCAATAACAATTCCCCTTAATTTCCTGGAAATCATGACTGATGGATTTTATTCCTCTTGCAGGAATGTTAAGAATAGCCTTCAGCTGTCAATAGTCACCTGTCACATATTAAATGTAGGTTTTGTCAGTGTTAGTTCGGTGCACATACAAAGTGGTTTTGTGGCAAAGCCAACACAGACAGTTTTTTTTTTTAGTCTAAATGAGTAGATTTATGTGTATTTGCTGTTCAGTCCCCATCAGCGTACGGCCTTGGCATCCATACTTCCCTCTGTCAAGGTTGAGGATTGAAAAATGAGATGGATTCCTTGTGCAGAATATAAAGCAGAAGATGTGATGCATCACCCAAGGGCTGACAGAAATACTACATGAATCATATGTGGTGATATTGCACAATGCACTTCAGTTCCTTTTCTTTCGCTCCTCGGTGCAGCTCATTTTCACACGGCTTCGCTGATGCAAGATTGCTTTCATGTTGCTTTATCAATTTCTCCCTCGGTCCTCTTTAAGGACAACCATTTTCATACAATTCCCAATAATTGCGAGGATTGCTGTAGCTGCGTTTCCTCAACTTTGTTGCACAGAATCATCATGTTTTGGTGAAGAAAAGTGGCTGCTTATTACATAATATACAATACAAAAACTCCACCTGTCAACAACTTAAGAAGTAATTTGTTTTCATTCTCGTTCTTCTAGATGCTTGATCTGTCTTCCTGTGGTGAAATATGAAGAGAAGAGTAAGAGCTATAGAAGATCACATTTTGCACAACTTCAATGACAATCTCCTTGGTACTACATCATGAGTGTGTGATGTTCAAATGGAGCATTTATCTTGCAGTGAAACATAATTTATTTTGTTCACCTTTAAGTTTTTATGCAGTTAGCGATTCCCTATATTTTGCAGAATGCATCACGGCGAATCTTTACGGGGCTTGAACCTGTTCAAACATTTAAACTCTCAATCTCTTCATCTATCTCTGCATCAGGTGGTTTTCCTGGCCAAATATCCATTCCTCAGAGCAACTTCCCCTACCTCCTGTGCAGGGATAGCCGGTCGCTCCCAGGCCAGCTGGGAGTTGTAATCCCTCCAGCAGGCCCTGGCTCTGCACTGGACTCTTGATCCTCCCAACCAGTTAGGACCACAACAAGCAGCCCGCAGGCACAGAAACCGGCCACTCGTTCATAAATCGTTCGTCTTGCGTTAAATCCCACTGAGCTCTTACTTGTTTAAGGCAGAAATGAAAACCGAAAAGCCATGAAACACTCACCACAGAGTTAACTCTACTGCAGCTGTGTGGGATACAGTATATAGCTGTCAGCGCTAATGGAGAAGAAGAGACTTGTAGCTGCCGTGTACTGTAGTCAGGGACCAGTTTCACAAACATGCAACATATTAGGCTACGGGGTTTGTCCAGGTTCAATCCGGACTTGTCCAAACATAATGATTGGATGCAAGACAGGAAAGAAAACTGCAAGCACCTCAAGTTATTTTTCCCTGACTCACACTAACAAACTATTTCAAATTAAAGAGAGACTTAGTACAGCACCCATAAAGATGAGAACTTATTCAAGATGCAGATTATAAGTGCATATTGTAAAACAATAAAATAAAATGTCTTTGCCACTTATAAATCTACTAGACGGCAGATGGCTGTAGCTCAATCATGATTTTAGTCTCTTTTTCTTCTTTTCTTTATTCACTGCTGTTATTGGCTCATAATCAGCTATGCACAGTACATGTACTTAACAAACCAAGTTTCTGACCAAAAAGGAAGGAGTTTGAGACTGAGCTGTGCATATTCAGGCTGAAAAAACTAACTCAGGCAACAGAAAGTGGCTTTGAATAATGTTCTCAAGGAAAAGTCAGGCCCACCAACTCTTTCATTTGACCCGCTTTTCATTTACAGCACCAAATTTTAATATGAAAATAAAAAGGCAGCTTTAGTCTTTGGTTCTGAGGTACAAAGTCTGACTGCCAGTTTTAAGCCTGTTCATCATGATGATTCATAAAGTCCTGACCTTCCAGTGAGATTAGGGGATAAATGATTACTTATGTGAAATCCCAACATAATACTGGTCCCATGCAGACAGGATTTTACACTGAACAACCCAGCAGGCCTTCAAATGAACTGAAACTTCAGTTTGTCCATGTTGACGTCTTCTTCTTTATCTTCAGGACCAAAAGTAATCTATTAGTATCTGTATGCAGACGTCGATTTTCTTTCTTCCAGCCTTATTTTTCTCCTTTTTTTCTCCATCGGCCTCTATTTCAATTCAATTTACTTTCTTCCATTTTCATTTTCTTTGGATGAAATGTCTCCTCTCCCCTTCCTTTAAGTATTTACCTGTGTCTTAAAGCCATACATCAGCCACACATCTTTGTGAATAATTTATAAATGCCGCCCTTGCTTTCTTTCTATTTCGTTGCTCTTTCAATCTTATTTTCCTCTTGCTTCTTTTTTTTTAATACATCCAGAACTCTGCCCTTTTCTGGCTCTCTTCTTCTTGCGAGTTAATTATTGCTCTTTCTTCACGGATCTCTCGCACATTTCTCCTTTTGTCAAGCTCATTTTTCCTCTTTTCTTGATGGATGCAGGCTTCCATCTCATTTCTCCTTCTGTGCAGCCCTGATCCATTTCTCCCTCTTTGAGACTGGTTTTCTCTTTGTCTTCATGGATGTGCACGACTTTTATCATCACTCTTGTCCCTTTCAATACAATGCAATGTATTTTCAATCTTATTTACCACTTCCTGTAGAGATGGTAAAACTGTGTAGAACATTTCTGAGGCCGCTTACGTGACTTTTGTTCGTCCATGACCATCAGAAGTTCAGCTCCAGCCGACAAAGCAAGATGATACAGAGCTCGGTGGCTCGAACATTACACAGCACCTGCCATTCTTGCATCAAATGTCACTTTCACTGTTTCCTGTTTCTTTACAGGATCAATCTGGTGACATGCACTGTACTTTATTTATTGTCAGCAAATCCTATGAAAAGACTAAAACCAACAATGTGATCATCTCTGTACTTTCTGGCTCTCATGTGTCTGTAAAAAGGTAAAAAGGACGAGGAACTATTTTCTGTGGTGGATTAATACACGGTTCTCTAGTGAGTACTTGGAGAAGCAAAACAGTGAATGTGGAATCAAGTCAAAATAAACTACAATGTATGTTCAAAGTAATGAAGGAACGGGTCACTTACTGCAACTTACTGGCTTCTTAATGCATTTTTAAAGGGCTTCCAACAACAATGGAGCTTTGTGGAACAGAGGTTATTGTATTGAGCTTTGAATACAGATGCACAATACTCGTTAGTACCTGGGAATTGCTGACAATAAGAAAAATGCCGAATACTGTCAGTCGGGTCCTTCTCCTTCTCTTTCCTGCAGGATTGCTAAGCCTTGTGTTATGTATCCAACAAATCCTCCCACCTAATGGACCATATACTGTCTGTTCCTACCCGTGGATACAACCTACAGGAGCCCACCAGCAGCAGGTGAACTGTACTAAAATACTGTAAGTACTTTAAGGTTAGAGATTAGAGTCAAAGTCATGGAGCAGTAAAGGAGAAAAGAAGCCACACTGACTATAAGCCGGATCTCGGGAAAGTACGGAAGCGTTGTTACAACATAAATATTGTCTTTGTAACACAATAAGTTTGTTGAGAAACTACTGCGTTAAAATGATAAAATCACATTATTGTCTGTTAAATATTCAACACGATGATCTAAACATGTGGTGCATTAAAGCTGCTTTCATTTGGTCTGCGTTGGTACCAGATCACAGCTCAAGACTGCATCATCTACTAAGTCATATTGAACTACTGAAGGTCATTTGTGTTTTCTGGGCAAATTGAATCACCTGAAGCATTTTTGTTTTACTGCTCCACTTGCATGTTACTCCATGCAGCAGGACGGGGCAAAGCTTGCTTGCAGACGGACAACCTTTTCAGAGCTGGTCATTCTCTATGAATCTCAATTATATGACATCTCACCTTGGATGGAACAGTCTGTCCTGGCCTGACCCACCACAATACAGCAGCACCCTGTTAGCATTAAAAGCCTGTGTCTGTGTGTGTTAAGGTGACACCATTTTTTTCCTACCAAAATTGCCCCACAGACTTTAGAGGGTACTGGGGGTAAAAAAGAGTCATACAACTCCAACAATTCAACAACTTATGAAACAAATTATATAATCAGAGAAATTATTACCAAACAATTAACTTTTGAGCATCTCTTTTAGCTCACAGTGAGCCCAGAATGTGTGACTCTCTGGTGAAGCAGAGACTGCCAAAATTTCAGCTAGTGTAAATCCAAACTTTCTTGGTGCTACGAATACATATTTGCTAATTAGAATCTTTTCCTCAGCCCACAGTTCAAGCTGAAAGCTGTAACTTTCTGCATGTTGCAAACCAAACTGTGTTGGAATCGAGAAAGGCTTGTTTGAGTCAATAAAACCTGCACAATGGAAGCGAATAATGCGACACTACAGGGCTAATGCTGCTGATTTCAGTGCATGAAAGTAAAGACTGTGTAAAAAATTCCTGTGTGCTGGCTTTGTTCTGAGCAGACTTGACCAGGACAGGTGCCAGCACACATGCTGATCAACATTTCTCAATATCGCTTCCAACCACAGTTAATGTGACAGTTTCTGTGTTTTATAATTCTCCAACCAACTGATGATGTATTCATTAAAAAACATTGTGGCTACTAGCTTTAAAGTGATGAAGAGGGAAGAAGAAGAGAGTGATTTGTGAGTAATAGAAATTAAATTACAGTACTCTGATGAAGAGTATGAATGATGC
The DNA here is from genome assembly GCA_032362345.1 of Sandelia bainsii. Lineage (NCBI taxonomy): Eukaryota > Metazoa > Chordata > Actinopteri > Anabantiformes > Anabantidae > Sandelia > Sandelia bainsii. The sequence goes on along the minus strand of JAUMHL010000013.1, from coordinate 2,489,598 downwards.
ATGATGAAGAACAATACAATGAATGGAAATGACAATATGGGATTTTAATTTTCACAAATGTATCTCATTTAATCTAGTCCTTGCGAGGGGAAAGACACCTGATCAAGATGGGCAATACACAATCAATAAAAGATTAAAAAAAACAACAACACTACAAACATACAACAATAGAAGGCTGAAATAATCCATGAGGTTCTTGAATTTAGTTAAATTCTGCAGCTAAAAGACTTCTTCTGGATTTGTAATCACAGCGTTAAGTCAGAAAATGTTAGTAAAGGAGTCAAAAGTCAATAATTAGAGCTAAAAAAAACAGCAATAAAAAACTGCCAAGTCCAGGTTTCGTTGTGTGTGTGTGTGTAGCCGTCAGGGCCATCAGGGGTTGTTTTTCCTGGGAGATTCTCCCAAGTACACTGGAGGAGAAACAGCATTTACGACGCGTTTGAGCAACTGGACGTAGCACTACGTGGAGGAGAAATGAGGAGACTTGCAAAGGATCACTACGGTTAGGTGACAGCAACTGAAGAAGGTTTTGATAATGCAGCCCGTCAAATCATGTGTCATGAGGTGTAGCTTGACCTCAAGCTTACTTCAATCCTATCCAGTTACTCCTGTATTTTAAATGTGTATTATACATCATGGTGGACGTAATCTGACCTTCAGATTATACTGTAAATAGCAAAAACCACCTCATAGAAGGGTTGACTTGACACCCAAATGTCCCCATCTCGGTCTACACATGAGATGTGTATAGGCACCTGTATTTTCATTGGCCATTTGTCACCTGTCCACTACTCGTCCTCATACATCGCCACCTTGGCTAGTCACATGACCTTGTGCCTTCATGCATGATCCAAACGCCAGCCTGATGCTTTCTTTCTTTCACTGCTGCGTTCAATTCCCAGTGATTCAATTCAATTCCTACCATAACATTTTTAAACTGCTGTTTTTTTGTGAGAATGTTTTGAATCTGCATTTGCATTTTCAGGATGTTTCTGTCCACAGTGAAACACCTCAACCATACAGCTATATACCTTCCTCCCATTGTCTACAGGCAAACAACACACATCACTGCATCACAACCAACATGTTGTAGTGGCACAGATGAGGCCAACTGAGGTTAATGACAACAGCTGTGCTGTATGATCTGCTACAGTACTGATGTTTAAAATATGTGGTGTGAAGAGACACAAAGACCCAATCTGTGACTGCACAACACTCTCAGCTGGTAACATGTCCCCATGCCCTTGCACACACTGCAACACCAAGGCAGCATTTGAAGATTTACTCACTCCATTTGGAAATTCATGAGCTCGAGACAGCAATTAATGAAGCAGGATATGTGTTTGTAGACTGTTTGCACTGTGTTGCTAGTTTAATTTAAGTTTTGGGTTTAAAATCACGTATCATTTCCATCCCTTACATGTAAAAACATTATATGTAAATGAGGGAATCCACACTCTATTTGCATTTTCTAACATGTGCATGACAACGATAGTGTTTGTCCTTGTGTAACACACGTACTCAAAATGATCTGGTTTGTAAAAAGAAAAAATGTTTTTGACCTTGATTTGAATTCTGCCTGCTCCACTTGTATGTTACTGTACTTACTGTCTATTACCCAACTGTGACACACACAATAATAATTATGGGTGAAACATTAGAATTACAGACAAGGCATGATCAAGTGTTTCTCACTCGGTTTACAGAATTTCAGCTAAGTAAGCAACTTTCAGACAACAAACATTGGTGGCAACAAAATCTCCTCCATCGTCACTCGCAGAGGTGATGTGCACACAAAACCAGCAGACATACTCTCATCCATCCATCCATCCTTGGCTTCTCTGCAGTAATTGCTACCCAGGCTGGTTCAGCAGGAGGCTTTTGCTTCCTCTGACTGGGATAGAGGATGAGAGGCGCCAGCCTGCCTTTAGGGCTTTAGGGTTCCCACAAATCTCTCTCCTCTGTGCCTTTGAAATGAGACACCCTCCCTGGGCTTACTACAGACCACCAGCAATCACTAACTGTGGTGCCGGGGACCCCTGCTGAGCCAACTGAGGGGGCCAGAGCCTTCAGGGTGTGGAGTTTGAAGGATGTGCTTGTCAGAGATGGTTTCGGCAAAATGCAGGGGAGTATAAAGGTGCATGTGGCAGTGCAGCATGTCTGCTTGATGAAACATGCTGAAAAAGAAAGTAAAATATTAAGGACAGCAGCGTGATGACACAGAGGCGAAAAATATTGTTGTAAAATAATAACTGAGAGTACATTTCTTGTTGACTGAAATGAAATTACTGTTCGCGTGTCTCAAGTGATGAATATTATATATGACTGATGGTGTTCAGGATCAGGTGAGGCCCTGATGAGCATGTGTGTAGCGCATTGACACAGACACACATATAAACGTATTGAAACAGCCACTTTTGTCGGTGTTGTCTCTGGTGATGTCTGGTGTGTCACATACTGCAAAAAACGTGTTCACACTGAAAAAAACAGTGATAGACTTTCAGAACCTTGCATATGTATTTTTTAAATGATCACTTTACCTTCTGACCAAAGTCCAGATTGAAATTCTTAGCCCTGGTGCTACTAAGTCTTGCAAATAGGTCCTGGTTTATTTGGTGAAGTTTAGTTATGTGCTTTGTCAAAACTCAAATACAATAGAAACGAATAGAATGGCGTTTGTGCTCCTAAGACCCACGGTTTACACTACTGGACAGCGCTAACTACAGGTGTAAACAACTGCCAAGATGGATTATATAAATAAAGTGAAGGCACTTTTCCAGCCCCAGTATGAACAGGTGAAAATCAGATATTTCCCTACTAGATTTTGAACTTCATCTACAAAGCAAAAGCAGTTTTACAAAGAACCTTCAGAACTTGTTGGGAATCTCAAGAGGGTTCCTTGGGGAACTCCTTCATGCTTTTCCAGGACTGTCTAGGCTCTGCAGACAACCTTTGAATAAACCCTGAAGACTTTAGAAGCAATCTTCACATCCCCGAGGATAAACATTTGGCTTGAAGAAGGGATGGGCAATCCACCAATTCAAGCTCCTAAAAGTGAAAATCCATTCTCAGCCTTCTGCTTCGTCTGGTCTCAAGGCTGTTTTTGTTCAGCAGCAATAACACAAACCTCAGAATTTGGAAGGTGTTGCAGTGATAATCAATTTCAGCTTTCTGTGGCAGAGCAGAGACTAATGAGAAACACATCTGCAGCACCACAGGGTTCACTTTTATTAATATTGTTTTCAGCCTCTCTAGAACACACAGCTTGGCTTGGCATCTACGCTTTTCTCAGGTAAAGTTGTTAGAAGCAGCAACAGAAATTCGGCATTTGACTTCCTCTCTTCCTAGCTCTTTATTTTAGCTTCATTTTTTAAGCTCTGTATTGCTGCTTATGAGTTAGAGTCTTTAACCCTTAAGGAGGTAAGCTTTGCTTTTAGCTTAAGATCAATGCAACAATTCAGTATAAGACAATGACATGGGCTTGAATATAAAATATGGGAAAGTTTACATCACTCTATTTCTTATCCATGTTATTCACCTGTACTGTTGTCTCCCATTTTATTTTAGACCACACGCTCCAAATGTTATCACCCCATTAACAAGTGGCTGTCATCAATTAGTCATTGGGACCACAGATACAGGCTATTAGTGCCATAGTCATCAGGGTGTTGTCATCATCATCATGGTTACGATAATAAATTTACCATGTTTATGCACAAAAACAACTTGTTTGGTCAGAAGTTCTTGGTTTGGTTTAGGAAAAATCATAGTTTTGGTTAAAATAACTGACCATTGGTTTGACTGCTGTTTGACAATCCTGTGTTTTATCATCCGCCCTGACCTTAGATGGACTTTGTTGCTCTGTATACTGTGTTTCCAGCATGACTTTTGCTTTTCTCATAATTACTACGGCTGCAAGAAGTCACTTAATTATGAAGCATATTGCTGATATGCACCTTATGGTTAACTGCTTGCTGCAGTTTGCTCCTTCTGAAAGATAATTATATGATAATAGTGATAACTATTTAGAGTCTGGTACAAATTTTGTGTCTCAGTAAAAGATACTATGCTGATTATAGCATCAGTTTGTGAAAAATGAAGAATGCAGCAGATACAACATTCAAACCTGTGATCACACAGATGTCACTAATGTGATTTTAGTGTCTGTGACGTTACTCAGAGACTTGTAAAGGGATTATTTGAGGTTGTGCTCAATTCTTGCCATCTTGCCACCATCTTTGCCAGTTGTTGTAGCCAAAAAAGAAAAAAACTAAATTCTCGGTGGAGCTTGGAGATGGGCAAGCAACGAATGACAGACTTCTGTCAATCAAGCAAACAAGCTCCGCTTCAACTCTTTTTAAATTGTTATATCTTCAGAGAGTCGGTTTAAGTCTCTCGCTGCCAGAACTTTGTGGCCAAGAAACTGGAATGTGAGACATTTGCTGAATGGTTTGAGTGTGTTTTGTGTCTTCATAGAGGCAAATAATCATCTCAGGACTTTGAAATATGCTCAAAAGGACAAATGCAAACTGGTAAATATCATTTTAACACAAAGTATTTTCAATTTTCTAAGAAATAGCTCACTAAAAGTCAAAATGTGAACATGCTGGCGTACAGTTATGACTTTTTGATAGTCTCCCAAATCGTCCCCCAAATATCAAACTCGCCTCTCCCTCCCATCTCTTCATCCTTTTGCTCTTCCCCTCACTATTCATTTATCCACCCCTGTTCCACACTCTCTCCTCCTCATGTTCTTTCACCTTTAAGTGTCTCATTAATAATGCTTCAGCTCTGCCTCTCCCTGAGCGTTCATTATCGCGGCGGCTGCAACACCTACGCCACTGTAATCAATCCAAATTAAAAACTTACAGTCGACCTAAAATAGAAAAGGAGTCAGGTGTCGGAGGAGTACGGGAGGACTTGCTTCCCTCAGCGGCCTTTGCAGCAGAAACGCCGGCTGTGTTTTGATGCTTGTTGCTGCTGTTGTTTTCATTCAAATTCAAAGCAGCAGTAACTGAAATTAATGTTAGTGTTTGCATCCAACCGGCAGGGGTGTGTCACTTCTGTATGTGCACACACACACACACACACACACACTGACACACTGATGAGTCCTACTCTGACAGGAGTGATGAACACGGCCGCTGAGACAAGAAGAAAGCACCTGGAGGACGTGCGAGTGGGTGTGTGTACAGAAGACGAAGGATGGATAGTGTGCGCATGGGGGATTCCAGAGTCTATAAAGTATGCAAGCAGTTTTAATTGTAAATAATTCACGTGTTTATTAATCGTAAATATCAAAGAGGACGGGAAAATCAGATTGAAAACAAACATAAAACAAAAGTCCAGCAGCTAGTTTTTAGTTTCTCCTTATAACTTTTCGTTACTTTAGAGAATATCCTGAGCTTTTCTAGACACAAGTCAACCTCAGTAACACTTGTGCATTTGGGAGAGATTGTGGTTTTACTTAAATGATAGAAAAACCCCCTGTGTCTCAAGTCACTGCCTATTTAAGGTGCTTTTTTATTTTCATTTGACAGATGGGTAAAGTGTGTGAAGGTTGTTTTCTTTAATGAAAGTGTGGTTGTATGTTTGTGTGTGTGTGTGTGTGTGAGAGAGACCAGCCAAACAGGAGGGTGGATGCATTATACTTAAATGTAATGTGTGTGCATGTGTGTGTGTGTATGTGTGTAGAAACCCTTCCAGGAAAGACAGACTGAGTGCAGTATGTACTTTGTGTGTGCGCTCCTGCAGACAGATAATGTATTTGAGAAGTCCAGCCGTCTTTCTGACTGGCTGCAGTTCTCAGCATGGAGCCGACTGGATGGAGGAAGTACCAGTAACTCAGTACTTTTACTCTTCTGTGCTGTAATTTGTGGACAGTTGTATTTTTTAAATCTTTTTAAAAGCAACAGGGAATCTCTGATCATTCCCTCAGTGTATTTTAATATGAACGATGCTTCCACATGGACGTTAAAAAGATAAAACAATAGATTCCTCTATTTTTCTCAAAAGAAATTTTAATGTTGAAAAAAATATCCATTCAGAACAGGCGCTCAATCTTTTAAAGCGTCTTAAAATTATAATTGTTCATAATTAGAATACATAACTTGCATGATGGAGTCCATCCAGAGAAAACTTAGTCTGGGTCACACTTTGTGCACATCAGAAAATACTGCAGTTCTGTAGGAATATGTTTGCAGTTCTTCGAAGCAGAGCTGCAGAGATCAATTCCCTTATGCACAAGAGCAGGATATAGACTTCAGTCTAATGCTGGTTCTGAAACCTGTGATCAAGACATTCTGGGAAATGTAGAAAATAACTAAAGAAGTTGGTTGACTGGAGAGGTGCAGTAAATTACAGCACTCCTTTACAAAGTAAGTCTCGATTAGATGAGATCTAACACTGTCACAAAGCATTTTTCATGTTCAAATCTGGTTAGTGGATAGTTGCAGGTTGAACCATCAGGCGCCAGAACGCTGGCTTTGTCCTCCACAACAGTCCTCATCTGCCTGGAGTGCCCTCGGCGCTCGGCCAGCATTAATTGCGTTTGGAGTCGAGTCAGGGCACCGTCTCCGAGCTAAAGAGCAGCGCAGCAGTCTGCCTCGCAGGACCCAGACTTCTCCTTCTCTCTGTTTCTTTTTGTCTCTCTTATGTAATTAAACAAATGTGGTTATCATGAAATGACTCCCTGAGCTCCCGAAAATTGGGAGGAGGTGTTAATCGAGGAAATATACATAAGCTGCCTGTGGAGAAAGTGCTGCTGAGAACAGGATTAACACATCAAAGCGGCGTTGTCGAGGTCAGAGCACCTCATCTGCAGGTGTTTTTTTTCCCTCTGCAGTTGATGTGTTTGACATCACACAATGAAGGCATTCAAGACTGTGTAAGCTTTCACCAGCAGAATGACAGTGCCTATACTGCACGTGACAGTTACATGGTCTCAGATCCATGTCTGCCTGGCGCTGTAATGCAACTGGTTTTTATGTGCTATGCTTTAAGGCACTTTGTAAGAGGAAGCAAAACAATCATTTGCATGTGGACACAAATTACAGTATGTAAAGATGCCATTCTTTCACCATCAAAGAGTGACAACAGCACAATGCAACCATTTCCCCTTATGGTGCAGTTAGTTAACAATTTTGTTGTCAGGATTTGGGAAACCACATTCTCATGTATCCTCCAGTCATTCATTTTCCCACTGGGAAACACATCATGACTGTATTTGTCTCATTTCATGTGTTTAGAGGAGGATCAGGTTGGATTGTTAAAAAGTTAATGTTGTTTATAGCTCTTGGGTTTTCAGACCAGCAACGCTGTGGCGAAATGATGAGAGAATCAGGGAGTGGAGCGGGGCAGTCGTGAAATTAGCAAAGTTTGTACAGTCTTTACAGTGCTCTGAATTGATCATTTGCAGTATTCAGAACGATGGTCATGGAAGCTATAAGAATTACTGTCCTTGAGGTAAGTGCAGCCGTTTCTGAGAAAATAGAAAACAAGCTTTTTCATTCAGAGGCCAAAAGAAAGAGATGTGATGTCTTTATTTGAATCCTGTGGGTTTCACAAGGTTCGGTAGCTGTAGTTTTCTTGGAGTCTACACATGGGTGGATTACTGAATGGGCCTACGGGGCACAAGCCCAGGGGCCCTGACGTCAGGGGGCTTCTGGGTCAGAGCCTCTATATGAAGTGACTTTTTCTTTTTTCTTTTTTTTTTATTATAGAATGCAGTTAAAACACACTAAATGACAACAAAGACATACAAAACTACCCTAAAACAATCAAATGGAGACACACAACAACCACAAAAAAAACATCAAATGATCCAAATAAGAGAGAAAATGACTAACAACAGGCACAAATGGTCAAATAAACAGGAGCACAACAACATAAAGAAGAGACACACAATGAACAAAAAACTGAATTAAACAGACACCAATGACAAAAAAATACACATGAAGGAACAAAAATGACACAAATGGACCATAAACTTATACAAAATGATCAAAACTGGAACAAAACAACACAGACATACACACAAAATGATCACAAACACCCAAACAAAGATCGAGTGGACCAATACAACCAAAGACACACAAGAAGGAGGGGTGGGGTTCATTCTACGGTACCTCTCTGTGCCCAGGGGCCCATCTCCTCGTGCAATTTCAAACATAAAAGTAATGGCGTGTGCGGTGTAGTGTCGCGATGTATCTGTCTAACATGTGCACGTTACATCTGTTAAGTACGTTACCAGCTTATTGTCACCTTCTTACTATTCGTTTTATAACAGTGGTGATTCATAGCTGGAAACAGCTGCCACAGGGAGCCAGATGTTGCAGCTCAAATTCACACACTTCACTGAGGTCTGACTTTTATTTTGTGTCTGTGTGGCCACGACAATAAAGACTTTCAGAAGCAGCGTACCTTCTTCTTCCTGGAGCGTATAAACAAGTTGTTTTCTGCAGCTGAACAGCCTTTTCTTTCCCGAGCGAAGTCGAAATGTCAAACTTTTCCCCTAAACAAGAAGAAACCCAAAATAAATAGGCTCCCAAAAAGCAGTGTAATTACAGAGTGTAGTTTGATTTGCAGTCAAACTGGTCTTCTGTGGGCACAGCATTAAATCTCCCTCCTCCTCTGTAATATTTAATCCCCCTCCTTCCTCCCTGCTGTGAATGTTATGCATCATTGCTAAGAAACATATCTCATGTGTCCTTGCTGCTCACGGCCTCAGACTTTTCATTTCCATTTCCATGCATCTCGCTGCCCTCTGGGAAGGACCTTGTTATCTGACGAGCCGGCGTGGAGCACGACACACAAACCCGTGCACTTAACACGCAGGACAGGCTGAGAGGCTGCCTCGTACTGTATTTCACCAGTTTTATTACAACCCCTCATCCGATTTCAACCTTTAATTTTCAGGACTGGTCACACATTTGCATTTAGATTTTCAGAATATAGCTGAACTCCTGAACTTGTAAATAGAGAATTTACTGCGAGCTGATTTTACTGTGCAGCTATTTGTCACACCTGCACAGGGTGCAGAGAGTTTGTGTGAGTTTAGAGCAGATGTGTGAAGTTAAATGCATCAAAATCATTTGCAGTTTTTCAGTGTCATTGAAACTTTATTATTCCAATTTCTTTTTCATTTAAGGGTTTTCTTTGTTTTGCACTGCCAGTAACCAACTCTGCAGCACCACTGTTGACGGAAAAATCAATCTAAATCTAAGAGAACATATAGCACCTGTTACAGTATGCAAGGACTTTTTCTTTACGTTCCTGATCAATGTAAATACATCTTATCATCAGCAACGGAAGCATTAACAAGAGCAGTGACAGAAGAACAGAAGACACCAGCCAGAAATGCTTAATAAAACATGTGATGTGAAGCAGCGTGTGTTCGATCACATTCGTTTGTGGAGGTTTGAGGAGGGGGATGGGGGGGCGGTGGCAGCTCAGTAGTACTGATCGATGTTTTCTGGAGTGTCTGAGAGCACACCGATCCTTTTGTTGGCTAAAAAAAGTCGCTGGCGCTTTCTCTGCCTTTCATCTTTCATTTGGGCTCGGGGCATTGATTGAGCGAGCAGGGAGCCATTGACATCAAACCGGGCCACTGTCTTTTATTCCTTCCAGTTTCATTGAAGCGAGGATTTATAGGTGCTCCAGTCATCAGGTTACCGAGCTACAATGCAGGATTTACTTCAAAAGGCAGGATTATCCATCATACAGTATATGTCAGAGAGAAAACATCCTTCAGCAAACGTGAGAGGAGGATTTATAGTCCAACGTCAGTGGGTGTTGCTGGTTCAAATCCTTGACTATATCCTGGAATTAAACTTCCTAATAGTGCTCCTGAGCTACCAGGCTGTGACTGCACAGAGCAACTCACAGTAGTGCTGACTGCATTACACAGCTTTTTTATGTTTGATCAAGATGAAGCTGCTGATTGTGAATTGCTGGATTTCAAAATGTCCCCAAATTGATGAACTCTCGAGACAATATCACAGTTTTCTCAATTGCTAAGACCCGCTTGATGAAACTAGAATCGACTTGATCTTCATCATCACCTGCTTCTTAGTGCGGCTGATAGAAAGTACTTGCGTCACTATGAATCTCTGATGTGCCACAGCCTGTGCACCATTCTTCAACAACCAGTCTTCAGCCATTTGTTAAAGACGCCTCCTCTGTGTTGTTATTTTGCAAACATGAATCATATTATTCACTGATGTTTCTTTAACATTTCATTTTCAGTATTTTTAAAGTAATCGGTGTCCAGATTAGTCTAGTCTAGATGTTTACTGTATTACAGCTGCAGAAAAACCTGCTCACAAGAATACTACAGACACACTTGAAGGTGGAGTAAGAAGAGAAACAAAGAAGATTTTCAAATAAAATCTCTTTTTCACAGTATTTCAACAGGCCGTCTGAGAAAAGTGCAGGTGCAGACCGCAGCAGGGTTTGTTATCTGTAGTAAAATCACCACAGGAGAAAATAGCAGGTTTATACTGACGGCTCTATATAGTATTTGTTCTCCGTTGTGTAATAACTGACTGAAAGAACCACAAGTTGTGCTGTTTGAGGGGAACATGTGCTGTTTGACGAATGAGAAAAACAATATGAACAATAACAAAGATGATAACAGATGTAAAAATACACATCACACACAGAAATGATTATTATTATGATAGGATTTAATCATCATTTCTTATAATTGTGCTTTTTTATCACAAACACGACAATATTTGCTGGGAGGGGTTTTTCTGTCACCTCCTCTTCTGTGTTCACCTTAATCCTGACAACAACATGCACAGGGAGTACCAGTTTCCTGTGGTTCAGGAATGAGACTGAGCCAGATTCCTGCTCCCCTCTGTGGTCCAGCCTCCATCCCGTTCATCCAATCACTGCACGCGCTCAGGTCTTTTGCATCTCTTCTCAGACATAAACACTCTTTTTTTCTTCACTTCCTCCCTCATCTCGCAGGTACCCACCTCTGCCCCACCTCTACCTACCACCAGAGGACTCGCGTCTCCCCCGGCGGGAGCAGGCTCAGACACCTCTCTGCCAGGATGTGCTCCAGCCTGAGTCACGTAGTCAATGGAGTCTGAGTCTGCACCAAAGCTTTATAAATAAATCATGTTCATCTTATAATCTTGTGGCAAAGTCTGTTCTAGTTGGATTTCAAACTCAGATTTCAGTTTTCCATTTTTCAGGATTGTTGGGTCGTTGCCAAGCTTTAAGACTCACCCTGTATTCTCCTTTAAATTTATTCTAATCATTTATTTTACACACAGAGAGGAGAAAGTGCTCTAATGGCCACACTTGAAGGTGGAGTGAAAAGTTGCTGTCACACGGAGGAACAAGTTGCAACAATAATTCAAGTGGGGATAAATCAAGTGCCACACACTTTACAAACTATCCGTTAAGGAACACACTGCACTTGTTTTTGCAAATGAAAAGTGACAGTAATTGAGTGAAGACTGGAATAAAGAGAAAGAAATCCTGCATAATTTCTCACTCCAGGATGGATTTATCGTTTTAACCGTCTCAACTTCACGGCTTTTTGTTGTATTCACCACAGAGTTTCACTTCAAACAACGTTTAGCTGCAAATCTGTGCTCTTTCTACAGAGCTTAACATCGAGAAAACACGACGTGATACCAGTGTGTGATTGAACGGGCTTACTGAACAGGCCTGGGTCAAGCGGTACCCAGAGACCAGAGACACTTTATAGTAACAAGTAACAAGTAACTATTAACATTTCTTGTTGGAAAGTCAATTAAACACAACAAAGAAACACAAAAAAGGAGCGTGACTACACACACGGTGACTACAAAGACAGTTAGAGAGAGGGGAAAATTACAATGAGGAGATGGAAAAATGGCCAGAAAGGGAAATGATTAAAGAAAAGGCAAAATAACTCAAATTAGATGCAATATAAATAAAAATAAGATGCAAAACCACTGCAAAAAGACGAAAGTGACAGTAAAACAGGTGCAATGTAAAGAGACGCAAAGTAGCTAAAAAGAGATGCTAAATTACCACAAAGAGAAAAACAACTAAATTTAGACCCAAAATAATTTAAAAGAGACTAAATGACTAGAAAGAGACACAAACTAATGAAATATAGATGAAATACAACTAAAAAGAGCTGCAAAACTCCCACAAAGAGACCTAAAATGAACACAAATACACCACAGTTACCACAAAGAGATGTGAAAGGACTTAAATGAAATGTCAAACGATATAATAGAAAGAAACCTACTACTATTAGATGCAGGGTGACCAGGAGGGGTGGGGGGTGGTTCTACCTGTCTGTGTCCAGGTCATAATGACTTAAAAATCTATTTCAAGGGTAATAATTTACTGATCCGACCACAAACTAGAGACTGCTGAGGCGCTCGGTGCATTCAGGGTCATGCGAGCCTGAATCAGAAATGCTCCTCCAGATGTTTGTTCCTGACACACTATCAGCTTGATGGATCTGTTTGTGCGCGCGTCTTCATTAGGCTGTGGGGTTAAACTCCAACCAATTATGGTGCTCTCTTAATTGTGAGCCTTATTGGAGGATTGATTGTAATTAGAGCTGCTTGATGGGAAGTTAATATCTGTCAATTATGCAAGAAATAGCAGAATAACAAAGATGAAACACGGCTCGTCGTTATTCCCCCGCTGATGATTCGTTTGCAGCGGAGGATGACAGAGGCTCCAGGCTGGCCTCAATCTGTCTCCAAGAAGAAATAGATTTGAATATTAAATACAGTTTTTAAGAGCTGTTCTCTCCGAGGAGGGCTACCTTAACAATGTGGGCTCTCTTAAAACATCTGCTTCTTTTATACAGTCGCTCACACTTACACCGAGCTGCCACAAGCTCTACTGTACCGTACAATACTACATTAATACCTCTGTTTCTGTGTTTATCTCTTTTTTACTGCTTTTTGGAAATGTTTTTATACTGTTTTGTGTCTCTGTGGTAATTTGGCACAACTATGTAGTCGATTTAAACATCTTTAGGGTCATTTTTTGTCTCTTTGTTCTGTTGTTTTGCATCTTTGTGACTGTTTCTGCTTTTTTGTCTCTTTTGGGCATATTTTATATTATTTGTAGTTTTCTGATTCTCTTTTTATTGGCACGGTGTTGTTCATGATTGTCTCACTTTTTTGGACTTTTTTTTAAATATTTTTGTAGTTGTTTTGTGCTTCTGTGGTAGATTATGTGTCTTTGTGTCTCTTTCATATTTTTTTGTGTTGTTTTTTGGTAGTTCTGTGTCCCTGTGGTCTATTTGAGTGTCTTTATGGTCATTTTTTGTCTCTTTGTGGTTATTTTGAGCATCTTAATGATCATATTGTGTCTTTTAACTGAGGCTTTATATCTTAAACAAGAAATACTAACAGTCATATCAGACAGAAGCTCTGGCCCAGGGCCCCCTGACCTCTTAGGCCACTAGGCCTGTAAATCGCAGCCCCCTTCAGTGATCCATCACTGAGGGAAACCTGTGAGGTCACACATTCTCACTGCTTTATTTTAAATCTAACAGGGTGTAATCCACTGACCTGAAGTCCATTTTAACATGTGACATAATAAATCTGCACACACACTTTACATGATGTAGATTTACAGAGAGTGGAGTTAAGTTATGTGAACACGAGAAAGCCACAGTGTGAAAACCATGTGTGCCTGTGGTCGACTTAATACACTGCAAAATATGGCGATAAGCACGGGGCATTCACAGCGAGCCGGTGGGTCGGGCTGATTACACCCAGCAGACCACAAGACAACGGGACCAGCAGACAATCTCTGCACTGCACTGCACAGCTGCAAACACACACTTTCTATCTGACTGCCAGCGTCACACACTGATATTTGACATTTTGATGGTTTTGATGGCTGCCGTGTCTGTGTGTGCTCTTCTTCTTCTTTTTCTATTTTTGTGGACTTTTTGAAGACTTTTTGAACTTTTTCTAAATGTCGGAGAAAAAACAGAACAAAACACAGTTTGGAGCTAATTCACTTTATTGTGTCACTCTGGGATTAATTTGCACTAGAAATATCAACCACTAAATAAGTAAATGAGTTTTCTCACTTCCAGTAATCCTTACATAAGCAATACTCTTCTCACTATCACCGTCCTAATTTCCTTGTTTTGCTTTGCCTAGTGCTTTTTGTTACCATTTAATCATTTTGCCGTGGTTGTATAATGTTGTTCATTTACTGCTGCATGTCTACTGCAGGCTGTGCAGAGCTGTCTTTGTCTGTAATGACTCTTCTGCCATTTAGAAAACGGACTCCTGCTCGCACAAAAGGCTGCCTAGGACATTTAACTGGGTTCCTAATCAGCTTTTTACACGTACATATGTACATGACAAAGCATTTAGACAGAGGAGGTATCACTGTGACAGCAGAGCAGCAGATGAAAGGGGATAGATGATGAATCCACACATTCAGAATAATTCATCAAGAGTCTGACTCACTGAGACTGACACCGAGTCGCCTCTATAAGTCACTTTGCATGATTTCTGCAATTAACCTTGAATATAGTTGTGTGTGTGTAAAAGTACGGATTTAATTGTATCTTTGACACTACAAGCGTACTGTTTGCCCCGCCTTCGTCCTTCTTAATTGGTCAAAGTTCCCGCCCCCAGCTGTTAGTCATACTGATGAGCTGTCACCTGTAATGCGTCTGACGTAACAGGCGTCCTTAAGGCCCCTTTAATTTAATTAGATCAATCACTGTGTTTCTGAACATTCAGGTTCTTTGTCCTTGTTTTGCCTCCTGGTTGTTGTTAGCAAGCCCACCTGACACACCCACAGGAGATGATTTACGCCCCAGAACATCAGGATGTGACTGAAAATGTGACTATAACAAAACTTTTCCAATAATCCAGCATAAAAGACGCATGTAGCAGATTTGAGACACAACAGTGTTTTGTTCCTCTGAAATAGATATATAGATGTCCACTTTTGGCATCTGCACACATATTTCCCTGATTCCAACAGGCTTCAACCTTGAGCTGCAGCCAACATCTACACAGGCGCCACACACCAACGCATACACACACTCAACACCGCTGGTCTGAGGCCAGCTTCCAGCACTCCCTGTTTGTGCCAGCGCTGTCATCGCTGCTCCAAACACGCTGCTTGATAACGCCGAAGAGAGCCGGAGAGGGCTGCTGCCAGCGCAGTTTCTCCTCTAACTATTGCTTCATGCTACTGAACCACGGTGATCATCTTATGTAGAAACCTGAGGGAGGGCATGTATGTCATTGGGTTATTTGATTAGGCTCCACCCACCACAGATGCTTCATTGATTTAGGCGTGCAGCATCTCCAGGAGGCTCAGCTGTGATTTTTTATTATTTCAAGACAGCATCTGTGTCGCTTCTTTTTACAGCACTGGATAAACTTGAATAAAAATACAATCAGACCCTAAGTGTTTTTGATGACGTTGACCTTTGATGATCTACTTGATTTTTAATGAAGGACGCACATGTTCAGTGTCAAAATGCTCAATTTATTTTTTTACTAAAACATTTTGAGAACATGTTGCTTCTGCAGTTTAGTTAAAGTCAGCAAAAACAGCAGTAAGAAGTTCTGATTTGACGGGACGCTCAAAATACTGTGATAAAAACTGTCTGAATGGTTGTTTTAAAGCATTTGCCAGACTGCCAGGGTTTAAAGGTGGAAAAAATATGTCATTCTCAAAATATATTTTGATTTCCTTAGTTTTTTACATTAAATGTAAAGATGATTCAGTCAGACTTCAAAAGCTAATGAGAGTGCAATGAAAAACTCCAGAAATAATACCAAGAACATGATCTTGGTGTCCCTGAAAGTACTGTATAAGGCATTTTATTACTTTCACAGCTTCAGCTTTAAAGGGCGTCTGTGAAGTAAAGATTATTTTATTTTCACTTGAATACACAGTAAATGTATTCTTATAGTTTATTTAGTTAAAAAACAAAAAACAATGCCACAGTCCCACCCACACAGTTTGATTGGCAGCTAATTCTTAAAATGCACTGTGGCTGAATTTAAAATGAGTTGCTCATGGATGCTGTTGATCAGTCTAAACTGTCTCACATACTGAAATGATTCTCACAAACCTGTACTGACCCCAGGGTGCAGCCTGTCCCGGTTCCTCTCATTTATTGCGTTTCTGCTTGATCTGGATGTAATCTTCAGTCGCTGTTGTGATTCCTTCAGCCGTTAGAGGTTTAATCTCACTCATTTTGAGCTGCACGTTCAGTTTAAGTGCAACACACACTGTTGACTGTCTGTTTCGCTGAGGTTGAGGCAGAATGAAACTGACAGCTTTACAGCCTCGCTTTGTGCACAAACGGCATCCTCGAAGCACCAGTGACCTCAAGAGTTCTGTATCATTTTTAGATGTTGTCGTCACTGCCACATGTTTCTTCAAATAAAGCTCAGCAGATTCTTTTCTCAGTGACCATCACCTTGTCTCACCGTCTAAATTATGTCAACTGCTATGCAGATCAGTTCAGCTTCCTCTGTGTGCACCTTCGTAGATGTGTATGCATAAAAATCCTACAGTCTTTCATGAATGGAAAATATAAATGGCTTCTTTGAATGAAAATGATCCTTTTCAGTTTATTTCGAAGACTTGCAGTCATTTTCTAAGTAGCTATCTCGTCTTTTCTAAGTGGAGATTTCGTGATCAATTTTTTATTGACATATATATTACACCACATGCAGTCAGATGGAGCTAAAAACACTTTTCCTCCACACAACTGGACTTGAAAAAGTGGACTTAGCAACTATCTGCGTTAACTTACAGCATCATGATTGTTTACCTGGATTTTGCAGTCTTTTTAGCAAACATTTGGTGAAGAAGTTTGTAAAGACTGAAGTATTTGACATGTGATTTCATAGCGGTGAATGTGATGTCCTGTGAGGAACTGTGATCTAACTCAATGCACACTTGTTGCCGTTTCATTTAATCCCTGCACCTGCAGTATTTGCTGCAGCTAGATTCTTGCCTTTTGGCATTTTGCCTTTACCTGGCAGTCAGTTGCGAGATAGAAACATGGGGAGGAACAGGGTTGTGACTTGCAATAAACATCTCTAGGCTGAAGTTGAGCTGTGGATGCAATTACGTGGCACTCGCCTCAGCTGCTGGGCAGCTGGACGAGCTGCTAAGAGGAATATTTAAAGATATAATACAAAATATAGTTGAATCTTATCTGACAGTGGTGCTTCCAGTTGCCTTATTCAGTCAGTGTCAGTGGGGAATCTTTAGTATTTGGTGTTAAAATGTTTTTTTCTTTATGTACTGAATGTGTATAAAAAGCTCTTATTGAGCATACAGCCATTACAAGCAGATGGAGAACTTAACTAAAACCTTGGAGAGATGAAAACAACCACATGCAGTCAACAAATGTACTTCTTTTTGGTGTGTTAGATGTTTCATAGCAGCGTTTTACTTTCTTTGGAACTTGCACAATACTGTAAATACAGAATTTACAGCAAGAAAAAGACCAGAAGTCAACGAAGCAACGGATCATCTTTGAATAACACACATCATGTTGCTGTTTGAGCTGAACATGATTCGACCTCGTGGCCCCTGTTTGTTCTCTTTAGCGAGGTGAGATCCAGCCCGTGTCAGTCAGAGCCAATTCCCACACATTAAAGTTAACAACAGACGTTACTCTGAAAACTCGTGTCACAAAGCAGGGGATTGGCCTGTGGTGATGTAATGTACCTGATGAATGCACTGGGCTCCTCCTCCTCCTCCTCTTCCTCCTCATCCAGGCAGCCGGCCAGGCAGTATGAGCTCATACGTCCTTGGGAAAAAAAAAAAAAAAGGGCGGGGGGGCATCTTTCATTCTTAAGTACCCCCTTGACAAATGAAATGGGACTGAGCCACTTTTTTTTCACATTACTTCAGAGAATAAGAGCACTGCTCTGTTAGGCTGCGTTTACATCTATGTGTTCAGTGAGAATCTTATATAATGAAACTGCAGGGGAAAAAAAGCTGTAAATATCTTTATAAAATCATTTGTGAGCAAAGCATCAAAGTCAAACTTGGACCAATATTGTGCTCACCTGCTGCTAAATGAATGATGTGAGGGAATCAAGATGAATTTATTTGTGTAAGATTAACACGTTTAACTATAGTGTGAATTTTCAGTATAAACATAAATGTACATCATTTGGCAGGAAACACACAAACAGTCTGTTGACTTTGATACTAAAGACAGATATTGATTTATTTTCCCAAATTTGTTTTGTTTAAAAAAAAAAAAAAAATAGCAACAGTGCCCCCCCCCCCCAGCTACCGAGCTACTTAAATATGACACAATTCAATAAAAGCATCCAGATTTAAAATGCAATATTCTGTTAAACACTGATCTCTGGTGGCTAAATATTTTAACTACACCAAAATACCAAGCAGGCTGAAAATGAATAGTATTATTACTGTAATAATAATAATAATAATAATAAGACTTTAAGTATCAAAAGTAAAAGTACACCATATGCATAATGTCTCATTTCACATACAAGTTAATAATAGATTGTAACATTAAGCTTATTTTAACTACCTTAAACATTTTTAAGGTACTTTAACTTCTACTTTAACTTCTTGTTAAAGTAGAAGTAGAAGAAACTTATACATAAGTACAGTACTTAAATAAAAACATCAAGTTACTTTGCACCACTGAGGTAGAATCTATGATTAAATACTGATGAAATACTGACACCTAGTGGTAGTTGAATGTTAATGAGAATGAGCTCAAATGAAGCTCAAACAAATAAAAACAATAAAAATACCTATTTTTAAGTACTGAAAAACAGATATGACCAATATTATGGCATATTGTCATTGAAAAAAGATTAATGGGACAAATAAAAGTCAAGCATGAAAGACATAACAGCAGTGTCACTGGGAAAAGCTGATCTGTCCCAAACTTCTTACCTGAAAGTCACACAGACACGACCTGCAGTGTGGTGAGTTGTGGTAATTTACTCTTTAAGTTGTCGTTTTGTTTGCTTATTCACCAGTAGCCAGGCTGTTTTTTTCACGGTCTGTGTTTAATAGTGTCTCCTGACTTTAGTTTAGCAACAGGAGTAGCTTCAACAATGACAATAAATATTATGGCCTAATTATTGTATCAAAAGTAAAATGATTTATTAAGCAGTAAAATGGCTGCTGTTCATACAGTTTATCATCCCTGCTGGGTTTAGCAGCATTTATGTAAAATAACACCTAGGCTGCTGCTAGTTGCTGCTTTATTACTTTAAATGGCTATATACTGTATATTTGATCATACTGGTATCTTCTGCAGTGTTAAAAAAAAAAAAAAAGACACGTGTGAGGAAACGGCTTCAAGTTTAGTGGTGGTGAAAGGTGAAGAGGCAAAGAAACCTACAGATGAAACACATCTGGTGGAGAAGGCTGAAAGAAGGTGTCAACTTTTTTTAGGCTTTAATTTCAAACTACACTGAGACTCTAAAATTAAAACCTAAATATAGCATTTATGTTATATTCCCACTTAATCTTTTGCCACTGAAAACTATTAAGTCTCAACATAAGATTTATAATCAAGCCTATAATCCGTGTCTGCAAAGTAACGTCTGCATTATTCCTCTGAAATATAGCAGAGTGGAAGAAGCAAGAAAAGTGTGTTGTGTAAAGCTCCCAACAAGGCGACGTGGAGGAGAACGAGGAAGTCGATCACTACATTTGTCTTTGTCTTGTTGCAGTTGTACTGAGGTCAAAGTGAGACGTGGCTTTTATCTGGTGCACGGACCATTTTTAAGTCCACTGAAGAACCAGGTAAACTAGTTGCACATGGTGGAAAAACAATCCAGCAGTAATTTGATCAAAATGAGGGGGAAAATGAAGCAGACTGTGACGATGATAAATGATCTCCTTGAGTTGGCGACCATTACAAAGCAGGCAGAGTTATTAGGTATAGAATTACATTTTCTGACAAGATAGAGCACTGACATGTTGATTTGAAATAAAGAATGTCTCACTTCCTTTTATATCCTCTCATAGTTTGTTCTGTCATTTCCATGGCTTATATTACTTAACATAAACTTAATATTATTACTACACAGTCCATCAAAAAACACGAGTTAAGCTGGCCTTCTTTGCTTTTCTGCTAATTTTCTATCCAAATGCCCATTTGAACCAAATTTAGAAAAACATCAAAGTAGTTTTGTCGACGTTAACGGCTGGTGTCTTGTGTTGGGCGCAGCTCATCAAGCGGATGTAATTAAAGGCGCAACAGTTGTACCTGGCTTGAGTTTCTCTTGTAAACAGTTGTTAACCTGTCATTGTTCTGTAATGTAGCTGATACAGTATTAGGGGGGGGGGGGGGGGGGGGGG
>JAUMHL010000013.1:2452968-2469245 GCA_032362345.1 Sandelia bainsii | reverse complement strand
CCCCCCCCCCCCCCCCCCCCCCCCCCCCCCCCCCCCCCCCCCCCCCCCCCCACAGACTAAGTGAGATGTCAGATTTGAGCGCCACATTATAGATGTAATAACAGTTTAAGGATATAATCCATCACTGATGTCCTGTGTCACATCAGCCAGTGGACGAAGGCGGGAAAAAAGAAGTTGATCCGTCTCCCTGGGTCGTCGTTTTTCAGCTTATTAGGTGACAAATAATTGGTCATTCATCAAGGACAACAGATGAAAGCTGAAATGATTTATTGCTGTTATAACAAAAAATTGGGCGATGATGATGATGATGACGGAGCTCTCTGGTCAGTCGAGCAGAAAGAGGAGAGAGAGAGAGAGAGAGAGGAGGGAGGCAGTTAAAACACAGAGGGCTTCAAAGAGAGGAATGAGGGGGAGAAATGTGAGGGGATATTTGTCTTTTAACCTCTTGTTTACTTTGTGTTAAACCTGCAAACGCTTCTCCAGTGTTTGTTCTCATGCTCGTCTGTCTGAAAATCAACGCAGAAAAAGAAACATCTCATCAAACAGCAGCTAGAAGCTGCATCGCACTTCTTCCACTTATTTAGTTGTGTCTGCTCTGCCATTGACCACCTATCAAGTCATGACGGATGGCTCCAACCTGATAATCCTGCACAGTTGCAAGTTGCAGTCCTTGTATCGATCGCTGCAGTGGAACACAGATCCCTGCCTGATTACCACCTTGCTGTAAGACTGACGGAGGCCTCTTAATCTTCTGTCCTCCACAGCTGTTCTAGAGGAGGATGATGGGGTTTAAGTTGGGTGATGAACTGAAAATCACTGGCTAAGTCAATTTCACTCATGTTAGTATGAGCTCACGCGTGGGCTGTCGTTCATTTACTTCTCTTGTCTTCCTTCTGTTCCGTTTTCCAAAACTAAGCAGCACCCAACGTCATGAAAATGTCAAATGTGTAGTATGCATGAGAAGAAATGAATAGGAAGCTTGAAACACACAAATATTTGCATTTCACAAGCAGGAAAGATGGATATTTATTGATCTGTATTTGATGCAAATGTAATTATACACCAGAAAATGTCCGAGTGCCTCTAAGGAAGAGATCATAAGTTTAAAAGAAAAGGACAAGGAGAATATATTGTGTATGTTTAGCCGGTAAGCAGCTATCATATTAACTGATATGACCTGAGAGACAAGAGTATGAGGAGAAAGATACTAAACCACATGCAGAATTTAAGAAGTGAATAGTGGAGCACGCTGTGAAAATGTCTTCAAATAGTTGTCAGGACAGTCGACCATCAGGCTGTGTGCTGGGAGAAGGTATCATGTCACAGACAGGTTACCAACCAGGCTCTTTCCTTTAAAAGAACAAGTTAGTTTTCCTGGTAAAACAGCGAATGGGGCATTTCAGTTTAGCAATAATTAACTTTGAGTGTCTTCTCATTACAGTTTTAATCCTTCCACAGGATTGCTGATGGAGACACACACATGCGCCTGATGAAAATCAAACTACATGTAAGTTACAGGACAGTTTATCTAAACATGGTCTGTCTGCAAACCTGTCACCTGGACTAATGTGACTCAGGCTGGTTATCTATACAATATACAGATCTTTTACACACGGGAAAAGCTGAGAAGGGACTGAGCTCCTGGGTTGTTGAAGAGAAACAGGATGCCAGTTGAACAGTGTGCGGCTTCTACTTTATTCAGTTTGCTGAGACTTTAATATTGGCCAACTACCTGTCTGCACATAGAGGCCAGCTTGTTAATCCAAACAGTGCAGATGAATCAGTGGAGACTTTCAGCTCCTGTCTGTGTCTAAGTGATGAAGTCTGAAATGTGTATTCTGACGTCTTGGGCAGGGTGTGGATCATTTTATCAGGTCCCTCTTTGCTTATAATCTACGTTATTTAATATCTCTGTGCTGTTTAGTGTGCTGATGTGGTTCCTTTTGCATGTTTTGTTCAGTGCTTATCACACACACACACACACACACACACACATTGAATCAAATCACTGCCTTTAGTGGTTGTAGACAGGCTGACTACAGTATACAGTAAAGTTGTAGCACATTTTACATGCAGTCTGACCATAGATGGACTTATCAAGAATAATGGATCACACATAGGATCCTGGGCTGCTTCCTTCCTCCCCAAAGTCTGTGAGGTACATTTGGTTCGACTGTTAATTTGTCAAAGTACTTAACAAACGACTAGTGGAACAGTAAAAGCGCCTCAGTCCATCTCGGAGCTTTTCTTCATCACTGTCACGGCAGCTACTTTGTCTGAGCTGAGCACTGAGCCAGCCAGCGCGTCGCAGTTATCAGAAGTCATAATCTCTGTATTTATCTGGCCGGGAGCCGAGCTGGCAGGTCTTCAGTCCCAGAACAAACTGGATCCACGACCTGCCAAAGCATCGTCCCAATCAATACATCCAGTTACAGTAAGAGGCTGTTTATCTTGTCATCTTGGGAGGAATTATAGCCAAGCTCGCTCAGTTGCTCTCTCGATGCATTCTGGGAAAGCTGACAGACACTACGAGCTCCACGGTAGAGTTGTTGGATGCGTGTGTAGGGGTCAGTTTTGAAAATGAGTGATGGAAGACTGTTTTATAGCCGTGGTGAGAGAGGGCTGGCAAGTTGTGCAAGTAGAGATTTCACTTACCTTTCATACTTCCATCCATTAGCTTTACCTCGTATCAACTTTTATAGATGTGGCATCTTTGTTTTCTCTGATTTTTTTTGTCATTAAAGCTTCTCTCACACCTCTTGTAAGTAAGTAAAAACGGCCAATGACTGTACTTAACTGTAGAGTGGAGTAAACCCCTTTTCTTCGCTCCTCCTCCTTTTATTCACTCACTCCTTCCTTTCTCTGTCCTTGCCTCCTCTGCCCCGGCGTCATTTGGACTTCCTTGCAGATCACGGACTCCTCTTCTGCTTCTCTGACTTCTGTAATTCTGTTCACTCTCCTCTTCCTGAGTAATTGAAGTAATTTCCCACCTTGGCTATGATGAATGTGTCCCGCACTCCCGCCGTGCCCTTCTACTTTAGCCGGCCTAATTAAAGAAAACATTCCATGATTGCCTATTTTTCCTCGAGCGTGACAACCTATTATTCTCCCCAGCACCTGATTAGAGAGTTATTATGCTTAGATTTAGATTGATTTAACCGGTCAGCCTAATAAAAGACTACTTGGGGTTTGATTTAAAGTGAGGGAATTGCAGGTTTTGGAGCCAGTCACGGTGTGTAATTGTTATTACTGGTTCACGATATGAGCGGAGAGGTGGGGAAGGGAGTCCTCGAAATTGAATTAGTAAATTATAAGGTCACTCAATGTACAACAGGTGACATTTTGGGACGTTGTTGCCGTGATAGAGCTGTCAGGAGGAGGGACGTTCAGGCGCAGATTTGTCCAGAATGATAAATCGCATCCATCACAGCCTGCAGAAACTGACATATTTCTATCAAAGCAAGATTAATCTCTCCATCAACCAAAGCAACGCGGCTCATAATCATCGGCAAGAATTGGATGCAAAATGGGTAAATTGACTGGTGTTTGTGTCCTGGTGCTCAGTTCTACGGTTGTTACTGTCTCAATAAAAGCCAAATGTGAGGGTACAGTCACATAATGTAGCTGTTTGGGGGTTTGAAAGCTTGGCCCTCTTTTAATTGTACTGAAGAATGTCTTTGCAATATATGTTAAAATGGAAGCAGTTTGTAGTTCACTACTAAAACCTTGGAAACTGACAAAATGTATCAGCAGTTTTGCAGAATAAATTCCTGTCCTCTAAAGTTTTAAAAGTAGTTCAGGCTTTTTTAAAAAACTGATCTTTTACTTTCTCGTCCTCCCATGTAGGTTTGTAAGGTCTTTAAAATGTGCTGAATGCAAAAGAGCTTTTACTACAAACTACTGAGGAGACTTTATACCTAGTATTAGAAACACATCTCAGTTCTAAATGTAAAATGTTCCTGTTTACATGTAAAGTTACTTTATTTAACTTGCAGTACTCTGTGCACCACTCTGCCTAAACCTCAGTCACTACTAAAATCTGCTTTTATTCTGTAAATGCACAAAGTGACATTTTAAAGCTGAAACTGTCACTGAAAATACTGGATCGGTATCTATTGTTAGGTAAAGTACATCTGTTTCAGACCTCTCCAAAGCTGAATGATGACTAGTCCTCGCTGCGGCCTCGCTCTGATCTAGTTAACATAACTGCACTCGGTGACGTGTCTGAGCGGCATTTTGATGAATGGCGTGATTTAGAGGTGAAAGCACAGAGGCTTTACACTCGCTGTCGAGGGGGTGAATCGAGTCCATCTTTCATGTATGAAATCGAGCAGCGTCAGAGTGAGTTTAGTGCAACTTGTCTTTGACGTGTATTCACTGTTGGGATTATTGGCAGTTACTACTTCACTGTCACTGTGAGTAATTGCTACATACTGTAGTGCAGCTTGTAACTGCACGGGTAGACTGATATATGAATAGATAATGGCTCTGAAGGCCTTATGCATGCTTCTGTAGGTGACTGAGTTGATTAAATAAAGTAAATATGATGGAAATGAACTACTTGTCTATGTTAAAGGCTGCGAGGGTAATAAACTTAAAATCTAAAATTTACAAAGTGCAATATTCCATCTGCAAAACGGTGGAGGGAAAGTGTTGCAGAGCTCACTCCACCAATAACTGTGATGAATCTTTGTTAAATATTTAAAATATACCTACATTACAGTTTTGGAAATGATTGAAGTCCTCAGACGAAAGGAGATGATGATGATGATGATGATGAAACAGCTCTAACAAATGTAATTTAATCATATCTGACGTGCAGCTTAGAATTCTCTATGAAAATGGAAAAATACTGCAGCAATGTTTCAGTTTTTATTTTCATCAAGAGCATTCAGCTTTTCTTCTCTTTGACCTTTTTCTTCTTCATTCTGCGTTGGAGATCATCCATTCTTGAGCCTGTGTCTCCCTCCCTCTCTGACCGCTCCTGCTGCTTCTCCTTCAGTGGCTGTCTGGAGAGAGAGAGGCCTCTGTTTCAGATGAACCTGCAGCTGTGGCTTTGTTGTTCGTCTGTTTCAGGTGCACCTGTGTTTTCTCGCTGTCTCTTGAGCTTCCTCTTTATTCTCCAGTAGCTCTTTCACTAGCTGACCTACCTTTTTGTGTTGACCTCATCCACAGTAAAGGTCAACACTTCCTGGGTCGTCTTGTTTTTCACTCTTAAGGTTTGGGCATTCTTATCATCCTCTCTCAGGTATTTAGATTTTTTTTGGGGGGGATATTCGAGATTCAGAACTTTTTTAATCCCAGAGGGAAAACTGTCTATGCATAGGGCATTATGTGCTTTTTAATATTAAAAAAAAAAAATTAAATTCACATTTTAGCGCTACCTTGTGTGTTGGGTTGCCTGTTACAAACCTGGTCATATTCCCCCATACTTTATTTGTTACGCTGGTTATTAAAGCTGTCTGCCGCCTGGCAACAGAATGAATAGGAAGAGTGGGCGGCCAGTAAATTGTGCACATATAGATCCTCCATTTGTCCAGTCATGCAGCAAATATAGACCTGAAGTGGCACAGCATGAGTGGAGTGAGATATGGAAGGAAGGGGACAGGAGGAAAAAAAATAATCAGGGGAGCAGACGTAGTAAAACACAGAATGTGCAGCACAAATCATTAAATGTATAACAGGTGAAATGAAAATCACAGACCTAAATATACATTAGATTGAAGCGTAAGCACAACATGGATGTTTAGTGCTCAGGGTTTAGTTAACATCCAGGCAAGTGTTTGTTTCACCTCTGGAGAGCGTAAGTCATATCTGATGATCTAAAGGTTGAAAATGTTCATCTGGTAAAATGGTCAGAAACTGGAAAATAATGCAGAGACAAAAGTGAAAGTAGGATGAAGCTGTGAGTAGGAAAAGAGGAGAAGAATGTAGGATGTGTTAGGAAAGAGGGAAGTGAAACGGAGAAACGCGTTGCAGACATGTTTAGGGCAGCAGGAGAGTAACAGGAGCAGCTGGGGTGGGGAAAAGAAGGAACGGTAGAAAAGGAGAGGAAACAGGGAAGAAGACGGAAGAGAGGCTTGAGCAGCAGAGTGGCATAAGAACAAATTAAATGGTGTGGTAGAAAGAGATGCAGGAAATAAATTAATCGTCATTGCAGTGGGGGGAGAAAAGTGAGAAATTACGTATGCATGATGTTTATTAAGTCTTGGATAAATGAGATGTTGCAGCAGCCAGCTGGACGATAAAGCCAAACATTAAAAATAAAGAGATGATTTCTTTAAAGGATTAATAGCACTCTGAAGTCACTGATGATCACTCACTGAAGTCTTCATTATTCCAATTAATGGGCCCCTCCGCTACTTGACCCGACCGTCAAAATTAGTGGCAAGGAACCTTTAAGTCAGATGGATGAACTGCCAGAGCCTCGCTGGTTAATTGGCAGCCACAATCAAGAGCGAATATGTATCAGGAGAAGAAGAGGAGGCTGAATATATTAGCAGAATAAGAGAAGAAGAAGAATGAGGCTGTAAGCAACATGGCAGCACCAACTGTCTACATGTCAGTGGTGGAGAAATGGTGATGGGAGGAAAATGATTAAGGAGTCGAGCTAATATTTTTGAGGGGTTGATCACAGTATCATACATGTATCAGTCCACTCTGACTTCATGGATATGAAGCGTAACTACTTAGGTTTTGTAACTATCATCAGCACTGCATAGGTTGCAAATTCTGTTTTCCATAGAAGTAGGTGTAACTTTCTTTTTTTCCAAGACTATTTCTGGGGCTTTATATGATGGCGAACAGTTTTAGAGAGGCAGGAAACCACGGTAGGATGAATGAGGGGTATGACATGCAGCAAAGGACTGTTGGCTGGGAATCATGACACCATGTTTAAGTTGTTAACTGACCACTGTTTGCACCAGTTCATAAAAAGGTTTGTAGACAGAGAAATCATAATCACAAAGTCAAAAATAATCAACTTTATATGTGTGAATCTGACATATAGAGGACAAGAAACCATTTGGGAAACTAGTCCTGCAGAATAAATATTTTGGCATGAAACTGGTCATAATTTCAGTCAGTTGAATAGTGACTCATAACTTTGGCGTGGTAAACTGACAGATACTGGAGTCTGTGTGTTGGTATCAATTGACTTTTACGTTAATGTCGGAGACGTGGCTCATTTCAGCAGTATAGATTACATTTAGGAATACTACAGAACAACTGCTGCGACAGATTTCTGCTCTGAGGTGATGTGTGGGCGTGGAGTCAATACTACCAGTGTGGGCGGTGCGTTCAGGGCCCTCATGGGCTCCACAGAGCAGAGATGAACGGGGCCCAGGTGAGTCGTGCTGCGTGCAGACACACAACATAAGCAATGGCCTCTTCGTGTCCTCCCATCGATTTACTCTTTCAGGAGAGAGGAGGGAAGAAAAGAGATAAAATATGGCAGAGCGCTCTCCCTCTCATGCATCAGGCAAGTCAGGCATAAAATAGTCCGTTTGGATGGGTGATCATGAACTGGCAGCATCAGGGAAGTTTAGCAGAGCTAAATGGATGCCCAGACTCCAATATTTATCTGCCTCCCACCTCGCGTTACAGCTCTAATTTATGGTAATAATATCCCTTGAAATGGTGGCGGGAAAAGAAGCAGATGAGAAATGTGCGTCCTCACAGCTTGTTTACGTTGCCTATAGGATTGTGGGAGAACAGGAGTTTGAGCGCTGCGGGGGTTGGGTGGGGGTGGGGGCACTGTATCTTGTTTAGCTGATTGGGAAAAGGTGATTC
Organism: Sandelia bainsii; assembly: GCA_032362345.1. Lineage (NCBI taxonomy): Eukaryota > Metazoa > Chordata > Actinopteri > Anabantiformes > Anabantidae > Sandelia > Sandelia bainsii. Next base: position 2,461,454 of record JAUMHL010000013.1, on the reverse strand, counting down.
ATGTTTCAGTGAGCTTTAGCCTTCATTAGAGACATTGCTCAAGTAAATTGAAATGCTTGTTTGCTGTCCTCTCGTTCTTCTGGGCATGTGCAGTGTTGTGTGACATGTTTTCACTACTGCTGGTAGTGTGGTCACAACTCCCTGTAACTTTATATCTTGTTCAGTATGGTCAAAACATGGTGTTGTGTTCTACTTTCTTTCTGGAACTGCAGGAATTGTATAAAGACTAGTAAGTATATGTATACGGTGATATAATAATACGGTATTGAGCTAGTATTTTGCACAGTTTAAAGTGGCAAACAGTTAATTGTATTGATGATTTTAAACTGGATATTATTGGCAGAATTTGTATATTTGGAAAAGGAAAATGTGTAAATGTGTGATAATGACTTCAGCCATATTGCCAACCCTAAAATACTGTGTAGTCTGTCTTTTACACCTTTACCAGCATGACACATGTTACAGCTTTGGAAAGTTGATGACTTCTTACAGTGTGAATCAAGTTCAACTGGACAAAACATATTTAGGAAATTGGAAACAATTCAGCAGTTGCTTTTGACTAAGCTTTATACTGACTGTATATATTTTCGTGTGGAGGCTTGGCTGTTCTGTTAGTGAATGAAATGACTCTTAACAACAGCTCATCCTGTGATGCTAAAATGGCCTTTGTGGCAGAAGATGGTGGCTGAAATCTGAGCTTCTCCTTCCCATCATGATCCCGTAACAAGTGACAGCAGACAGAGAGCTAGTTAAGATCATTTACATCCGGGCCATCAAGAGTTTGCGGCTCATTAGCGTCTAGCATGAAGACAAAGCACCAAACTAACAAGTGTAAAGTGTGGGCTGCTCTTTAAATCTGGGGACAACAGGAGGAGGAGCTGAAGCCCAGGAGATTAATAGTCCTACATCCTCTTGGTTCTACCTTTGCTGGTGCAGGTTCACCCTGGTCGTTCTTTGGCCCGGCAGCAGCTTGCACAAACCTCTTCCTGTATCGTCCGGCTCGACTGCTTAAATTCAGAAGCCAAAATGCCTGAAACTGAAACTACTCCGTTACCGTGGTGATTAACGAGCTTGTCAAAAACTTAATTCCCACACACGGTGCCGCTCCTTTTTTTTTTTTCTTTTTTCTTTAACCCATACCCACTTTAAATAATAAATAAATAAATAAAAACAACCTTTTTCCAAAATGTTGCATGAAACTAATTTATTCTAATTATGCACACTGCCTATTTCTGTGGCGTGTTCCCCAACATCCAGCTCCCCCTACCCTGCTCTGCTTAAACCTTTTGGTGCAGATTAATGCAACAAAAAGTCTATTAATTAATGTTTTGTGGCTTTTTAATTTCTGGCAGGGATGGCGGCTTGATGCAGCTGCCTGTCGAGGCCTGTCACTGTTGAACCCGTGCCAGGGAAGTGCAGATGTAATTCTGTTATCTCTTGCTTAGTCGTTTACGCAAATTAATTTGAACAATTAGCCCTCTACCGGCCTTTCATGAATCATGCAAGAGAAGCTGCCAAAAATTAATACCCAAAGATTTCCATTTCAGAATAAGATGGCTCACGTTTTGGGAATATGATGTTACACCTGCTCTGGTACAGAATTAAACAGATGAAGGGACTAAAAAAAATCATGTTACTCGAGTCTATTGTTTTTAAAATCACCTGCACCAGGTACTCGAAGCAAATAAATACTTACATGTAAGTACATGTGAGTTTTCATTACACTATTAAAATGGCTGGGTTTTCATTAGTCTAGGTGTTTTTTGTGTGGAGAGTTTTACTGTCCTGTGATGCTCTCAATGCTTTATTAGAACTTTTCCAAGCAGGAATTGTGTGGTAACAGTGATTTTAGTGTTAAAGCAGTAAAATTACAATATTTTAAACTAAAATTAAAAATCCTGTAAAATTGGCTGGAAAAATAGTTTGCGTTATAATGAAAAGCTTACTGCAGGTTCTGTACAAAGCACAACACAGACCTGCCACTTTTGCTGCTCTCTTGGCCAAAATCTTCTTTAAACATCACATAAAGGAGACAAATCAGTGCATCTCCGCGTCAGTTGGTAAAGTGCTTGGTCAGGATGAAGAGTTGATTTCAGAAGTTGGTTCACTCTGTGTGTTAATTAAAAATGTCTATTCTCATACACGAGTTTAAATGCTGAGCTAAATGTAGCTTTAAACTTCCCATATGTCCTGTGGTTAAACATAACTGTACCGTGTTTATGCTAACATTGGCTGGAACTTAAATATTTGTAAGAACTTTAAACTGTACTATTACAACAGTAGTATTCTGTTTGAATATATACTATACTGTAATACTCAACAAACACTGTAGCAGAAGCACAAGTGAAGAAAATAGATTTTCATAGATAATATAAAATATTTTTGCATTAGGTGTTTCATAAAACATATAGTTCAAACTCTATTGATTTAATGCCAAGCACATAACACACTGCACAAAAAATACATCTTATAAATTGTCTTTATCTAATGGATGTAACTTTGGATCTAGTGAAATAAATACACGTCACTGACGTCCAGTTTAAGATTCTCTGCCACGAGGAAACGAGCTCATGTTTAACATCCACTGATGCGTTCCTTCTAAGCTCCAGCAGAGGGCGTTTTCCTCCTGTGTCTGACCCTCTGCTGTTTTCCACACTGGGATCCTCTCCTGGCTGCAGTAGAAACGAGCCTTGACATGGAGCCACAGAGTGTGCGTCATTAATGGCTGCCTTTCAAGCCTCCGTCCTTAACGAGCTGATTGCAAACGGAAATTGAGGTTTGAAATGTAACTGAATAAGCAGATTCCTGCTTTCACTGGGAGGAGGTTGGGCAAGATGACACCAGAGTCTCCTCTGCATTATCTTTAAACACTGTGCTAACCACATTTTTAAAAAAAAGAAGGGGTCATTAAGGAACAATAAGTGGAATCCATACAGTCTGCTCAATAATGACGTGTAATTTTGTGACAGTTATGTGTTCTTACGCAATATATGGGGCAAGGCTTCTCCCCTGTAAGTGCTCGCTAACTCAATTGTACTTGTGTATTTCTTCAGTGTTTAACGGGCATTAAGAGCGGAGAGACGGTGACTGAGGAACGCACTGGTGTCCTGTAGCGCTGCATAAACTTGTTACAGACTTTTGAAAGGACAATTTACTGAAAAACGTTGACTCGTTAATTGTATCATCAATTACACAACATTCACTTTTTCAGGGTTATTCAATTAATAATTAAGTGGATTCCGTTTACAGAACACCAAGCAAATTGCTTAGGTAAGATTGATAACTTTAGGAAAATGCCCTTTTTAAATACCCAAACCAGTGACCTGCATCTCACACTGAAAGGAAAATTGCATAAAAAAGGTTTGTGCTTATCTGGGTCATACCAGTGCTTTGTGTAGCACGTCAGTGATGCTGCAATTTACCCATCGAATCTAGACACTGAGGATCCTGAACCTGCTTCTCTACAGGATTCAGCCTTCAGTGACATGAGAACAAGGCAGTAGAATCGCCAGTAGTTTGTGTGGACATTGGTTGTTAAGATAATATGTGATCATGATTTATTGCGATGGCTTGCAGCTAATTTGCTTTTTATGTTAATTTATGTCTAGAAATTTGTAGATTATATAAAAACCAACTGCAGAATTTGAAAAATACATGAAGGCTGTGGCTTTAAGTCACAAGATTTTCAGCGTATCATGAGCGCAGTACAGAGAGTACTTTTTTATGTATCTGTGGCCCATCTGGGAATTCAGCCCGTAACCCCGGCAGTGTTGGTTCTTTGTTGTGTTCAGAAAGCTCCACAGGGAATTCAACTACTGGGCTTAGACTAATAAAGTGTAGCTCATATCAGCCTTTTATTAAATATCAAATATCACCAAGAATTTCATTACTCCTGATGTCAGTGGAAACTCCTCGTGTCCCATGATGGTTTAGCTGCACTGACATCAAGACCTAAACTGAGGCGAATTAATGTTAACTGCTACACTACATGAAATACAACAAGCAGCACTACATGCATTTAAAAATGAATTCTAGATGATATAAAGTGCAGTTTTTCTGCGCAAAATTAAGAGAATCTGCTCTTGCTCTCACTGCTGAGCAGCACCGAGCGTCACCAGCTACCTCCAGTGCAGGTGGAGCGGCAGGTACCGCATCATCATCTCATCATTAACATACACAGCTCGGGCTCTTTGTATCGACTGTAATCACCTTAATGCAAAAAAGCGGATGAAGTTGCCAAGTCGCAGAGAGCCCTGTCTCAGACCTTTTCTCTTTTTTTGCGTGTGTGTTTTTTTGTAATGGCGCTGTCATAACCGCTCTGCTCCGTCTGGGCCTAAGTGAATCTGAGGCGCCATCTTTTAAACGAGGCTAACAAATGAACACGTTTCCCCACCATCAAACGGCTCCTGACATTGATGCATGGGCTTCCAGATGAGCTCTGAAAAACTGATGGATCTACGACGGTAGAAGTGCTTAGATAAACTAATGCATGTAATTACGTTTTCCATTCCCACTACATTGCGAGGCATCTTATTACAATATCATTAGTTGAAATGGTCGGTAAAAAAATGATATAGTTTGCAAATTTTCTTTTTCGGTTTTCTTTTCTGTCTTTTCTTTTTCTTGCCGTGTGGGGTAATTACTGGAAGTTGATTTCTTTGGCTGGATTAAAAAACAAATTCAATTTGTTTGCTTCTGGAGATGACATTATCGGGCATCTCTGTAAGTGTTAGTAATTGTTAGAAGTCTTATTCACCACTGTTGTTGATAAGGGAACCATTGAGATGTTTAAAGATGCCCTGTGTGGGGTGAGCCACATTAAAGCGATGGATGCACACTGGTGTGATTTTAGATGCATCAGGCCTGATTCTTATCCCATTTTTCTAAGTGATTCCACTTCTCATCATGGACTCTCTGATTCTTATCCTATAATGTCCTGTAAGTAGGACAAGAAACCAAAGTAGGTCAGTGTTGGAGCCAGGAACCACCTTTGTTTTTCTATTGTTCTGGGTACTGTGTGTCATTAGGCTGAACTGTGAAGTGCAGGAAAATGTATCGGCACTCTGTGACTACATCGTGCTTTGTTCACATAGCTTTTCTATTTGCGTCCATTTACATCAACCATGTTTTGGTTTGGGTCTAATGATCTTTGGATCCATTCTATCCTCAGGTCCCCTTTGGATCGGGTCTCTTATTTTGAAGATTAATTTATGTTTTGGATGGAACTCCTTAAGACTCCAGCTTTGACTGCTGAAGTCATTTTCAGAAATAATTTATAAGCCAAATTCTAAAACCCTACTTGCTGAAACAAGCCCAGTCCGTATGTATATTTTTGAATTTGTTCTACTTCGCAGTTGACTTCCAGTGGTGCTCAGCATCCACCCTAATGATACTGCACGCTTGATGTTGTTTTCAGTATGCATGTGTATCTAAATGTTTATATCTCATACACTCGGAGGTGTGTAATGATAAGTTACAGTTTATTACAGTCTATGCTATAGCTGTAGCTAAACGTGTGTGTGTGTGTGTGTCTGGCATGGGTGTGTGTTTTCACATGCATGGTGCATCTCACTCTCTCGCTCTATTAAATACCCTCTCTCCCTGTTGGAGTGGGCTGTGCAACATCTGTGAGTCATGTGTAAGTGGAGAGGCTATTTTTGCATCCATGTACATATGACTGTGTCTATGTGTTTAAAACAAGCATGTTTTTGCTCTGTAAGTGTGTGATGTTCTTGCTGCAGCTGTGTGTGTGTGTGTGTGTTTCTGTGCACAAGGCTCCCTCACTCTCACTCTGTGAGTGTGATATTGTGGAGGAGCGAGGGCTCATGTTGGGAGCAGCAGTGGAGCTCATTAGGGGAGTACCAGGGGAACTTGGCCGCTGCTGCCCCCAGCTCCCAGCGCTCCTCTCTGGGCCACTGTGCCGCCTGGTCGGGCCTTCAGCCACAGCCCTTCATCTGCACACATCGCACTGAAGGCGTCTGCACAGCCCAGCGGTGACGTGCTGTCATATGTTGGGTGATGGCGGCACTTTACCAGTGTCAGACTTGTTTGAAATGCTGATTCTGGCTGATTTTTGTGGTTCATAAGAAAATCGTAGGGATTTGTTTCAGTGAGTGCTTTAACATTGACAATATGTATTAAGGCAGCAGCTAGATATTCTTTTTCATGTCTGTTTTCTGGCGATTAGTAATGTTTTCTCATTTTGTCAACGAGTAAGAAAATTGTGATAACAACAGTCCCAAATCTAAAAATAGTATGTTTACAAGAATACGCCAGGAATCAGTCTTTGAAAGTATTTTTACTGACTGATTTATAGGTTAATTGCTTTAAAGATGTGGAAGAAAGATTTTACCGTTTATGGAACGTCACCATTGCCCAGGTTAAAATGTGCTTTACAGTAGTTTTTACTTCTGCAAAATGAATCTTGAATTATGGAAATTATAGAATATAGATTTAGAGATGCAGTCGATGTTTGGTGATGGTGAAACATTTGGTTTTTCTGCAGTTTTTTACTCTAATATTTTGCAAATGTCGTGGAAAGAAGACAAAGAATACAAATACAACCCAACACATGCAAACGCCACAGTTTGCTGACACAGTAATATTTTAAGTGTAACGCAACACAGCATGAAATCAGCAAACTGCTGTCTCTTCATACGTCTTGATCCATCTCCTGATGCAGTTTGTCAGTTTGTGATGTTAGGTTACTGTTAGCTGTGACGAGCTCACATTCATGAGCTCAACAAAGAGAAGTATGGATAGTACTTTAAAGATGTTAGGAAATAGAATCCAGCTAAAAATCAATATACCAGAGTTCATTTCTCCCAAAGTTAAGGTTTTCAGCCTGGGTACAGTTTCTAACCTTTACATGCTGAATGTATGCCTTACAAGATGCACTGAAACATGGACAAGACTATTTTATTGATCAGAATATGTAGGATGCTGATGTACGAGTGCATCCAGTAATAGCAGGGGGCAGAGGTGAGAAACAGTGACCCAATAATTAATAAAAATGCCTCATTCTGGATTTTAAATTTACAGAACTAAAGATTCTCAGTGTCAAAGTTCAACTAAACTGAGTTTAGTTTAGTGTAAATTTGGGCTAATTTACTGAATACATTTGTCTGTGAAACAAAGTAAAGTTAATCTTAGCGGTAACTGAGGGATGCACTTATTTAAGAAGCTAACGGTTTCTTTTTTGAGCTGCTGTTACCAATAAAAACTACCAGTTATATTATGAACTGAACTGGAAGCTCAGCCTCTCGCTCTTTGACAAATGAGACTTTCATTGGACAATTATCGTTTTCGGGATCACAAACGTGCGAACAGAATTTGTCACTGTCACTTTGTGTGTTTAAGGGCATATTAATCAAGTGATTAATTGCCAGATATTACCCACTGAACACGGCCTCTGTTTCCATTCAAGTGCTACTTTGCCTTTGAGCGTGATTGGTTAATGATTGCGTTTGGGTTTTGTTTGCACTGAATAGATTAGTTTATTGGTTACTGGTGTGTCTGAAGCCAGCTCCACGTACATTCTGACAGTTTTTGATAATGCTGGACCGTATCTTTGTCTCCTAGCCTGAGAACCATGAGCAGCATTGTTGTGACAGTAGAACAAAGTTTGGGGTATTCTGGGTGAAATTTCCGGTTCATGCAATTTTATCTTTGTCACCGTTGTACAGTTAATGTCTGATGTCAGTTATGGTACTAAAAATTCCCTTTAAGATGGATTTTGTCACAGTTTCTTCAAAGCTTTAACATCATGGGTTTTAAATTTAGTTGCTATTGATAGAAAACTATTCTCTAGGTTGCCATGGTCATTTCACATGGTGTAATGAACCACATATTCAGATTTACATGTTGATCAGTTTCTCTTTTTAGATTGATGCTGTGTTTCGAGCAAAAGGGGAAAATGCTCCATCAGGGAGTCATGTACTTGTACTACTTCAGTTTACTCGTCTATAGAAATAGCTCCGTCCATACAGATAATACTGAAAGGTTTGTGCACTAACTGCGGTGAATAGATTTCCAATTTGTCCAGGTTTTCTTACAGTTTAACCAAATGCATAAGTAAATAAAAGTGAAATCATATCACTGGATCAACTATTCCCAGTGATTGATTTATTAAAATGGATATGATAAATGGGCACATCTGGCAAAAAAAAAAATCACCTGGTTCTTGACTTATTTTTAGATACTAGAGGTAGCATACAGTATTTTAAGAAATGAGGGGAAATTAGCCTCTTCCATTCAGTTTCATTCCTTCATTCAACTGTATAACTGTTTAAAATATTAGTTTAACCCCTGAAACATGTCAGTGTTTTTCTTATCTATTGATGGAAACGTAAAACATGTTGTGCTGCTGTAGAAAAATGGAACATTAACATGCATTCACCAGTACATGCACTAATCCTCTTCTTATACACTAGAGGGAGCTAAGCTAATGTATGATGTGAGCGTTTGCAGCAGGACTTGCTGAGCAC
>JAUMHL010000013.1:2381242-2452843 GCA_032362345.1 Sandelia bainsii | reverse complement strand
CCCACCACCACCACCATGCATACGTCAGTGCACATACTTTGGTTTTTCTGCTCCAGTTCAAAAAACAATTCTAATTGGGCTCTTTGCTCTCCTCCAGCTCCGTGAAAGAACACGTATGTCTTCTCTCAACCTCCAGTCTTAGATGCACCAATTTAGTTTTGACAAATATGATGTTTCAGTTAAATTGTTAATGGTGCTACAGGACTCTGCAAGCCAGACATCAAAGGGCATACATTAATACATACCACTCATGTTATTTCTTGTTTTGTTTAGTCTCCCGGGGAGGGGGAAACTGCGCGTAAGAGTGTGAGAGATGCTCCTGTCTGTTTTTTTTTTTCCTTTCCTTGCTCTTCATGAACCCTGGTGCCTCTTTTCCTAAAGGTAAAGCACCTCTGCACGCAAATGAGGAGTTTGAACAGAGTTGGGGGGGGGGAATGAGGGATCTGGAAATGAGGGGGCCGAGCCGGATGATCCGCCAACGTTAAGAGGCGGAAAAACAATAAGTGAAGCGGTGTGTGTGTGTGTTTGTGTGTGGAAGGCTGGTGTTAAATACCTCGTGTTGTTCAGAAATGCTTAAAACCTCAATTGGCTCCGTTAACTGGCATCTGGAGAATAATGAGTTGAATCTGTTTAGGGTTTATAAAAAGGCTTTTAGCGTTTCCGTCTCCTTTCATATGGTGTTGCATGATTGCTTTGCTCTTATTAGGCTGCACACCTTGTTTCCTCCTGCCATCGCTGGATAATAAACTTCGGGGGGGGGGGGGATGTGTCTGAGTGTGGTTCTGATGTCCGAACAGAACAAGGCGTGCTTGAGTTACAGTGCGCTGGCAGCTTCAAGAGACGATGCATGCCTTACGAGATCGGATTTAAGTGCTTCTCACATCTAATATGTAGACAAATTCCTGCATATTAAATATACAATAGGTACTAAACAGAACTAATGGTTCTTAAGGTGCTTTGGTAGATGCACCTTGGCTTTCTTGCATCTACATTTTTTGTTTACTGTTATTACAACGGAGTGATATGCAAATCCAGCATGCAAACCTTCTTTTTTTCTTCTTCTGCTGATGACAAACCTACTTTAAAGTTAAATCGCATTTTCCTCATCAAGATGTTTATTTATTTATTTTTGCACAATCTATTTGCATCAAGCTAGTCATCAGCACTGTGGAGAGAAAAGCTTCCTGCCTCTTATCTAGCAGATGTGTGGAGGAGCCGAAGACATGTTCATTTCTGACATTTTCCCCAACCTGCTGTGACACAAATAGACTCACTGTCACATGATGTATAGTCAACGATACATCAGGGATCAGGGAAAATTGTTTGTCGCCTAAGAAGAGCAGCAGGCTGTTATAAGCCCGTTTAAGAAATTTATAGGTTTGACACGTGCAGACAAAATTCTTAGATGAATACAATTCTAGATTTACAGTAGCTGCTCCTGAAGACAGGGGACACACTAGTGTTTTTTTATTGCATTTAAAGTGAAGAATTACTTTGCAAAAATGAATAACAAGAGCCAAGAGAATATCATCTAGTTTACTTTATTTAGGAGCCAAAATCAGTCACCTTAACTGCCTTATTTAATCAATATTTGCTCCAGTTTTGCTCTAGGTCTGTTTATTTGAGGTAAAAAGGCCCATCCTTGTCTGTCTCATCTTCGTCTTCTAAGGTCAGCGTCAACCCCGAGGCTATATCACCTCCTCCTCTTGCCGCTGTGCTTGCAAGCGTCTCGCCAACGAGCCTGCCAACTGTCTTAAGCGTCTCTTAACCAGGTGAGACATGGCCAAACTCCCCTTGCAACATCTACATCCTCATGACAGGAAAAGGGCTTTGTGTGTTTGCTTCGATCGTGTTTGGCATTTTCGCTGTGAAGTCTTGGACCTCGCTACAGCGCCACGGGCCGTTACCCGTCAGGTCTGAGACACTGTAGACGCTGATGGGAGAGGGAAGGGGCCAGGTAGAGGTGGATCTGTCAGCGCTGATTTGTCAGGCTTTCATTCACTGCCTCTCAGGCGCCAACAGAGGTATAGATGCAGTTTAGCTGAAGTCTACACTTAGTCATATGCTCATTGACAGTCATTTGTCTCCTCAGTGCTGTCCAAACAAGAGAGAGTGTCTTGAAGAGTTAATTTATTGCTGTCAAGGTGGATCACCTTCAGGAAACGACTGCACAGGACGGTATGGTGGAGTTGCAGTGGCTGTAACAGGAGCTTCTAGCTAAAGCTGATGCAGTTTAGTACAACAATCCAGAAATAAATCTTCCTTAATAAAGCAGTTTTTTGAAGTGTTGATATTGATTTTGGAAGATGTAGTTTATGCTGCTGTTGAACTGTACTGTATCATACAGAGAGGAGTTGTACCCTAGCTTCATTTATATAAACTAGATGCCCAAAATAATAGCAATGCTACATCAATAGGTGCCCAAATAAACTATGATGTGCTGCAATGTATGTTTATAAAACCTCAAGAAGCAAAAGGTCCCTTGTATGATCATGATTACCAGTACGGCTGATCTGTGGTCAGACAATAATACAAAACAGAATGAAAGTTTATTTTGGACAGAGGTTGCATATTTTCCTGTTTGAAATGCACTTAGCGTGATTTAAGTCATTACTTGATTTGAGTAAATAAGTTTGGGATACATGACGGCTCTTTTGGGGTGTCATGGGAATGGGATGGGATCTCACTCACTGTGTGACATATGGATGAATCTGCACCAGCCAGGCCAGTGTGTGAGTTATGAAACTTGATCATTAGGCAACCCACAAATACAAAGCAAATAAAGTTAAATTTGGGACACATCGTTGAGCACAAATGTTTCGGCTGGCACGAATCTGCTTTTTTTTCCCCCAGTGTTGTGGTCTGTTTAAACTACCCTGGGATCCGTGCTGTAACCTTTTTTAGCCATTCCTCCTCCTCTCTCTCCCGCCTCTTGATTTCCCCAAAGTGCTGTGTTTTATTTGTGCTTTTCTTTGGAATCGAGGAGCTGGCAGGGTCGGGAGGAGCAGAGACGACTGTCCGAGACGTGGGAGACTGAAATGAGGTGGCTGTTTATTCGCCCAGCCAAAGCCACATACCTTTTTGGAGTGGCTTTGGAGCGAGGCCTAAAACAACACCAGAGGCCATGTACACAAATTACATGTCATGCACTGAGAAGACGGCTGGTTGGTAGGGTGGAAGAGTGTAGTTCCCAGTAAAAAAATTATAGTGGTCAGATACATATTTAATACTTAGACAGGCAGTAAGATCCTGCTTGGAAAAACTATGAAATTAATGTTTTAATTTTTTTTGTTCACATCCATTTTTTACTATCTCCAGGCAGAGTTCATGTGGAGGCCACGTAAGATTACACAACACCAAGTTAAGAGCTCGTGTTTCATTGTACAGAGGAAGCTAACGGTGACTATGATAGATTACAGCTACCAAGAATTGTCCTAATTGAAATGAATATCTCAATTTCTCTCTTGTGCTATTTTTCTCGTCTGCCCTAAAAACCAGACAAATAAGGGTAGACCCACACTGTGTTCGCACTGTAGTAGTAACGAGCAGTGGTAATAAATGCTGCACTGGCTTTGTGGTTTTGAGATCCTAGGGGAAAAATAACAGCCAGCATAAAATGATAGGGATAAGTGATCCAAGAGAAATATTTAAAAATTGACTTCAAGTTACATTTGAATCTTTCAGAATTATTTTAACATGTTTATGTTTCCATAATGTGCTTGAGCTGTAACCTGCTACCCTTATACATTTTTTTAAAGGAATTCATACCAGCTTCACGCATCTTCTTTCACTGGTATTATTTAATTTTTTGCGTGGAGTATTCTGAATAGAAATCTTGCATCATGATTTTCACTGCAGAGCCTTTGTCATAAATATTCAGCTGGTACCAGACACCTTGTGGGCTTTTTGTTTGGAAACTTCCTCATAAATGTTTTGCTTTGTTTGCTTATGTCAAAGAAATGCAAAGACGTCCTGCAGTGTTTACTTACCCTGAGCTGTGTGCGAGGCTATCCTTTTTCTCCTGTAACCCTGTTATTAATTTGTGTCTGGCCTATTTATTATTAGGCTTGTCTAAGCACTTTATCTCTGCTGTGAAAACTGCTGTAGCAATAAAAATGTATTATTATTGTGATTATTCTTATTTACTTTGCGCTTAAGTAACCTCCAGAAAAGTGACAATTCCTGGAGTGTTTACCCACATTAATCTGCTGCACTCTGCTGTGTGAGCTGTGATCCGACCAGCTACCCATCCTCCCCCACCATGTGACTGAATGCCTGGACCTGTCCCGGGGCTGATGGGGGCAGGAAGGGGTCACTGTGAGGCAGGAAATGGAGGGGGGTGGGGGGGGGTTACTCAGCGCCAAGCTGATGATGACCAGCGGCCTGGAAAGTGTACGCCCATCCATCATGATAGTCCCTATCCTCCATGCCGAGGCGACCCGGTACAGGGTGTGAATCGATGTCCACAGTGTGTGAGCAGAAGTGTAGTTTGTGTTGGGGTGTTGTGAAGTCAACACTGCTGATTGCTGTAATTATAGCCTTTGTTATTCAAGTTCAGAGAGAACAGAACGGAGTCCTTTGCTGGCTGGTAAATGTGTGTGTGTGAGAAGGTGGAAAAGAAGGGTGATATCATTCTGCCTTGGAGAGATGAGACTCAATATTCCCTGTGTGCAAATGTGTGTGTGTGTGTGTGTGTGTCTGTCTGTGTGGGCTCAGTATTGTTTGGCAGTCAAACATTACATTAGTGCTGCTGTGGGCTTTGACACACCCAGCTCTACTTTATGTGAGAATGCAGGTTTGTAACTATTTTGGATTTTCCATCTAGTCTGTGGAGCACTGAGATGTAACCACACAGTCGTTGCAGAGCTCCTATTTTAAAGACGGAGAAACATGACTCTGAAAGAACAAGGATCAAAAACAAAAACCATGCACAACTGCTCATAGGCCCTGCAGAGGTGGCCACAGTTGCTGGCTGGTTGGGGAGGCTGGATGTCCTCTGAGGCTGTGCAGATGTTGGGACCCTGCAGCTACATTAACGCACCTCTGGGTTCTAAACAGGAAAAATCTCTGTTTTTGGATGAGGTTGAGTTTGGATGAGTGATGTTTGTGAGGTCTTGTTCAATGTTTTAGAATCTCAGACACACAGCTTTTTAGGACAGGAACCAAAGACCCAAACACCTTGATGTGACCAATCTCAACTGCAGCCCCATCACTCCTCCCCAGACATGATGCAGAAGAACAACAGACCAGTGAAAACTAGCAAGACTGTGGACTGTGTGGTGCATCTGGTGTATCTCCACCATACTTCGGAAGTAGAGCCTGAATTTAAGCATCTGCATGTAGTGAAGCTTCAGATGAACAGGCCAACACACTTGTCCCCTGTTTTGCTTCTTCCTTTGTTTATTGGCTGTTGGCAAACGTCTCATACATGCATTACTGCCACCTTGTGGATCAAGCTGCTTTTGCAGACTTAATAAATGCCCATGATCATGATGTCGGTGTCCTCATGATTCCACCTCCAAACCAGCTTATTTTTGGTTGAAGTGCTTATGAGAACTGAAACGCGTTATGGAGCGCCTGACACCAGCTTTGTGTGACAGTGTTTTTGCTCAGAATCTATGGCTTCATCTGGTTTTGTGATGGCCACAAGTCCATGAAATTTCTCATAGAAATTTGGAATATCAAGAGCAAAAAAAACAACATTTTCATCAGTTTCTCAAAAGCTAAGATCTCTGATCAGACAAATACTTACTCAGTTACAAATACTCAGTTATTGCTTATACATGACGAAAGAAAGCAAAAAAACAGAAACTAAACAATTATCAAATAGCTGCTAGTGCACTTAGTTAAGCTTTTTTTTATTCAAGATATGTTTTGCAAAAGAGACCTCATATTATAATAAATCATAATATACATACTGTAAATGAAAAGAACAAATATTAAATTCACCTAAACAATCATCAAATCAGTGTTAAATTTGCTTCAGTCTCTAACCCAAAAAAAACCTTTTAATGAGTAAATAAAATGGAGGACACCTCCATTGATTAACTCAGTGACTTGACAAATCACTTAAACTGTGTAGAAATATGTCAGAAACAATGTGGTTTTATTACTTTATTTTCCTCCTGAGCAGAGGTCACATATTTCCAGGCAGAAAAATGTGTAGATTTCTTTGTGAACCAAACGAAGGCAACACAGGCTACAAAGGGGAAAAAAACAAACCGTCTGCCCAAGTGGGGCGTGAGGCAGAGGAAAAGCACCAGGGCGGGCAAACAGCCATGAAATCCCTGATGCTTCCTGCCAGTGTGGAGATAGGCCCAGCCAACTGCCCAAATCCAGAGCAAGTCCTCATTCCTCCAAAGTAGGGGGACATCGCTAAAGCCTGTCCCAATGTCAAGTGGCATTTATTAAATACACGGAGAGGAGAGCGTTTTCAATGCGAGCGTCCCTAGTGATCTGTGTGGTCCAAGCAGGAGTGCCAAACCCGGAGCTGCTGTCTTTCTCCCTGTCTTAGTCGCTTCTTATTGCTGGTTTTGACACCAGTCCAGATTACGGGTAATCCCTCGCAGGCCTGCCTGAATCTCAGGTACACCTTGCAAGCAAACAAAACGTCTGATAATGCACGAGGCTGACGCCAATGATAAATAAGCCATTAGAAGACTCGGCACCGCTGGGAGATCTATTCAGCTCTTCCAAAGAGACATTTCATGCCACACTCTGAGGACGTGAGAGGATTTGGGTGCAAATCACATTTTGTTATTTTTCTTTTCTCTTTTGTGCGCTGCGCTGTTTTGGCGGGGGGGGTGATAGAGAAGGGTGGCATCTTCCATACCCACCCAGTGGATTCATGGGTGGTAAATCTTCCCTGTTAGAAATGTGGCAGTTCAAACTGAGCAGAGGGCTTTCCTCGGGGGTCTCAGATTATTTCTATTTTTCACATGTGAGGGCCGTTTGGTGTTGTGACGGCTCTGTGAAGTCACTGGATTTTATTTTCTGTTCTGCTCCAATCTGCTAGTGCAGATGATGCTGGCTACAGACGGCTTATTGTTCATTTTGGCTACAGCTGTCCAGCACTCCCAAGAACATGGGAGTTCATATCCAAGGATAATCTTTTTTTTTTTTTTTTTCCCTTCCCATTTGCTGGCAGTGTTTAATGCCTTGTCTCGGGTGTATCCTAGCTTTTGGTCAAAGCATAAAACTGGTGGAAAAACAGGGAGCGTTGTAGTGAAAGAAGAGAGAAAGCGAGCTTAGGAATACAGCAGCTCCCTAATCCTTGGGTGACCACTGGCAAGGCCCCGATGAGCGCTCACATTAAGGCGACCGGAATAGTTTTCAAAACTACCAGGGCTGTCCTTTTGTCTTTTCAATGCGCCGGAGCACATTAAGCAGAGAGCTGGGGACGAGGCGGGGCGACATGAGAAGCTACATTTATCAGTTCACAGTTTCAGAGGATATTGCAAATCAATTTATTAGATTATGAAGCCTGCTTTGAGCTCTGCTTTTTCTCCCCCCCTCTATCCACTGCCTTCAAATGTAATATTTTAAAGGAAACTCTATTTCCAGATTATAAAGCACTTTATCGCAGAACAAGGAAGTATAAATTCTGGCCCAGACATCCTAAATCCTATTTTCTCTTTCCCTTACAGTAACGTGTCTTCATCTTCTCAAGGACACTGGTATAATGGAGTTCGTTATGCTTTGGTCTGTATTGCCCAATTTGAACCTTTCAGATGTGAATTCCTGTAACAACACAAATTAGCCAGAACAAATGTTATCATTTATATTTTAAGGTCTGCAGGAGACTTTCGGGGAAAAAAATCTTTGTCGCTCGGATCTTTGTGCAGGAGTCCAGTCAAATTAAGTATAAAATGTAAATAACACGCAGCCGCAATTAATCTTTTAGAAAGTGATCCAATTATCCAACTGAAGCTGAAATTTACAAACACTCCGTTTGTTATGCGCTAAGATAAAACTCGGACTTCCCCAACACCAATGAGACGAATTCTTAAATGGTATTAAACTTGTTTAGAGACGAGGGATTTTTCTCACTGGTGTGTTTCAAAGCAGCCTGTGCGTCCCTGCTATGAAAAAGATAATTCACAATGGTAATCTCTGCTCTTTAATTCTGCGCCTCTTGTGTTGGGCTGACACAGGATAAGATCCTTGAGGGGACGCCCTCTCTCTACTGACGGATGTCCTTTTTGTGGATTAGAATTAATCTACTACTGGAACTGATGGTTCAAAATGGGACTAATGGTTTGAGAGGCAGACTATTTTAGAAGTTAACGTACGTTAATGTTCTTAGGGACCAACAGGATGTAATTAATAATAACTCTGAACCAGAGAGCTAAAATAGTTTTTTTTTTTTTTGTCTGTAATTTAGTAATTTTGCCATATTTTTATCATAAGTGTTTGTGCATTGTGTTCTGATACATGTTTTTTATATTGTGCTTGTGCGGAACAGACTATTATTTTATGTACTGCCATCTTCTTATTCTTACTCATTATATTTTTCAAGGTAACTATTTATCGATGACGCGTATGAGCCATGTCATTGTTCTAATCCCTGGAATACAAAGAAAAGCTTTTTTTACTCTCTTAATAATCTCAAATTACATAAAGTTATAGATTTTATATTATGAAATTGGTGTCAACTATCTTAGATTTTTGAGATAAGAAGTTTTAGAGACGCAACTTTAAATGCAAAACAATTTCAATATAATTTATAACTGAGTGTAGAATTATGATAATTATTAGTCCCACGACCATCACACTTTATCAGCCAGAGTAGGTTGTGTTGATTCATTGCTACACGTCCACATCAGCTCTTTGATTGGGGATTTTATCAGTCCCGAGTAATGATCACTTGCACACCTATTAACACTGGTGGATTTGTGGTGTTATTAGATTTTCTCAATGCACAGAGCCTGGCTTGTGTGTACCTGTCACATTTTGTCATATTAAAACCAAAAGACCTGCAGAAGAAAGACACTTCCTGTCTGCAAAAAGCCGTCCCCTGCTGCTACTGTTTATCCAAAACGCTGGCATTTTACTCCTACTAATGGACTGGGACTCAAATCAAATCTGACCCCTAGAATTAGAGCAGGCATTACCAAAAACAATATGATAATTCATTTTAAGTCTCTTGCTAAATTGCAGCACAAAGCCAGACGTCCTTTGATTTGATCTTTTTATTCCAGAAACACGAGAGTTAACAAACAAACAAAAAGATGTTGATGAAATGGCTTTAACTGCCTTCAAACTACAGGACATTTTTACAGAACACTTAAGGTGGATTATATTGATACACAACCCCCTGCTACCTGGGTGTGCTTAAATGTGTGTTAAATTTTTTTTTTGTAAAATGTCCTCTGCAGGTTCCACATTTTAGTCTGAAATATTAGAGCTTATATCTGGTAAAGATATGTGCAATTACTATTTTTGCAAAAATACTATTTCTGCTTTCTTAGTACTTCAGAAGCATTGCTGCACATTGCACAGTATTTGTGTTTTTCATCCCCTGTACCTTATTAATGTGCAGACTTTGGGTTCGCATGCCTTTTTTTTTCTTTTTTACTTAGTCCTAAAAATACTAAACCTGCGGAACAAACTCTCTGTTTGTTTCTCTTTTTTCTGTTTCTTTTGCAAACAAAACATTTTTTTCCATCTGTCATAAAAACAAGACCAGTGGTACCAAATCCTGCTTGAATTTTTTTTTCCCCCCATTACAATTCGAAGAGCGCTTGGTGAAAACGTACCCTTTGAGACCCTTAAATAGTGCTGTTGAGGTACTCTTCACACACACTTGGTGTCCCTTTGTCTCCACTTGCTTTCTACAGTATGTGTCATCACCAGCATATTTTGTTTTTCTGCTGCCATTTGAAATATCACATTTCCCCAAAACAAAACCAGCCGTGTGTGTGTACGGGCTTCCAGTGCTGCATCATTGACTTAAATGGAACCCGGTAGGTTGTGCAGGTGAATCAGTTTTCTACAATATGAGTATTAATCTGAGACAGTCTTACACAAACTGTGTCTGAATGTTATTTATATTAAAGGTGCAGAACACTTTGTCAGCTGTGTTTTTTGATCATAGACCTTCCTTAAAATGTGTTCTTACTGCAGTAAATGCAAATTTAAATATCTTACATGTTGAGGACATGCTTTTAAAAGTAGCAGAGATGGAAAAATAGGGAGGTGCCTAAAAGGAATGACAATACCGGAATATATTCCTACCTTTGACTGTTTTGTTATTTCAAACTTTTGACTGTAGATAGTTTGTTTGTAGGAATAAAAAAAATCAGTGTGGGGGTGAAGAAGAGAACTTTTATTGCTGCTTCTGTTTTTTTCTGTTCTGCTTCTTCTGTTCATCCTCATGAAGCCTAGTATCAGTGTAGGAGTTATAATTGTAATAACTTATCAACTATAGATCTGTTTGCTGAATACTGCAGCTGTAACGGCCTCAAGCTAACATGTTCTTGAAACTGTGTTCTCCACTGTCCACCTTAAGGGAAACTGTAGGGGGAAAAATCCAGGAGAAGATGGGGTGGGGGGAACACAGAGGAGTGTAAAAAGAAAAACACAAAAAGAAAGCAAAGCTGATGAAAAGGGACGTTATTAGCTTGGTCGCGGTTGGAGCCCATTTGCGTCCATTTGCATCTGGGCTGAAACCTGCAGCTGAGAGCATCTCGGCGATGTATAATGACCGGTTGTCACAACAACGCGGGAGGTGGCCCCGCCGGCAAAATGACGGCCCTGTCACTCCTCCGCAAAGACGAAACGCTGGCAACCTGTAATTCCCCTCCCAGCGCTGCTTCCTTCCTGCCTGCCGCCTGGTTAAATGGCACTTTTGAAGGAAGTAAATCTACAAAGTTGTGTTTAATAACATTGCCAGAGCTAAATGTTTGACGGGGTGAGGTGTGTTTGTGGGGGGGCGTAGAGTGAGAGGCTCACAGGGTTAAGAGGGATTTGTCATTTGTTTGTGCTCGCAGGCCCTAATCTGCTCATTGAAACGGCCCATCTTTTCAGCTAGCCGTGCTCGAAGTAAATGACAAACAATTATACAGTGCGTGAAGAGGAGGACCGGCAAGGTGGGACGCCGCTGGCTCGGCATGGAGGGGGTATCGATTCTGGAACCCCCCTGATAATGATAATCTCTCCTTAATGTAGTTTTTCAGTTTTATTCATTTGTATTTTTTTGGAAACCACTCAGGCTTTCAAATCAGCACATTTAATGTTACATGGGAATAAAAAAAATCACTTTCTATTTTGCATTTTTTTTTAAATTTACTGTTAAAGACATTGTAAGAGTTTGCATCAAAGGATGAGAAGTAGTTTTAATAAGGCAAATGCAGAACATAAACCCGAGCTACTTTTGACCTTGAGTGCAGGCGAAGGGAATTCATTTTTCAGGTACTTCATCATGCATGGAACAGTTCACCTCTGTTGTTTGACCATCTGTGGGCTTTAAACTCAATCGAACACTTCTCTAAAAGAAAAGTGAAACTCCAGAATAGATTTTACATCGTCTGTAATGAGTCAAACATCAGAGTTGACTCGCTTGGTTTGCAGCCTCCTGTCTCTGCAGATGTGAAGTGAAGTGACACATTGATATGCAGGGAGGGAACCCCCCCCCCCCCACTAAACACTAAAACTCACAACCAAAGGCCTCCCCAAAAGGCAAACACATAACTAAACCTGTGTGAAGACGAAGCAGTGGGGAAATTAGCAACAAAGCATTATAATTTGTCACTGATGCATAAATCTTGCTGACGTGCTCAGTCACTTTAATGGTGCCGCGGCTGCTCGGTGGAAGGCTGTGCAAACTTGCGCAGTTGCAGAAACAGAAAAACTATATGTTCGAACATCACCTTATTTGCATAATTTACCAAAAGCCAATGAGGCAGCTCAAGGAGTGCGGGTGATAGTAATAAGTGTTTGGGAAAGGCAGAAAGATCACTAATGGTTTGCCTATGGGGATTTCTCCACGCCATGGGGGAGGAAAATGAGAAATATTTTTCAAACAGCAGGGGTAAAGGTTTTAAAACTAGGAGCACATGGGGAGATAAAGATGTTCCTGCCACGGGGTGCTACGCGGGAAAAATGCAATGGCGAGGATGACAAAAAGAATGCCCCCGTAATTTCGGCATTAAGAGGTAATAATCATGTTTCACCGATGATATTAAAAACGGTAACCCGCAAAGCTGGGGTAAAATAGATAAATATATAAATAAAAGTGGAGAGGGAGAGAGGGGGAGGAAAGAGCAGTGGGCCCATCAGGTAGAGGAGGTAATGAGGTGGTGGGTGAGTAGGTGGGGGAGGAGGAGGAGGGGGGGGGCCTGGGGTCTCATCACCAGCTCTGTGTGAGAGTAAACAAAGAGTGAGACGAGTGGTGGAGAGAGTTCGGGGATCACGACAGAGCTGCAGATCTGTGGCCCCCCGCTGGGCCCCGATGTAGAAGAAGAAGACCTCATCTGGTTGAAATATGTCTGTGTGCGACGTCTTGGGACACACAATGAATCCATCCATACGTGTGGAGAGAGAGATTTTCAGTGTATGTACAGTAAGCCATGCATATGAAGGCCTTACATGATCATGATAATGGTGAGACTGTGTCTGCGAGAGGCCTGTTGTGAAAATCTCATACAGTGGACAGTAGTGACAGTTTTTGGGGATGTATGGCCATTGCTGAGTAGGTGAAAACATCAGGAAAATGATCACCACAGCCTTATTGTGTACTACCAAACATATGAATATGCAAAGTGAAATACAGTGTCAGTTTGCACTTGTTGTGGTAGGATGTCTCATGACCCAGTGAGGTAGGCAGTGACTTTTTCTCCTACTGGACTTATAGACATTTAAAGCTTCTAAAGCTCTGAGCAGTCACTCTAACAGAGCTGCAGAAGAAGAACCTGCTGGAAGGACCGGTATCACCTGAGACTGGGCTGTGATAGCTCACTTACTGTATCTGTACGATAATGACATGACGGCACAGCGCTGGAGAGGCTTTGACATAAGCCTGTTCTGTATATCAGTGTATTACTTAGTAATATGCTTGAAACGCTCACGTGTTCACATCATTGTAAACATACTGTATTCACAGCTTCACAGCTATTATGAGCCCACACGACACACAACAACCTCTCTTTATCCAGAGGTTTGCTATTTCTTTAATATAAAACTCCAAAACACGTGACATGACTTCATATATTTAAGTTATAGTGAAGTTTCTTTTATGCAAAATAATTAACCTCCCAGCCACCTCTGCTTTTATAGCTAATGCTGAAAAACTAAAAACGGTTACACGTTAGACGCTTGGTGCACAACTGTATCACAACAGTGGCCAATAAAATGCAATGTAAAAAGTGAGGAACTTTGGAGCATGCCGGTGTCCTCTCTCTGCCTATTGATGAGCCTCTTGATACTGATCGATATTATCAACACATCAAGCCTGACACTACACATTAATATTCAGCTCAGTGTGTTACGAACACCAAAGACAGAGTAAGCTCAAAACTACAGAACCGACTTCTGAATAGTGTTCTACAAATGTGTTTGTCTGATGTGCTGAGGACAAGAGCTGCAGCGAGAGCTCGGTGAATGTCAGCGGACGTCTGCCTCCAACTTCCCATGAAGAAAACGATAAGCAGGGAGCCGGTTGAGACGGTCGGTTGGCGCGGTACATTGTGATAATGACATTTGGGGAGGGATAGTGTTGCAAAGCTGTTAAGCTCTTTCATTGCACCAAGAAGATTAGTCGACGAGATGGGGCTGAATGACAGCGAAGGTAGCGTCCCCAGCCTCGCCTGCCGAGGACTTGGCATGCAGAGGTCCGTTAAAAGCCAAGCGCTCACTTTACACTGAGGACCAATTGTCCTTCACTCACAAAGTATTGCAAACCCCCACAAAGCAAGGGCGTTCTGTTGTTTGTGTCTATTTCATCTGACTGTCGATGCAGCTGGATTTACTAGTGATTTCTACGTTTGTGCTCGTTTTTACCTTCTATTTACTGTGTTCCTGCTCTTTTGTGGATGACTTTCACTGAATTATCCGAGTTTGTTGCCCTTCTACAGCTTATGTTTTCCCATCATGCCAGTGGTTTATGCACAGCTAGCCTGTCTGGTGAAGCTCTATTTAGTTTATCTACTCACCCAACCCTCTCTCAAACCCCAGTTGGTTACAAAGTCACCACATTAGGCCTTGTTTGACCGCACCAAAGCAAGAAGTGGGAACTCTGGACAGCTTGTCCTATTATCTGGAACACTGGCCTGCCATGCCTTTAACTCTTTGTCACATTGCCTATTCGCATTATAAGCTTCAGGGGAGCAGGGGGGGCTGCCTGCCTGCATCCTCAGTGTATGTGTGCGTAGATCGACGTGTGTGTTGCTTTGTGGTTTTAACCCGAGTTTCCCTACAGGCTTCTGGAAGCACTTTGTCCATCTCTTGATGTTTTGTGTCTCGGCCCTTCTCCCTCCACCCACGCAGGAGTCATTTTTATTTATTATCTCGTCTGACAGCAGAGGGAATGACATGGAGTCGGAGAAAGTGTTTTGTCAGTTCTTAAGTGTCTGACAATTCGAATGAAGTTTAGCAAGAGGGCTTCCTATTTTTTATTTATTTTCTTACTGATGGAAAGATGGGAAGGGCCGCAGAGAGATGCAGAGAGAGAGAGATGAAAATGACAGAAGGAGCGACGGTCACTGAACCCACCAGAGTATTGCACAAGTCTCCTCTGTCACAGAGAAAGCTCGGTGCTGTGGTGATGGGCGGAGAGGTAAGGGAGGGACGGGTGCATCGCACACTGACCTCCAGCACATACCCTCCATCCCCTGGTGGTTGCAGCCACTGGATCTTACTGGGCGTAGAGTGACGAAACGCACAGGCTTCCAAAGTGACAAAGTCATCTCAGGAGGGTATCAGTCCATGAGACTGGCATGGCATCTCGTGTCCTGTCAGCCTCAGCTTCAATGCCTCCTCCCCTCTCTGTTATCTCTGTGATCTTCTCATCAATTCGTCAGATAAACTTGATCAATACTGATACAAGTTGTTGATTAAGAATTGCCATGAAATTAATTTAACAGTCAAAATGTCTTGATATAATAACACAAGCAGATAAAGATTTAATTTTCAGGTCTGACACTGAACGTGCATACAGACATGCAGACGTGCATAGGCTGAATATTTCTGCAGTGGCCTGATGAGTCTTTGGCTTTACCTTTTGTGGGCTACAAAGGCTGTGTGTGGATGTGCTTTGTTTATTTATTTGGGTCTCTCCACGAGTCTTAAAGGTGGTTGTGTTTGTTTGTCTTGAGGACACATTTAGCTGTGAGGACACATCTGTCCAGGGCGATGTTTAGTCAAAGTCCCGGTCCAAATTCCCAGGTGTGAGCTCACACTGAGACTGAAACTTGAGCCCCGTTAGGACGCTGTGCTGAGCATCTTCAAAACAGCATGTTTGGAATTTGTAGGGTCCAGGGTGCTTTGTTGTTTATATAGATTCCTATACAATTTATATTCGTGCCTCGCTTTTAGACATTTTTTTGTTTCTTCATCTGTACTTTTAGGCATTTGGAACAAAATTTTATTCATTCTGAAATGTTTGAAAGGCTTGTTGCATTCTCATCCAAAACTGGCAATGTCTCCCTTTACGTGTATCTTCATGCACAGAGTCATACAAGCAGACTTGGCTTCAGTCGCCTCAGCAGTTACATAAATGCAGTGTTCTCTGTTGTAATTTGTGGTCTCAGTGGTTTTTTTTGGTGTTTTTTTTAATGTGATGTTTATCCCTGCAAACACAGCAAACAGATTCTGTGAGAGCAATGACAGCCGCGAAAAGCATCGGCGAGCACAGCAGGTACTCCTGAGCTCCGCTGTAACAAATACCTCTTAAAGACTCTTATTTAAATGCCCCATCTGCTTTGACAGGTGCTGTTTGAAATCTAACCCCACGGGGGACAACCTTGTAACTTTTTATGCGCCTCTTTGTAACCGCGCGAGGAAAAACAACGGGGAGCGATCTCTTTTGTCAGCTCGACACACTTTGAAAAAAAAATACTGTAGAAAAGGAGTGTGTGTGTGTGTGTGTGTGTGTGTGTGTGTGTGTAGAATGGGGTGTGTGTGTGTGTGTGTGTGTGGGGGGGGGGTGATGGTGATGGCTTCGAAAACTTTCACTCAAAGATTTCACTCCATGTGGTGACTTTCTCCATCACTAACACACGTACACACACAGACAAACACACACACACCCTTGAGAGCATGATGGTGAAGATCATTTCTTTGTGTTTACGTTTGTGCGTTTGTCATTTCTCCTGTAAAACCCTGATTTGATAAACGTGACCCGCCCATTGGATTATGACTAATAAACCAGCCCTACCTGCTTTTCTCTGCTTCCCCCATGAAGATGAATTACCACTTTAATAAATAATGACATGCAGTGCGCAATGACAATTACCTGACTTATTTTTCATCTGGGGAGGGTGTGGTGGTGGCGGGTGTTGGATGGAAGACACCTTACGCTGTCACGGATGGCAGAGCGTAAACTGCACGCTTTAAGCTTTAATTACCTTGTTGTTTTTGTCCCTCCGTCACACTGGCCCTGCACTCAATCATACTGCTGCCAAAGCCCCACTCCAGAGAGCCCTCGTCCACCCCCCCTCCCCCCTCAGTCCACTGCAACACATTAAGAAGAGATTAATAAACAACATTAATATCTCTTTTCGCCTTTGTCCCCCTCTTGTCCTGATTTTTGTCCTTTTGTTCTCCGAAGTGCTGGCTTTCCTTTATTAAATCTCCTTGTCATCAGGCTTTGTTCGCTGTTAAAGGTTCACCAAAAAGCATTGCAATTAATTGCCCGCCACCCTTGATTGCAAGCTTGTCGGTGCGTGTGTGTGTGCACGAGAGAGGCCACTGCCATTAGAGCCTCCTGAAGGATAATTGCTATCAGTGTAATGATCACAGCGCTTTCATGTAGCGGGCTCCTCCATCTCCCAGATATGTGCCATTAAGAGCAAGGTTGTCTTTGTTGCATCTCATGCTTGGACATAGGCCAACGCACACAAATGCACACATACACACACTTTTGAAGCTTAGACATATTTCTAATCTGCCAAGATATTCTCCTTGGGTGGGGATGGGCCACAGCCACAGAGGACCACGGTTGTAGGAAACAGACATGCATTATCAAGGTAAAGTAAATAATTTATGGCGTCATTGTTGTGCCATCATCTGCAGCCGAAAACCTATTACTGCAGTAAATTAAAATCAGTTAAATGATGAAAGGGAGCTCCTCTGGCAGGTAAGTTTCTTTTTCCAAACAGATTCTGCTGTTGCGATGCCGCAGTAGTTAAGAAGTGACACCATGTGAACATCACTCAAGAGAAGGAAGTCTTATTTGTATTATTTCCCAACATTAAGAATGCAAGAGCTCTCTGAGAAAACAAAAGCAAGCAAGGAGGAGAAAAAAGCACTAGCCAGACATCTTGGCATCTGTTACCATTAATTTACTGCTCACTGCTTTCAATGTGATTTCCACCCATATGTCTCATGTGTCTTTGCCTTCGCCCCCTGAAAACAAACTGCTTTTTTATTTTTCTCTTAATTATTAACTCCAGCTACCCCCCCCCCCCAAAAAAAAAAAACCAACAACTCAATACACAGCTATACACTCATATACAGACACACACACAGAAATACACACGTCAAAGCACCATAAACAATTCATCCCCAGCTTTATCATTAAAAGATGTTGCACTGACTTTGGTCCACATGTTGTGTTTAGTCTTATAATGACAAAAAGGGACACACACACACACACACACACACACAGCTAGCTTACATGATCATGTGCACACAAAAGTACAACAGGAAAACAACACCAACACACCTAAAATGCATTACAACAAATGTACAAATAGAAATTGTTGGCCCAAGCGCACACAAACACAAAAACACCATCTTCAAATATAATGACTAGGCAGGATGCCTTTTTTTTTTTCTTTCAGGACTTTTTAGGCAGTTCCATTTCCCATCAGATAAGCCTCAGGTGTGTCGTCTTACGCCCTAATATGTTTAGTCTGAGCTCGCTTCTGAACACAATCTGCTCCGATGGCTCACAATGAGGCAGGAACTGTCCCTGTAAGTCTTCGGCTGATAACAGTCTCCACTGTAATGGTTCTCCATTGTTGTGAAAACACAATGCTGCTTCAGCCATGCCACTGCGGCGGTATCGCAGGCCGAGTCCGACCTGCCTTTGAAGTTTCCTCTCGGTCTCAGATGCCCTCTCGTGCCACCACCTCTGACTGAATGACTGATGACGCAGATCAGGAGAGGTCGTGCAGAGTGAAATGTAGATTTTAGAGATCATGGTTTCAGGGGCAGGATGTGGTTCTCTCACACACACCTCGTCCCCTAGATACATATTTATTTGTCTACATTTAATTGGTATAAATGTTTATAGCAATGAAATGGATCTAAGTGCTTAAGGATCAAATCATTTTGAAGTTAACTGTCTTGTTGTGTTACGGTTTCATCACCAAATTTTCTTTCTGTTCATGTTTAACAGTTTCAAAACATTAATGAGCTGCCAGACAATTTTGTGGCGCCAAATGCAAACTGATCATCATCTTCAGCAGTGAATTCCTATATGAGTTTGACCTGTTTGCAGTTTTCTCTATTTAATTGATCTAATTCAAGAGATAACAATGCACCCATTTCTGTGTTTTTCCCCATTTCTGAGTCTAAATCACACAAGATTGTCACAGTCAGACAGAAACCTCCCGCTGTGTGATTTGCTACAGGTTTCCTCACTCATACCCCTGCTGTTTTGAAAAATACATTAGAAAAAGCTCAGAGACACATGGCCTTTACAGCCTGACAGCTGACAGCTGATAGCTAATGAGCTCGACCATCATCACCATGTCTCAGAAAAACTGTGCAGCTGCACTGGCTCCACACTTTTTGCAACTCACACTTATTGCAAGTTGAGGTAATTGTGTGGTTAGAACATTTCAGACTTAAGAAATCATGTTTTATTAAATGCACATCGTGAAAAGATATGTGATCCAAGTTTCGGTGCCCTTGTTTTATAGGTGCTCTTTGCATGCAGTAACTTTGAAGAACTCCTGTTTTTGGAGGTTTATTGTTGGTTGAAATCCTGTAGATGATGTCGTCAGACAGCTTCTGGGTACAGATTTCAAAACCAACCAAAATACACAAGAACACCTTTGTTGTCAAAGACAGACTTCCCAAGTTGTTCTTCCCTGGCAAATGGGTGGTAATGGGATCATTTTAATCAGCCTTGAAATATGTTCAGTGATCATAGTTGGCTATTTATACTTGAGTAGTTTGTTTAATGTGTTTTGCATTTTACTTTAGATAGAAGATAAGTGGCACCAGACAGTTAAAGCGGAATAGTAAGAAAGCAGAATGCGCAACACAGGTGATTCTGTTCAAACCTACTACGTCTGAAGAAGGTAAAATAGGTTGAAATGCAGCTGATCTGTTCACTCTGCTGTGCCCTGGTGTCTTGTTTACTCTGGTTTAGTCGCATTTCTCCTAGTGAACTTTCGTCCTCTCTCGCTTACAAACTGTTTCTTCTTTCTGCTCATGCGTCTTACTTTTGTCCACTTGGTCTAGTCAGTAATAGCAGTAGCAGTATCAGTTATTATTCATGTTTCTGCAGAGTTGTTGCACAGATTATACTAGTCCAGTATATTTGTGTGTTGTCAGTTCAAAACAGAAAACGGGGAAATGCTCATCTATTATTTCTAGCTTTATTTGTTTCTGGGATATTATCTGCTTTGTTCAAGTCAAGTCAAATCATGTGAATTACTGTCACTTACACTTTGGTGTTACTTTTGTTTTGCACTTTAATTTGTTTTAAAACTCCGAGTGCCACCAATGTGACAGGCGGAGACATGTCTGGGGGGCAGATGATGTCATTTATTGATAAGCCGACTGCCTATCTGCCAACAGAAGGACCATGTCACCGTTTTTGCCTCGACTTATCCACCCATTTACCGTCACTGCTCACAGCCTTATCAAACAAATGGAGATGTAAAAAGAAACGAACAGGGTGCAGATCTGATTTTCTTGGATTGGAAACAGAGCGTTTTTGGTGCAGTGAGTCATCGTGCACAGCCCACTTCCTTTTGATGTGCGGCATAGAAATGATACAAATTGCATTTTGTCTCTGTGAAATACAATAAGCGGTCGGCGTGATGGGGAACATATTCATTTATTAGCATGGAGCTTTAAGTGAAGGGCTGCCATCCTTATCTGAGGGGACTCATCAGCTTCCTTTTTGATAAAAACCAAAAAGGGGAGAAGCACTGGCAGCAAACCCTCTGACTTAAAGTGGTCTCATTTACAGACTCACTGCTTCCACCAGAGATATATAAGAAATAAGATAATATATTTTTATAGTAATATATAAACAGGCATTTCCATCCAGAGCATTTCTGGATTTATTCTGAGCTTGTATGCACAAGTTTCTTTTCTTTTCACTTTGGTTTTAAGTTAGTGTACTAACACACTGTCAGACGCAGCACCTTGATCACCGTCAGATTACGCTTTTATTTTCTGTAACACTTTCACCCTCTAGAAAGAAAAAAGTAATGTGTTTAATTATTAACTGTAGAAGCCATCAACTACTGTAGGTAATTGGTTTTATTTTGTAAAGCAACACCAGAATAACTGTCTAACTTCTGTTTGATATATTTCATAAAAGACACAAACTAAACCGAACTTCTCTGTGTGCTCAAGACATTTTAAACGTTTCCCATTTGCTAATCGTAGATGCATTTAAAGATCAAATCAATTATTTCCCCTAGTTTTTATCGCTTTGTTTGTTTGAGATTGTTAATTACAAACAAATCGGAGAGACGCTGAGAGAAAACTCCTCACTGACCTGGAACAGCCTTGGTCATTGAATACTGGTTAAGACAGAGGAGAGGGTTTTGGAGTGAACGTTTGACCCTGTGACTGTGACTTGATCCAGAATACGTCTGAATGCCAGAGGTTGTTTAAGGGTCACAGCCTTCAGTAAACCACCGTGACCTTTGGGGCTTGATGGCTGAAACTCAGTTTGTTAATGACAGTTTATTGTAGGGGTGGGATGAATGGGAATTAGTTTTGGATAGACTCCCAAGAGAGGATATCTGACGGCTATTATTTGAATAAATGTAGACTTCTTCAGAGCTTATATTGTTGTATTTTTCTTATTTACATGCCACAGTCACTGCTAGTTTTGGTACTTTTATCCCAGTTTCATGGTTTAACCATGGTATGAAAGTTGACGGTTATCATAGCACGTACATTTGCTTATTACCAGTATTACCGAATAAACCATCTAAACTGTGCGCGCCTGTCAGACTCAGCATTTGGGCACCACGCACACAAAGCAGGGAACACAAAAGTGGAGGACAAAAGTGTGGACGCAAGGTGGCAGCAAAAGAAGGAAGCCCATTAAACATCTTTGCCCAAAGTCGGCAGCTTTTAAAAGAATAATTTAGAGAACTTGTTTTTACAAACCAATCAATTGGTTAATGGAGAAAATAATCGGCAGATTAATTTAGAATGAAAATAAACGTTAATTGCAGCCTTGAAAGCCTTGAAAATCTACTACTGTTGCAGCCCTAGTCACCGCTGGACGTGGTGCTTTGTGGTCACATGCAGCACGTATAACAGATGCAGCCTCTGTTGCATGAAGAATGAGCTCATCCACTCAGTGAAGATGTTGTGTAGATGAATGATACATGGATAGATGGACAGAAAAGTGAGTATATACAGTATTTGCTTTGACCCAAGCTAAATCTAATGTGACATGCCGGCGTTTCCTCAGTAATGATGTAATTGTGTTTTCACACTGTAGCGTCAAAGTCGAGTAGTTTTCCCAGACAGATGAGCAGTGCTGCATATTCTCAAGGTGACACATTTTATTCTTGCAACCTTTTTACAATAGTTTTGTTTTTCTTGACATTGGCAAAAATCCTCTACTCCCTGTAACACCCGTGCACTTCGTGGTTCATCGGCGTTTCAACAAACTGCACAACCTGGAGCCTTGACCACGACTATGTATGTGTGTGTCAGACAGAAGATGTGGTCATGCAGTAGCTGACATACACTGTACGCAGCCTGGAGGCCTGCATCACAACAATGCAGCCTCAGCATTCTTAGAAAACCTTATTTATATCCTTTAATTTAATCATTTCAGATGCCATTGAGACGAAAGATCTTTTTTATGAGGCATTAATAAACACTTAATGCTTGGCCTCAGAATATAAGATGAGATGGAAAGGAAGTGTTGATAACGGCTTTCCACTGCATCAGTCCTCATCTTAAAATGAATGAGTATGAAACACACTTGGGATAAATATTCAGATTTATCATTCTCATTTTGAGTCAGACAATATAAGACCACTGTGCATATTCGTGTTGTGTTCGTCTGACAGGAAGCAGACCTACGGATACCCTCAATGCAACAGCAGATGTCAACTGCTTCACCACGGCCTTCACCATAGGCTCAACTTATGTGATGTTTTTTTTTTCTTTCTCCTTGTTTGGAAGTGGTCTGAAAGGAATTTTGACAGAAAACCCTGTAATTAAGTGTATTGCTTTGCCCCCTCACTAAGCTAATGGCTTTATTTTGACAGTGTTAATTGTCATAATTGTCAGAATGGTACCTCTGACACTCGGCTCAGAGATGTTGGCGAGGAATTGTTGCGCATTGATGAAAGCGTTGTCATACATACTTCATCTCAACGAGCTAATGCGGCCTGCGCCTCGCCTCTCCCCGTCGAGCCTTATGGGACGCTGCAGCGTCGGCTTTCTAATTGCCTCTAATGAAACGCCGACGAGGGAGGTGATCTACTCCTATTTAGATCTTAGTCTTTAAAGACAGACAGAGACAGATGGAAACGAATAGATGGAGGGAGTGAAAGGATGAGTGTAGAGTACACCCCAATGTTGAAGCAGAAGAGAAAGTGGACGGAGAGTAAAGTAAAAGATATAAAGAGAGAAGGATTGAGGGGCATCAAGGGGGAACGAGGCCTTTTTAGATACATCTTCATAACGAATGCATGCTAATTAAGGCTTAACCCCCTCTCAAAGTAGTGTTGTGAAACTTGACACAGTGACAGGATTATGCAGTGAAGTGCTGCAGGGCTGCCTTGCTGTTTGAGCATGTTGTTAGTTTTGGAAGTGGGTTCTTATTGTAGTAAAGGTGTTCCAGCAGCAGATGGTGCTGTGCATGGCCCTGTCGGTCCGCAACATTGTACATCCGCACACAAACAACTTTCTGCTTCTCGAGGTCTTCTTCCTTCTCTTGCAAAATGTTTTTCAAGTGATTAAAACACTGGAAAGAAAGTATGATGAAAGCAGCCATGTAACACAGAAATACGATGGTTTTGATCTCTTAATGAGGGAAAAAACAAGATACTCCACATGTCCACAAGAGCAATACACTTTTCACATAAAGGCAGCACAAAATTAAACTGAATTGCAAAAAGGTCTTTAGGTAAATTACTAAAAAAAAAATAATTTGATGTGGCTAGAGCACAAATGTTTTACCTGCCTGTATGTTTTGTTGTTTTTTGTATTTGTCACATCATGTTTCAGACTGTGTGCAGACTGTATCTGTAACTTATGAGCATTTTCAAATAAGACAGTTTTTCCCCTCTGAAAAGATCAAAAAATAAAATACTTCACAAGAAACACAAAACACAGACAAGTCAGAATAATAAACATAATTTCACATATGTAATCACATCTATGTTCATTTTTATTTTCTTCCAGTGGCTAAAAATCCAAATTTGAGAGCAGCCACAGAGGTGGAGGAAGAGTCATCTCTGACTTCACTGCAATAATCCAAGTGCAATTATTGCAGCAGCCGCAACAACAACAACAGGGTCACAGAACAGATAATATGCACTGGAAGTTCAAAGGCAACAATTTAGATGAATCTGTGCGTGTGCTGGTAAACAGCACCCGGATTATCCGGAGGAGGGAAATGGAAAGGAGAGGCGAAACGAGACGTAGATGGAGAGTGGTTCCTCGGAGAGCTCCTCTCTCCTCAGCTCAGGTCCAGATAAGAGAATTATGGCACGACAAGGAGAGTTGACAGAGCTCGCTAAGTCTGTTTATTAGCGAGCACACTTCATTAGAAAACCAAGATCAAGTTGATAGCCACCCGTCCCCCCCCCCCCTCCTGTTAGTGAGTAAATAAGCATCAGTCCTCCTTCGTGGCTCTTCGTGGCTTTGTTTTTGGAAACCTTTTCTCTCCAACCTGGGTGAGCGTCATAATCGCTCTTTAAGTGTCAAGAACAGCAGGAGAAAAGGCTAAAGGCAACAAAAAAGCAACACCAACAGTATTATTATATATTTTTTTATTTTTGGGAAAGATTGATAAATATGGTGGAATCTCAATTAGGTGCCGGGCATGAACGCAGATATTAAAAATTTGGTCAAGAATCTAATTAGCTGGAGGTAATTAAACAGTCTCACACAGGGTCATTAATCTTTCCTGTGGACCTTTGATGTTTTGCATACTGTCTTGCAAGTCATTAATAAAATTCATAACGTTTTTCTTTGTGGTGTTTTATCATGCCCCCCCCCCTTCTTTTTTTCCTCTATAACTCCCCTTTCTTGTATCCTCCCTCCTCCTCCATCCACTCTTCCCTGTAAGAGAGCCCAGTGCAAGTGTCAACACATCACAAGGGCCTCTCCTCTTGAGTTAATTTACTTTTTGTGCATATTCCATTTTAAAGTTGCACGCACTGCGACCCCTCCCACCCCAGCATGCCTCCCCCCATCACCACCACTCTTTTTCTTCCCCTCTTTTTTTTTTTTTTGAGAGCACAATTACAGCGGCAGATCAAATTAAAT
Organism: Sandelia bainsii; assembly: GCA_032362345.1. NCBI lineage: Eukaryota > Metazoa > Chordata > Actinopteri > Anabantiformes > Anabantidae > Sandelia > Sandelia bainsii. The sequence goes on along the minus strand of JAUMHL010000013.1, from coordinate 2,427,964 downwards.
TCTTCTGCAAGCACAGCTCATTTGGAGTGTAAAACATTCCTCGGCAGTGTGCAGCAGAGTGTGCGGCGTGTCAGCGCCTCGCAAGAAGGGAAGAGAAGAAAACAGAATTGTGTGGCCATTGTGTCTCCCATAATTAAATCCCCACAATCAGTCCATCTTAAATCAGTCACGCCGTAAATATGAAAAGGGCCTGGGATGAGCTTGAGTACTTACTTGGCCGTCAACACAGCAGGGTAATATATGTTATGTAAATATGTCAGAGATTATAACGGTTCCGGCTGATGTAAATATGATGCCTTTAAAAAATAAACAAAAACAAAAAAAATGCTGTGTACTTGTTGTGTGTCTGAATAGGCTTAAATATCAGTGTTGCATGTGCATGTACAGACAAACTCTAACGGACAAACAATGTAGAATGTGAATGATTTGAATAAATGTATGTGCGCATGGTGAGTGACTGAGTGTGAAGTCAGCTGTGTGTCTGTGCGCATCATTTGTGTACATACTGCATGTAAAGAGGATGTCGTGTGTGTGTGTGTGTGTGTGTGTGTGTGTGTGGGGCCATTAGTGTGCCATAATTGTGTACTTGCATGTGTGTTTCTGCTTCCTATAGCTTCTTGTGGAAGATAGACAAATAGTCTGCTGCACTGTATTTATCTCTGTGTGAATGCATGTCGGAGCATATACAGGCATGTAGTGTGTGTGTGTGTGTGTGTGAGTGACATTAATGCACAGCTATCATGGTGAGGGTGTAAGTGTTGCTGAACCCCAGGAGGCCACGTTTCAAGCCCTGACAGCTGAGAGTCGTGAACAAAACAAAATGCATTAGTTAGTCTGCTGAATAAAACAAAGCCAAATACCAGTTTTATTATTATTATTCTTACAAGCGCTGTCAAAATGTCACTGTAATGGGCATCTACGTTTGTAAAAATCTGTTTTTTATAACAATATGATCTCAGCTGGTGGAAATTTTTGATGTGATGTGACACACGTTCACCTTTGTAAGTTTGGACACTGACGAAGCTCATACTTAGCAAATATGCCGTATACTCTACAGATGAAGAAGCCATAAGGTGATGAGCAATCCCCCGCAAATGAATTGTTTTAGAGTGATTCTTCAACAGATGGTTCCTGTCTAGGGGTTTTTTCTCCCCTCATGTTATTACCATAAGTTTTCAAATTACGACGACACAAAAAAAGTGAAGACTGGTCCCTAATGTCGTATTGTACTCGCCAATCTGCCTCTGTGAGTTTTGCTTTTAACAAAAATGCTGTTCTCATTCAGTAATTGTGGCACTTTAGTGAGCTACTCAATCAACTCACCACTTCCTGCTGTTATTTCACATTAAAAGCCTGTCAGGAAAAGTGAGGGGTTATGCCTTTTGAGCTGCTGCAGGGCTTTTACTGTGAAAGGGCCTTTCAGCATCTGTTTGAAAATGCTGAATTTCATTGGAAGAAATGGACACTTATTTAGATTTTATGATAATAACAGATAAATATGTAATAGAAAAAGGAAGGTTTTGTTGTAAATAGGAAAGTCTGCATCTGCAATGCACCTAAACGTAGCTTTGAATAATTCTAAAAACAGGCACTTGGCATTAGTTCGTTAGAAGTTTGGGTCCTTGTGTTGATCTCCTGTTCACATACTCCAAACTAAATAGTGGATGTTCACTAGAAGACGCTTTGACAAGATTTGGCCCCAATTAAGCCTCTGTGCACAAATTTTGCAGATGGAGGGGGGCAAAACTTTCATATTATACTTTGGCTCAGAGGTTTCGCTCTCATTGCCCCAGTCAAGAGAAATTTGAGATGGCAAACTGTGCATCTAATTAGCCAAGGACTTCTTCAAAAACATCTCTGCGTCCATCTCTCATGTAACATGGGCGAGAATTCACATAATATTCATTATGTTTTACTAAAATGTGAGCAGGCGAGTGAGAAAGAATAAACCTAATGTCAGTTTATATGTATTTTTAGTTAGTTAAAAACGCACGTTTTCTTTAAAAGAGAAACAATCAGTTACTAAAAATCCAAATAATTAATAATAATAATAATTTTTAGATTAAAGTCATCACGAAAAGTCCTTCAGTTCATTATTTTTCAGATTTTCTTGACATGACGTGAATGCTGCATCAATTTAAATTGTAGCTTTGTTTGTGTAGTTCAGCCTTGAGTGTTGTGTATTTGTGTTGAGCTGTCTTCTTATTTTTACTGTTATGAAAAAAATGTGGAAATAAATCTATTTGAGCACCTGCCAGCACATTTTTCGAGAATACTGCACAGAGATGCCACATTTCAAATATTTGATGTTCCACAAACTCAAACAGGAACAATTTGAGAACAGATACAAAAACTAGAGACATTTTAATATATTTATATGTATATTTTAATATGTCTTTAATAGTCGGATAAAATGAGCATTTTCCTCTTTACTTTTGAAGAGGGGAAAAGTGATGCTGCTTCCTGAATTTCTTGTAAGAAAGAAGAAAGAAAAAGTCTCCTGTAAAACACACACACACACACACACACACACACTCTTTTGGCATTTTTGTACAACTCTGGACGTCGTAGCCATGTTTATTTTTGCTGTTACAGGAAAGTTAAGTGATTATAATATATAATTTGAACCATTTAACCTAATTTGTAATAACAATGAATTTTTTTGTTAACCTGAAAATCTGTTCTTTTATTAGAAAATGTCTTTATACAAACCTCAGTGTGAAGTTAGGTTGGTAATTTATACCTGTCGGTTAAAAATGATGGTCCTGATATGTGGCACAATCACACACATCTGCCTCACACTGAGAAATTTTAATAAAATTGAACCGTCCCAACTTAAATGTCAGGCACGCCAGTTCCTCCCTTTCCTCCTCCCAGCTCCTAGTCGCAGAGGTCATATAAGGAGCAACTGGGCAAAGGAGAAGCAGTCTGCAACCGTTACATCATTTCCTGTTCTGTTTCCTGTCTCAGCTGCCAAAAGAGACGAAAAAAATCCCTTTAATGGGCAATTTCCACTGTGCAAATTCTGTAAACCAAGACAGAGCATTTCAAACTTCTTTTTACTGAGGAAACTACAATTGTGGTGATGAGAAAAGGGCCGTGAGGGGTGTTACGGGGCATCTTGTGGGGTGGGGGGGATAGCCACAGACTGGGATCTCATGCTGTATCATTTTTGCACGTAGACACAAGTGGTTTCATTTTCACTGTAGTGAAACAATCTGAAGAGAATCGCCTTTCATCCTCACTTGTACCTTTTTAACCAGCTGGTGTTTATGTGACAAACTCAGTCCCTGCATCCCCACCCACCCGAGGCCCTCTGTGTCATCCTCCCTCTCTTTTTGTGGAGATGAGAAAATGAAGCGGTGTGTGCCGCTAAATATAAACTGGCAAACACAGTGGCGGCTGCAGCCGTCCTCAAAGGCACATTTCATACAGTACTGGGGGGGTTGAGGGAGGTATTCGCTTACCTGATAAAACCACGATTGTCTCCCCGAGAGCGCGAGCAGATACAATTATTTTGAGTGGGAGCACAATGGCGGAGGTGCTTATGTTAATCCTGACACTTATTTAAAAAAAAAAAAGCGGCAAATAAGATAAGCTTCTGCCTCAAGGTAAAGAGCGAGGATGGAGGGAGGCCCCTGCCGCCGCCGCCACCTCCACCATATGAACGATTCCTCCTTCAGCCAATTTCTCCCTCACTGAATCCCCATCCAAGTTTGTGTCAGAGCATTTATTTGCATAATTCACACCTACTCCCCGCATCCCCCCACCCCCTCCAACAAACAAATATCATCCCTCTGTCCCTGCAGGAACAGGCAGCAGTCTCGTAGATCGGGCTTGTAGTTTTTAAAATTTTTCTCAGAGGAAGGAATTACCTCATTGGTTGAGGTAAAACTCAGTGGGCGGAGCTGAAAGTGTTAAATGATGCAGGAGTGGAGGGAGCACAATGCCAACCAATAATGGATTATTGGTTGGCATTGTACCAATAGCATGTGCGGATTTATGGTTTATTGGTTAAACTGAACCTAATTCAGTTTTTGCAGTGTTATTATTTATACATTTAGCCTAAATGCAACCAGATATATTCGGTGCATTGAGCTGAGAGAGGTAAATGGCAAAATTAGCAAAAAAAAGCTCTTTGCAAATGAAAAAAAATGCAATTAAATTATTTACATGATGCCGGAATATAAACAAGCTTAACTAGTGTGGCTAGTTTAAAACTACCGTTGTTTTTTTAACCACAGTTTCAGCTGTTCCAGACAGACACATTTTTCGGTTGTTCGTTCAAAACAGTTTTTGGAGACGACACTGGGAGACACCAGCGGCTGCTTCACAGCTTTGGCAACCGAAGACGGTGCACATGAAAATTCACCGACGCTGTCAGAAGTCAAAATTCTCCCAGTGTGACTGCTGCTGCGACCCAATTATACACGGTGACAACATATAATAATGCATCCATAGAAACACAGAAATGACACGTGTGCCTACGGTGTGTAGCAAAACGTTACCAGCACTACATTTTCAAAAGCTTTTTCTGGTTTGTGTGAAGGTACAAAAACTCACCTGGCTCATTCTGACATGCTTCTAAACTGATGTCATGCTTCTAGTTTCATATTACGACTGATCATTTATGTGATGTCAGACTAAAAGAACAAAAGAATAAGGATGAACCGAGACAGCAATGTTTGTACATTTTTCTTTTATTTAAAACACTTTTGACATTTACTGTGTGTGATATTCTCCACACCTTGTTTGTGAGCCTTTTGAATGGGTTATGTAACAGTTGAAGCACGATTTGTGTTGTGCTTTGAGGCTCCTGATGCCTGTTGTGTTTCCTCCTTTGCTGTCATGTTGTAGGAACCCAGGAGAGCCGCTCTCCGGGGATCGACGGTAACTAACTGCGTCGGTGGCAGCAGCCCGGCAGGTATTTTCCCACACAAAGAGAGTTTGTTTTGTTTCACATGGACTATTTTTGTCTGTCTATCTTTGTTTCTTTCCTCCTTTTGTCTTTTCTCCATTTTAATGGAAGCTTTTTTCACTTATTATTCCTGTTTGCTCGCTTGAGTCATAATTTTCTTTTTGTCTTATTTTCTTCTGCATTTTTTTTTCTTCCTCCCATTTTAATAAGATGGGTTGGAGGGGAACTTTATTATTATTTTGTTTTTAGCTGTGCCAATGGTCTTGTAACTAGCGTAATTAAAAGTGCTTGTTAACAATGGCAGCTAATGAGGAATACAACAGTATTAACAATAGAAGCTGATTAGACAAAGACAGGCTGATAAAGCTCAGCGGAGAGCTCACAGTTGGGGTTTCTCTACCTGAAGACACCTGTCTTCTGACGCCTTTACCACACAGAGAGGATAAAGTGCTTGGAACATGATTGTTTTAATTGTAGCTCAGTCATCACATCCTTTATGTCTTCAAGGTGAGAATCAAGGTACTTGCAGCTTCGTGCCAGTCGGTCATGGTTTTATCTAAATTATTTGGATTCGTCAGTTTTTTTATGTAGCAGTCGTCAGACAGTCACAACTCTGCACGAGCAGTGATGCAGTAAAACAAGTTGGGTTTTTTTTTATTCGTATTCAAAAAATGAATGATGTTGGTGTCACAAATCAAGACACGAGTGACTGAAATACATACATACAATAACAACCCACAAGTATGTTTTCTCCAGCCTCGTCTTATTCAGTCCATCTTATTTTAAATCTTAATTTGCCAGAGATGCTCTTTTTTTTCACTTTCTCATTCATATTACTTTAGTATTTACACCTGGGAGCTGCCCAGTACAACAACAGGCCTGTGTTGCCGGCCACTGAGAGCTAAACTGGAGCAATTTGGGAGCATTCAAGCATTTACCAGCAAGCCTGGAATGTATTGATATGTTTGACATGGACGACATATTGTCCTGGATGCAAAAATGCTGCCTTATAAAGAGGGACAGCAGTAAATGCATGTGTAGTAAAACTGAAAAATGAGTGTGACTCAGTCTTGTATGCATATATTCCTCTGTGGCCGTATTTATGAGTGTGATTGCTACTGGTAGGAAAAACTAAACCTAAAGTAAAACATACAGATGTAGACAGCATATCCTAATGTACATGCAGTGGATATACAGTGCAGTTAGGACGGCAGGTTCATAACTGATCAGGCTGAGTCTGTTCCAGTGTTGAGAGTTGAAACATAAAATGATATAGTTTGTGACTTTTAATGTTTCTAATAGTTTGTCATTTTCCAGTGAAGTAAACATTGAAGATCAATCAGATTAACAAATGATTTTAATTAAATGATTTTGTTGAACAAGTTTGCTTTAAAATAACAAAAATAAAATAACAAATCACTATTACAAGTTGCTAATATTAATAAGTTGATAAAAATATGTAAATATGAGAGGAACTGCAAATCTTTGCATTTGAAAAATGTATTTGGCATCTTTGCTTGATAAATTATTTTAAGTTTTTTTTCCAAAATTGTTACTTTTTTAATGCCAATTAATTGATAAATTAATTAATGTGAAGCTTTTTACTGTAACCAAGTCCAGAAGCAGTAAGAAAATGAAAAGCGCAGATCGGCATGAATGAAAGTGTTATTTCATTGTCCAATTTATGCATGATACGTACTACATGTGATGGATTAGTGATGAAGAGAGAGTCTTTTAGACTCTTTTAGACTTTAGTTTTTAGAAGTCATACAAAATTAAACATTTGGGGCAACTGTGGCTCCGTTCTTAGAGCAGTATATTATTATTATTATTATTATTATTAGTAATATACCCAACCTTACACTAAATTAAGTCTGGTCTTAAGTTCTTTAACACAGGGAAGCAGAGGATGCAAAAAATCCTCCAGTATTATTGTGGATTTGAATCCACTGGCTGTTGTGAAGCAAAGTGAGAAAACCATTTAAATTCTATTATGTAGCTGTCCCCACTGTGCATGTTAAACTTACGAAAAGTAAAGTGCACCACAGAGGTTATTTACACCATGTTTTTTTCCCCCCCTGATATGGAGAGTAGAGACCTTTTGAGTGATACAATAGTGCATTTACATGGAGGAACAGCAACCTCACACACCGTAAAGTACTTCTGAAAAGCCCTCAAAACACGCAGAGAGTCGGTGGGGAAATGAAGGAGGCTACAGATAAGAGTCGTCTTGTAAAACATAATTATATTTCCATCGCCGGGGTGTGCAGCCATTGAAAGGAATGCATTTAACCTGTGATTCATGCATGGCAAGAAGTTGTCAAGGGGGGAAAAAAAGAACAGCACTTAAATTGTGGAGGTAAGAAGCCTTGAATAAAGTGTAGCTAAGGTCATACCATCTTATGAGAATAATTTGATTCGGTGCTAGTCTTCTCTCCTGCAGGCATTTTCTACAGGGAAAAGGATTATATCTTTCTACTTTTTCTGCTCCCAAAGGATGGGGAAAGGTCTAGTGGTATTAAAATCCTGTGAGCAGGTTTGGGCCTGAATAACTCAACAATAAAAGGAAAAGGTTGAACTGTCAACTTCGTTTCGTGCCACAACTCTCAAAACCTTTTCCTGTTTTTTTTTTTTGTTTAAAAAAACAACAACTATACATGTGATTCATTCATTTAAAATTACTTCCTCCACGAGGTTGACTTCCTGTTGGCTCTTGTTTAAATTAATTCACAAAGGGTTCATTTGACTTGGGAGAAAAGTACAGATGAGTATCAACACTTTTGTGTATAAAGCAGTTTTTTTTTGTTTTCCAAGTCGCTGAAAGCATTTTACAGTGAAACTTAAAAACAAGTGCAGCATGTTTTATCAGATTTATAGACGGAGTCTGTCATGCACATTGGAATTGTATGTTCTCCGTGCTGTATACGTTGCTTACCTCCTTCGTTTCCGTATATTTTAGTGCAGCAGTAAACAGAAGTTGTGTTTGTCTGGCAGTGTAGGGAGAGGTTTCCCAGGCACTGACTGATACTCTGCAGCTGAGTGGGAAATCACATCCGGTTCCTCTTCTACTGGCAGGATATCAAAGCTTTCGTACGGGTCATTAAAATCTCTATTTCACTTGAAACCTTAGACTTAGCATATTACCTGCACTATTTCTTTTTTTAAGTGAAGCAATAGCATAAGACTGTGAATTCTACCTTACATGTACTCAGTTCAATTTCCAAAGAATAATTTTGATAGGCAGGTTTTAAGTCCGTTTTCAGGTACTGGATCACAGCTGGACTTGATGTTGAGCCGCTCCTCTCCAACAAATGTCTGAGCTCTTCCAATCAGGCAGATTTACAGTACTTGAACTCATGCTCCATCTGGATCGCCGCCACTAAGCAGGTTGGCATCATTTGAATCAGGGGAGCTGCTACTGTCAGCCAATCTTCATATGTAAGGAGAACTTGCTATTCAAATTTATTCAAGACTTATTTTATTATCTGAAATATACATACATCAGAAATAAAGTACATTGTTCTGTGAGGCAAAGGATATTAAAACAGTCCTGTGAATATTGGGGGACCTTTTGAAGTACATTTTAGGTCTGTCAGTCTATCCTGAAGAGATATTATTGGCACTGTCTGGTACAATATCTGTGAGCTAGATGTGAAAGATCAGACTGATATCTAGCCTTGCGGGATTTTCCAGCCCCTTCGGGACTTCAAATCGAGGTTAACCTCTATAGCTGTCACCTTCATCTGTCCCCCTCCTCCATCCCCTCTTCTTTACAGTGCTCTGAACTCTTCCTGCCAGAGAGTTTGTGCTTAAACCGCAAACTGCCTCCCAAGTTGGCCAAAGTGTACTCGCAGTCGGATCAAAGTCGTTCATTCTTTGACTTGGCGGCGTGCGGAAGGTGATAACATTGCTTTGCGAGTCCTCGGGTGCTGTGCTCTGCGGTCTGGGCAGCACCGTTTGCCTCACACCAGCTTTCCTGTTTGAAGACAGAGGAGGCATCCTAAGCCTGAGCTCTGCATTTCTTTTTTCCAAATTGTAATTAAAAGGGAATAATTATTTCTCAGCGGTCGCAGTCCAAACAAACAGACTGACAGCTCCTTTCTTTTTTTTTTTTCCATTCGGCAAAGGCCCACAGTTGATATCTCCCTGGTGACTTTTTTCAGCTTTCTGAAGCTGCCACTTCTTGGTTTTATTATCTTTGTCTCCAGCCCTGGCCCTTCGTCCCTGTGCTGGTGCTGTTGGCACTGGCCTTGCCCCTGCCATCCCTCTGTTCGCCGCTCAACTTTTTCTCGCCACATGAAAGTGGCTGCCCGCTGAGAGACCCGACCACGTGGCCTGGACTGTACCTTTCGCTCCCAAACTTTCCTGACCTAATTAGTGCCGAATTAAATCGGACAGGATGCATTCATTATTAATTTCCCCAGGTTGGGGGTTGGGGTCTTGAAATAGACATTGGCCATAGAGAGCGTATCAGACATGTGAGGATGAATTAGAGGCTCTCCCTCCCTGCCTTGGACTTCATTTGAATGCAGTGCACAGAATTAGCAAAGCAACACTGAAAGACAATGCAAGTTAATCAACGCACTTTGCATTCGACTGTGTTCTCTTTCTGTGTCTCTGTGCAGCTTTGGATGTGCAGCCTGCCAAAAAAACTCTCTCATCTCCATGTGAAACTGCATGTTCTGTTTCATGTTTGTCCTCTCCTGCTGTTGTTAACCTAAAATCTTCTTTTCTAGATTGTGTCTTTCAACGCCGAGGCCACATAGAGGAGCTGACTTAAGTACTCAAAGATATAAAAATAAAGTCCAGTTTTTTATTCAAATTTTTAAACATTCAGTTCAATATTTTGCACTATTTGATGCCTCAAAGACATTTTCCACATGCTTTTGAGCTGATGGTCTTTAATTATTACAGTGGATCTCTTTATTCTTAAAACAACTCTAATCAGTATTTTATATAAACAGTGGATTACCTGATGAGTGCATTTAAAATACATTGCACATATATTTGTGCAATAATTTGGCTTTTTCCCCAACCCTGAGCCTCCCCATAGTTCAATCCTGCTTTTAGTTCTATTTTACAAATGCTGGTTTGTAAAATTTTATTTATTAATAACTGTATTTTAGACCTGAGTAATATGGTGTAGATGTTCTTGGTGTGGCTAGTTTTTAGTAATTGCGTTTAAAACACGTCTGGTCACAGCCTCCTCTCTCCTGACGAGTGATTTACAGCTGGACTGACGTCCTAAAGGGGGAACTGCTTTCTCTTTGATCACAGTGAGATGCATAGAAAATTCATTTAGTTTTAGCTGAAATTGCTGATCAAGTACATTCAGCTCCACTGTCCACATGTCATGGTGAGAATAGAGCAGTTCTGAGGCCTTTGAGTTACACTCTGGGTTTTTGACAGTGCTGCAGACTCTGGCGAGCTGCAGGTCCTTCGTCTGAAGATCAGTGGTGGGCTTGAGAAATGCTGCTAGCGGCTACCTCCTGTGGTTGATGAGAAGAGAGCTGTTGACTTCCTAAGTGGTGACTCTCTGTGATCTTTAGGGGTGGTGGGGGTGAAGGGGGTTATCTTTTTGTGTTAAAGGTGGAAACAGTGAAGGCATCAAAACAGATTCATGAAATCAAACTTGCTCAGTTAATGGGAGAATTAACAGTTTTAAGAACTGTGGTCAGACTGTGTATCTGTAATCGTGTTTGTCTTTTGAGGAATTTTGACGAACAAAAATACAAACCAGGCGTCAAGCAGAGAAGCAGAGCGAAGGTCAAGCGAGCTTTGGCAGACTGTAGGCTAAACTAATTAAAAGCTCTTGAGTTTGGACTGAAATACAAATGTAAATGACTGCACACTGGGGTACATTTAGACTTTGGAGATGTGTATAATTGATTGGACTTGACTTGATAGTACATGGTGCACCCTGTGACTTCAGTAATAACAAAAACTATTCTCTAAAGTGTTAATCAGCAAAAGAAGTTTAATTCATCCAGTCTAAATTTCATATGCTATAATTCTCATTGCCGCAATGTCTATCACTCAGTCAAACTTAACAGATATTGAGTTTGTGTCATTAATCCTGCTCATATTGAAGAGCAAGATCATCTCCTGCTCTTCTATTTTCTGCTTCCTTTATCGCACTCGTAGTAGATGATAAAGTAGAAATATTGAAGTACTAACCATAACTATATTCTACTTGAGAGCTGTTAATTTCCAGACCCTTGTGGCAATGAGATGAAAATTGAAATCTTCCAGCCCAACAACAACAACAAAGATGCAGAATTACAGAAAACATGTGATACCACAGATTTCCAGATGGTTCCATCTGCAGATGATGTACTGAATTATTCTAGTCCAGTTGGTCAAATATGTTAAACTTCACAGTTTTTCTTTAGTTTAGCTTTTGCAGCTAGTGGACACCGTGTGTGACATGAATGACTAGTTTCCAATTTCTTGTTTCACCTTTTAGTTTTTAGAGACTGAACAACAGTACTGGACAAGGCAAACGTGTGTGCCAACATGTTGAGCATCCAAACATATTTCAGCCTCACTGTAGAGAGTGTTATGTTGAAAACGGCTGAACAGATCAAAGAAGCAGGTGTCACACAGGCTGAGAGGTAAAAGATTTTCCAAGTCGTCAAATCAGAGCTGGATTCAAATATGGTACACAGTGTTGAATAGAGAAAAACAGAGAGAAAGAAAGACACAGGGAGCGATATGTAAAAGAGAAGAGATCAACCGTAGTCATGTCATAGCCCAAGGCAAAGAGCTGCAGATGTAACAAAGACAGGGCCCGCGATTGTCAAGAGGCATGGATAATGATAGCTTTGCATGTGGGGTACAAGGCAAACATCAAGGCCATGCACATCTCAGTGCAGGACTTTAAAGGGCTGTGGCGAGAAAGGGGGCCAAGGGAGCGAAGATGGCGCCAGCATGGCCCCCAGTGGCTCCCCTGCTGATGGCAGGGGCAGGTAACTGGGAACAAAGCAAATTGGATGGGTACAGTGTGGAGCTAGTGTCAGGGCTTGTCTCTCTCGGTTTTATTTTGAGGGGTTTTGTGTTGAAAGTTTTCTTCTTCTGGTCTCCGTTCTTTTGATCCACCCTGTCCCCTAGCATGCATCATGCCAACTCTTCCTGCGTGGACGAGCGAGGGCTGCTCTGCTACAGTACATGCTGCAACAGTGCAAAGTGAGCATCTGCAGTATAATAAGTTGGTGTTGTTAAATTTTACAACAACACGCAGCTGTTGAAGAACTGAGCTTGATACAGTAAAAAAAACCTCCAAAAATAGTCCTATAATTGGTAATTGCCTGGTAAGACAAGATGACAAAGTGACACATTTTGGACAGTACTTTTATAATAATGAGCTTTAATATCCATATTCAAGTCCATGAGACTTTAAATGAATGTGATAATTTGAGTATTAAGTCACTTTTATAATACTTTGGACATGCTGGATGAATAATTTGAAAAATAAGAGATTTTTGTCTGATAGCTGATATTGCTATATCGGTTGGTTGCATTAACTCAATAAATGACAGGATACAGTATGACTGGATTTGTTTTTTTCTTTTCCCTCGCACATTTGGCCCAGGAAACATGTTTGCTCTCTTCACAGTTGGTGCATTGCTTGCTATATCATAGACTTCAGGAGCAATTAATGAAATTATGATAGAGAGCTGGAGTTAGTTCAGGCAAGCGTGCAGCATTTCCCCTCTGAGTATTTATGTCTTGATTTTGTGTGTATTTTGGTAAAGAGTGCAACTTTTCACTTGGCGGGACTCCTCTTAATGACCGTTAGCTGCCAAATGTTTCTTCAGAAGCCATAAACATCATTTTTCCACAGCCTGTTCCTTGAATATGCATAACAAAAATAACCATCTAAACTTTATTCTGTGTCCAATCCAATTATGAATACTTTGAAAAGTTCATCAGTAATTGCTAGACAGTGCACTCTTCAGTCGGGGCTGCTGAAGGGCAAACAATAACGGCTTTTTAAACACTTAGAGGCAGAAAAATATGATTTGCTTGGGAGGTCTGGGTTTGATACAGAACAGTATATGACCCCCAACACAAAAAATACAATTACAGTGTTGTTACAGACTTCTGTACAAATCTGGTCATCGCCCTCTGGCAATTTGTTTGTATTGTTATATTGAACAGAGAGATTGTCTGATGATACTGATCCTGATTTAAGCATGTTTGCTTAGTTTAGTTTTCTTTGTGTCTTTTTCTGTTCCTTATGAGACTAGAAACTGTTGCTGTAATATGCAGACAAATGCTTGGAGTATCTGGAGCATGGGTGAAGCCAAGAAATGTCTCTGATCTGTTGATGTTCAAGGGCGGAAGGAGTCGGTTTGGTTGAAAATTTAGTTTTTTTTTATGACTCGAAGTTCAAAAGCATTAATAATAATTCAACATTTAGATCGAACCTGACTCACATTAAGTTGTAGGTGTAGTTGAAACTATGGCTGTCAGTACCCACCCGCCCCCAGTCAAAATTAAGTCATTTTTAACCTAGATGCATAAATCTTGTCTTTTCTATTTTCATATTTAAAAGTCACGTTATCATTGCATTCTGATGTTTTGATGACAACAACTGCACTGTTCACTTCTAAGTCATGAATCACCCCTAGCTTTGGATGAAGAGCTTCAGTACTTATTAATACAGTGTTTATTTTGTCATGAACGTCTCGTTACTCTCGTGTTAGAGCTACACAAGTCGTACACAGCATTTTTTAACATGTATGTAGGTACAAGAGGTTGTTGCTGGAGGGTGGCGTGAAACTCCCCAAGAGACCACAACAGTCACGACAAAGGCGTCTTAGCTCACTACTACCCACTGCTGCTGTCCTCTCTCATCCTCCCTCATCAGCAGGAGGATGAAGGCCCCAGCCAGTAGGAGGGGGTCCAGTGTAACACTTAGTAGGGGTGCCTTTCCCCCCCCAGGCCAGTGGTGGATCTAGCTATTGATGGTTCAAGAGATGACTGAGGCCTTGCTGGCTAGATGGGAACCTGACGAGATGTCTGGTACGACAGGAATGACCTCACACGTATCATTCAAAGGTTAAGCATGCTATTACGAGCGTCTCACTGAATTCAGCGAGCGCGAGCCGGGCTGATGGCCTGTGGTGTTTTCTTCATGATTAGACTTCAGACTGGCCCGTCACACTGGTCCACTCATGAATCTCTGAGAGCTGAATGCCAACGAGGTTGTTAGTGGCGACCGAATCTCAAAGGACGATATGTTTCAGTCAGCGCATATGTAGCATGTGTCCAGAAATGAGTCGAATCTGTCTCAGATTTGTGTCGATTCCTTCATTGTTGGATATCATTTACAGGTAATAAACAGCTGACTCTTGAAGGAATTAAGTGTGTCTATAGCAGAGGAGCTCCTGTATGCTTTCCTCTCTTAGGAGCAGGATAAGTTCACTGGACCTAAATTTATTCTCTGTTCCTTATTGTTAGCACTGTGCTAACTAAACTCAGTTGGAAATGTTCTGAATTTTGCTTGCGACACTTGATTCATTGCTGTAGACAGTGGCTGTAAGTGGGCGAAGGTGCAGCACCTCAATTAGGGGGATTGTGGTCACTTTGTCCTTACAGAAATGTTTCCTAGACGACAGTTTGGCCAAAAGGATCCAAAGAGCTCATTAAAAAAGCAACAAACAAACAAAAGACTTTACTTCTGGTTCTGGTGTCCTGCTGATTGAATCAAAGCTGCTGGTGAATTTACAGCCTGTACCTTGTTTTTCACCTTGTTTTTGTTTGTGAAACCTGAAACAAAACTTGTCCAACAAAGTGAAATTATGCATGTAGACATAAATATATTTGACTCTCCTTCTCTGCAGTGTTACTTTCACACTTAAAGTCCAGTAAAGCTGCTTGTCGCAAACTGCCATTATCATCTATGCTGCATTCTTCAAACTGTGATGTTGACTCATCCTGGGTTTTGGCCTCTGCATCCAGAAGCAGAAGGCTTCAGTCGCCTCAGCCCCGGGCCAAATTAAAATCGAAACACTTAATTACTCAGAGCGTTTGCTTTAGGCTGTCTGGATACCCAAATGGTTTGCATCTCTGACACATTACTACTCAAGTCAGGCAGTCTTAATAAATGTCTTTGGAGGCTTTTCAGATTGCATTTGGAGCCAGGTCTGGCATAAAACTTGTGCCCAGCAGTAAAACTGGCATTGTTTTGTCCATATTCTTATTAGTCATATTCTGTCTTGCTGAAATGACAGATGAGCTTGATCTGATTTACATATCCCAAAGCTCCCAATGTATACACACTATGTGCTGCATTTCAACTCATTCTAAACAGACTTTCTCATATTTGGAATAACATGAGTTCAAAAGTTCAGTTTTGAATATTTTAACATGGGCATAAACATATAATCTTGTTCCAGAAGTATCCTACTTTAAAGTTAAATCACCCCTTTTTAAAATCTTAGTTTCAATTAAGATCTTCACTGGTTATTATCGGAACAACTGCTGGCGGAAAGACACAAATCTACGGTGTATGTTTAGAAAATTCATCTTATAAGAACTTAAGTGTGTTTATCTGCTCCTCAGATCCTGCTCATGATATTGCCACGACATACGGACAAAATATCCCTAATAAAAGTAAATGTAATATTTAGCTAATTTGTCCAAACTACACAATTTATGCACAAAATTAAACCAAATCATTTCTTGTTTTATATTTTCTTATTATCTGCGTGCTAAAGCAGCCTCAGGTCCCGCACTTTCACTGTCTCCAAACTACATCATCATCATGCTTGTAAGCTTCTCAATTTCCGTCGCTTTCTGAAGGGGCACAGAGACTCATTTTCTGCAAGAGCCTCCATTTTTTGCATTTCTAAAACCAGTGCAAATATTTGGAAAAGGTGATTGGTTGCGGCTGTGAAGTATCTGCCTGGAGCCAGAGAGACCTTTTTTGATTTCAGACAAAATGCTATAGAATAATGAGCGGTATCAGAACAAGGAAAGTTGTGCAGAAGCTAAGCGAGAGTTTACTCATGTGGGACTCCTCCACTGATGAAAGTAAAAAGCCTCTACACCCTGAATTTGTGACAGGACCCCTTGAAAGCGAGAGCCCTTGTTTATCAATTTGCTTTTAACATCACAAAGATGAAATGACGTGCGTTGCAGAGGAGCAGTTTGTTTTATCTCACTTCAAAGCCCCCCCCCCCCATCACTACCCACTGCACTTTTTCTTTTCTCTCTCTTCCATTTCATGTGCGAAGTAAAGGTTTGCGTAAACATATGCAGAGCATCGCCCCCTTGAAGACGAACAAGTCGGTGGTTTCATGTCTGCATGTCTGATTCTTTATCCTGTCTCTCGCCTTTCTTTCCCTCTCTTTAGAAAGAAACATCCCTTAAGGCTTGTGTACACACTGAATAAGCCTGTTTTGACAAAGCAAGGTGGAAAGCAACGTATGTAACAATCTCTTCTCTCTTTCTCTCTCGGCGTCTCTGTAGTTTTTGAGAGGCTTCCCTTTCTCCGTCTTGACAGGGACAGCTCCTTGCCTATTTGATGTCGGCTTGACGGTCAAGGATAATGGTGTGTCGTGGGACCGTTGTCATCCCTGTCAATAGGATGGGGGAGGGGAAGGCCCCTGTGAAGCTACCTTTTTTTTCCCTTTTCTGTAGTTGTGCAAGAACTGCTGCATTGTCTTCTCCGGACATACGTGTTGGTCACTTCGGTCACTTTACGTAAACTTGATTAGTCCTTGCAGTGGCATCATGTACACATGTGATTTCTGGCAAGCCACCCTCGACTGACTTGTCATCTTTTGATAATCCCCTCTCTTCTTCTCCTCTGAGCCTCTGTGTATGACAAACTTCCTCACTCCTTTTCTATGACCTCCACACACACACACTTTCTCTTCTTATTTTTACATTCACGTCTTCTCAATGTCAAACAAAGCCTTGAAAACTACTGATCATCTTCTCTTTTTTTGTTTGGTTTGAATCTAACAAGGATCCTTTTCTCTTTGATGTAATTAAGCTCCTGAGGCTTGATCTGGGCGTCAGAGTTAATTTTTCCCGAGCATCACGGGGAGCTATCAGAAAACTTCAGATGTCAGGCGCTCTTTCAAGCTTCACGGCACCTCGTTTTTCCTCCACCTCGCATAAAAGATGGGGGGAGGAGGGAGTGAGGAAAAACAAACTGACTCGCCTGACATGGTTAACCCCCCCTCTCACTTGCTGCCCAACACCTCCACTGGTCTAATAGTCCCCCTTATCTCGACGGCAGGATCCCCCCTGGCTCCTTTTTGTGCAGCCCTCAAAATTGCCCACCTGTAGGCTGAGGAGGGGGGGACTCAAGGATGGTCTTTGCTTATTTCTTTTAACAGGGGTTTGCTTCTGTTGAGCAAGCAACCTGTGTCACATCCACCTCCTCCATCACTAATGATGTGTCAGAGGACTCCCGCTGTGAGGCTGCCTCGTTTTTACGTTTCAACGAAAGGCAGTCCATTGCCACCACTGAAACTGTTGACAGCAATTTGTATATATGGTTGGGTAGTCAGAGCGAAGGAAGTGGCCTTCAGGGAGGTGCACGACCCTCACAGGAGTTAGTAAAAGATGGAGACAAGGCTAAGTGTTTCCCTGCCTAAAGCTCCCTGCATGTGCAGGCCAAGCAGCAGAATAATCATCCCGGGTCAGTTTCTTATGAGTAAAGTAACATTTTGCCCGTTTGAAGGACTGATCTGTACTCGCTGCCATGACTGGCCATTGTCCTCTGTAAATTGAGTCAAAGTTCAGGGGGGTGGATTATGTTTGTGGCTTGACGGTTGTGAGAAGGAAAAGAAGAAGGAAAGACAGGAAAGAGCTTAGAGACAACGGCCTGATTTGTCCTCTAGTTTCAGCGTTTAAAGTCACCCCCCCCCCACCCGCCCGCTCCTTTTCTCTCTCTCAACTTAGCTGAGCCCGACCCTTGGCTGACAGACACTCGGCCTGTGTTCAAAGCGTAATCTTCAACCTCTAGGTAGCGCCTCTCAAGCTTGAAAACAAAATCTCCATAAGAGAGAGAGAGGAAGTGGAGGAAGACAGGGGAGGAGGGGTTGGAATAAAGGCACATTAGACAGACAGTTTCTCTCAATTGCTGAAACAATAAGCCCTATTTATCGCCCATTTGAAAAAGGTTTGACGTGGCGTCGAAACAGAGGAGGCTTTCATCTCCTTGGCATATTAAACTGTCACAGTGCTTAACTTTAAATTAAGGTGACATGCCAGTGACTTGGGGATGTCACTAATAGTGCAATGGCGACCTGCTAATAGAAGTACAATATGACACGTTTGCTTTAACTAAAACCTCTGCTGTCAGATTACGCCTGTGACATCTTAAACTTTTCATACATTAACATGACACTTGGAACAAATGCAATTTGGCGTTGAGAGAGGGACAAAAGAAGGCGTGCGATTCAAAGCATTTTGAATGGTATTGTCATGAGGTGTCTCGGCGTAAAAGGATGACACTTTCTTGTATTAGGTGAATGTAATAAATCACATGTGGTGAGCACCATGTGAGAAGCATGTGCCCTTGTTGTTTGGAAAAACCTAAGAGGTTTACAGCACTGCTGGTGCAGAGTTTGAGCCTGGTGAGTGGCTAGGTGGCCTCTCCTGTCATGTCGTGGTAGCTGAGAAAGTACTTCAATATATAGAAACACATATTTTCAAATTTGCCAAATATTAGGCAGATGATCTGTCATTGTTCCAGAAGGACAAAATAATAATTTTTGTTGCCACTGCTGTAGAAGCATGATAGCTGGGGCCTTAACCTCGGATTAGTTGACTCATTGATTGGATGGTATTGTGTTGATGAGTCTTGCTGAGCTTGTCTTTTATTATCCATATGGACTATGTATTTCTGCACTGATGTATAGAAGAAATCTGTATGTTGTCTATATTTTCAAATTGGGACAGACTTCACTTCCAGTATAAAACATGTCATGTATTGGGCATTGTGCTTGGCTTAATAAATTATTATGGAGGGAAATCACACGTCTTGTAGTTTTTGTCTATAGAAGAGATTTTTGTAAGTCATTAAACAGCCACTCTACTCATCTTTTACCAGTCTGATTGAACCTTAATGCTTATACTTTAAAGACCTGACTCGTGTCCTTCACAATGAACATGCTGTCTTTTAAATGATCCTCACAAATAATGACAATATTGGTCACCTGCTAATTCAAATTTGCTTCACTGAAGTCCTGTTCGTTTCAGCTACTGGCCCCTGATTAGAGCCCTGACGCTGACTCAACAATCTATGTTTCCAAATAACTGCAGCAGGTCTGGGACGGCATGGGCTGCTGCCCTGTTCCACACAAATACACCAACACACATGCACATGGCGTTTTTTTCTTGGGGGGCAAGCACACAGAGAGTAAATGCACACACTGTGGAAAAGTTCTCACTTAAACCCTGCATGCAGTACAAATGTATTTACATCCACGTGAGCCAAACAGGAATGCACACCCTACAACCGCCTAACCTCACCACAAAACTTCAGCCAGACATCGACAATGCCTGGGGTCACTGAAACAATCGGTGAAAAGACTTGAGAGCAGTCAGTTTATTGCAGAACGTTACAGTTTAAAGCCTTCCATTGACCTAAATAAACAGGAAGCATTCAAAAATACCAAGAAGTCAAAAATCAGTGAAGATAATCACCCTTCAACAACAATGAAGACTTTGTGAAATGCACAATTTAATACATAAATATTTGATAGAGGAGAGGGTGTGTGTTATAGGGGTATATGGGGAAAAAACTTTACGTAGACTGTTATGTGAAACACAACACAGTAGCTGTATGAGCTCACTGTTGAGGTTAAATCCTTTCTCCTTTTTGGATCTAAAAAGAAAGATAGCAGATGATTCTCGATTTAAACAGACCAACACTGTGAGCTTCAAAGCTGTCTCTAAATGTTGTATTTGAATCATGTAGTTATGAACATAACACTCTGTTCATCCTGTTTAATACACCTCCAAACAAAATGACACAAATTTCTACCTGGCTACATGTGTAAAAACCTCAGCGGGCTCATCCTCCTGCTTAGCGTCAGGGCTAATTGGAGACAGGGGGAGGTAAGAGGGGGGAGAGAAAAACGGTAAAATCCCCTAATTCCTGGATTATAATTTAAAATATTCCAAAATGCTAATCAGGCAATTGCAACCAACAAAGGGATAATAAGACGGTCATCCAATTACTGGCATTTTCTCCCCCTGTTTGGAGGGGTCTGAGCAGACCTGGAGCCCGAACGCGCCTCTGTTTCCTTTTTAACTGAAGACAGAGCGACGCTGCTCAAGCTGTGAGCAAACACGGGAGTTGCGGCTAGGCCCTCCCTGCATCTGCCTGTCTCACAAATATGTTAATTTGGGTCCAGATATTCACACACTTAATTAGCCGGGGCCTAGTTGTTTCATTTTGATTGGGGGGAGAAAGAGAAAATGAGAAAGATGGGGAGAAAAAGAAAACAAAAAAGGAAAGAGGGTTTACTTTTCAATGGCGAATTAAAATATGGCCTCAAGGTGATGAGGAGGTATTGTTAACTACTGTACTCAAATGAACCTTTCTCCCCCTTTTCCTATGGCAGGAGGGAAAATCCAGCGTAGCTGAGATTAGGCTGTCATTTGCCAGCGAGCGTTTCCATTTGGAACATGAAGTGATTGCGCTAATTGAAGTGGCATTCATTACATTAACATATTATATGTTGAAAATGAGATGAGGCCGGCCCCTGTACCTACCCACTGCACCGCAGAAGATACTGAAGCCGGGGTTAGGGGGTGGAGGGGGGGCAAAGCGTTGTTCAGCGTTCTAAGAAAATTGCTCGCCGGCTGCCACAATAGGCATCATTAGACATGAAATTAGAAATTTTTCGGGATGAACTGTTCACATAAAGAGGTGCAGGGATTTGACACAAGCATTTTTGACATGTACGATTTAGCAAACGTCTCCCGGAGTCTCCCTGCCAAGTGTGTGCTCGGGCGTAATGCAGCAAAATATCAACTTTTGGCCCATGGTCAGAGAGTTACTGTACGGCTGCAACAGGGAAAAATAAAGATACAAATTAGTGTTATCATAAAAATAAGCATTTATAACTGAGAGGAAATATAGTATAAGAAAGAAAAAGTTTGCCCTGTGAAGGCTCCTCTGCTGCCTTGACTCTAAAATAAGCTTTTAGAAAAACAAAATTCAGTTAGACAAAATGCTTACCAGTGAATCTGTGTTCCACCCACTCGTAGCTGAAAATGCCAGAGAGAAGAAATTAATTTCTACATTTCTACTTTCAATTTTCTTATTTAGCTTCAGTAGGGGGCAGTCCATTATTGAAGTCATCTCAAAGGCATTTTCTTTCATACACGGCCCAAATATCACTTACGCACCAGAATATTATATTGCTCATGTAAATCTCTCTTTTCTTCCTTTTAAAAAAAAATAAAAGCAGCTTGGCATATTTATTGGTGAGTCGTGCTGAGCCTCTACCCCCCCCCCCAAGATACCACCACCAGGCCCCCACCCTCGCCATCTCCCACTACCCCTGAATCCCTCCTGCAAGTACGATGACCCAAATACAGTATGAGGGATGGAGGGTCTAGACGTGGTTTTCTAAAGGGGATCCTCTCTGCCCTGTGGCTCAATATCAGCCCCAGGTATTTAACATAAACATATTCCAGTTGCGCTGCAGATGCAGTATATTTAGTGAGAGTGTCAATCACTTCTGCTCATTGTCCTGAAGCTTTATTGTTCAATTCTGCTTTTATTTAACAGTGTAAACCAAATGCAGGATTTTATCGGTCCAGAACACGGGAAAACAAAGTGTTAACTGCTGAACCCCCCATGGGAATGAGTTGGTGGGTTGATATAGGTGATGTATATTTATTATAAATAATGAATGTATGTTTCTAACCCACAGAGACTTCCAACCACCTGTAGTCAAACCTATTTGCATTTCTAGAGGTATCCAAGATATGAAATTCTACATTAACACTTTCCTAACTTGCAGCACAGCTACTGTACAAACCCTTTTAATGTGCAACTGAACCAGTACAATTTGTGCTGTAATGCTGCTCTGCACTCCGAGCTGTATCTGACCCCGTGGCAAACATCCACTACTATCCAAGTTGCGAGAAGCACTCAGAGATTCCCTGAATGTTTTCGGAGAAATTTGACATCGGTCCAAAACCAATCCCCTGGCTTTGAGAGTATGTAAAACATGCTCCTTTTTTTTCCTCTTTTCTTTACCTACAGCTGACTGGAGCACCAGCTGGTGGCGAGCAGCCAAGACTGCAAGGCATTTGCTTTTACTTGTAGGCTAAGTGCACTGCTGAACTGCTCTGGGATTTACTCTGCATTATAGAAATGGACTGCAGTATAGATTATTAACAGGATGAATGTGTGGGCGCGCTAGCTAGGCTCCTTCTATTTTGAAGTTTCTTGTTTCCTTTCTTTTTTCTTTTCTTCACCTTTTTTGTTTTAATTTAATTTAAGGCTTTACTGTGAAGCCTTAATAATACATAGTCAGTCCGTGGAGTGTAAATGAGGAGTTGTCTTTAACATTTTTAATATGCACAGATGTCCAAATATGGAATTGTCTTGCTGAAGTGCATCAGAGAGCTGAAATATCCACATAAGTGATTAGTCTTTTTTTCCAATTGTATTAATTAATTTCAGTTTATGAACTTTTGTCTCCTCTAAATGTCCAAAAACAGATTTTAAAAGTAATAGACAACATTTTAAACATTTCATTACGCAAAGGAAGGAACTTTTTGTGGCATCATTTAATTGTGGTTCCATTGACGTCTTGAATGGGGTCATAATGTGGAGAACAGTGTGAGCTTAAGAGCTCAACTTTTATGCATTCATGAGCTGAAACACCAGGAATAACAACAGAAAATATGGCAGCTGCAGTACTGTTCGTTAGAGCTCAGATTGTACAAGTTGGCAGCACAGAAAAATGAAGAGCAGCACTCGAGCTGGAGCGTCTAAGAAACGGGCAGACGGGGAATATAGATAGCATACTGAAAAGATTTATACCTTCTTTAATTTGGAAAATGTGAGCAGAGATGTGAGAGAACGCACCTCTTTCTTCATCTGTGGAATATGCATGTGACGTGATTGGGTGGGATTTGTGTCCATCAGTGCCGGTCAGGAACGAGCATACTTGTCTCCACTCGTGTCAAACCACAAGTGTATTTATACTTTGATAGAGCAAAATAGAGCCAGAGTGGAGGAGAAGAAAAATCTCCTGTCAGCTATTCTTACATAAAATATTAGAATTCTCATTGTTATAAAGACTTGCGCTGAGAAAGCCTAAGCCTCTTGACTTATGAATTTTAAAACTATCCAAAGCACTGAGAGGGGAGCCTTTTTTCCCCCACTGACCTTAATCTTAAATAGGTCTCAGAGACAGGTAGAGTGATAAATGGACTAAAGTGATTCCAGTTGAAAAGAATAGGAGCTAAGCCTACTTTTTCAGGGGGCGTGCACAGACTCTTATCACTGGCGGGTGACAAACCGCTCCAAACTCCAGGTTCCAGAGGAGCGTTTGGGTGCAGAGGCCCAGCTGTGCTAATGCAAAGATTAGTTTACAAGTTTGGCTCCAGTGCCAATTGGATTAGGCCTCATCATACTGTGGGTATTTCCACATTGTTTGACAGTCTACAAAGGGTCAGCATCAGGAGCGGAGCTGTGATGGACTTATGCTAAACCCTTCTTTTTTTGTGTTTATCTAAACACATTGTGACCAACAGCGTCAGCAGGGTTGAGCAGTTTTTATGCATGGTGTGTTGTGCTTACTGTATAAGGCTTTAGAGTGGCACCTTCAGCTTCTGTTGTCAGCTCCAGGAAGCGATTGGAACTTTCTATTCCCATCTTTTGCCCCCGGGCTATGACTTTAATATCGGGGCTCTTGTCACCCTGACGCCCCGTTCACAAAAAGGCCCATGTCAAGATCAAAATATCACTGACAGGGACCGTATCTAATGCCTCTACAGTGAGCTATAATCAGAGTAATCACTTTGAACTATTTCACAGAAAGGCGCTTTATTTTCCAAAGCAGAATTGGTTGGGTTTCCTTTAAGAGTCTGAGGTTTATTTGATCAAGACTGGAGCAGAGCATGAAAAATCCAGGAGGGGGACTTCAGTGGCATTCCTCAGTAATATTTATACCAATCCCTCGGCTTGTAAATCATTTATGCACTTTCCCACTTACATTTGACTCCAAACCTCAGAGTCAAGTACGAATTAGGACTTGTAATAATAATCTAAGCTTCTGCTTGGGCATTGTCTCGTGTCAGATCAGAGGAAGAGGGTCAAGAGCAACTGGACCTCTAGGGCACCCCAGGGAATCCCCCAGAACCTCTTACAGCTCTGCGGGTACGAACATCACAGAGCTTTTTAATTGTTATTTTATCCACCACCTCCCACCCTCTGCCCAATCTTCACCCCTCCTCCACCACGATGGTGTCCGGGCAAACAGAATGGTCCTGATAGCTTTGTAATTAGAGGCATCGTCCAGGGGGAGCTGGCTAGTGACTTCCAAATACATTGCCCTTGTTAGCAATGTTTGGCGCACTGCTCCGTTGTTACAGATGTCAGTAATAGAGCGCTAATAGAGATCCATTACCCTTAGGTTGGGCGTGTGTGTGTGTGAGACTCGGGGAGGGCAAAGAGGCTCATAAGATTACTGCACTTGTGACTGACCCTCTGCCTCCCCCTAAAACTGATTATTTCATTTGATCAGGCCCAAAGGTGGCAGCGGGTCCGGCACCGGGTTGATGAAGGCGGCAATACGATTATCTTCCGCCGTGGTTTGCTATTCAAGATTGTAAGTCAGCTTTGTAATGGAAAATATTAGTAGAGAGGAAGCAGGGAAGGAGTGAAGAACAATAGAATAACAAATTGCATGTTGCCCCCAGGACAGAAGGTAGACAGAAACATTAAATTAATGAGCCCAGAAGAACTTTGTCACAAATGAATCGTGTAAATACATTGATCTTCTCTCCTCTTGAGTCTGTTTTCTTCCTTTCCTTTGCTGTTTTTTTTCCTCCCTCTTTGCCACCCTAATGATTTCTTCCCCTACCATTTTTACATTGCAGAGGAAAGGAAAAAACCTGTTCTGTTTTTCACCGGCGCTGCCTCTTGGTAAACACTCTTCCTTCTTATCTGCACGCTGCCTTCTCCCTAGGCTATGGAGCAGATTTTTCATTTAGCTAAAAGCTCGGTAAGAGGTCTATGAGAATGATAATCCTACCACGGGCCGCAGCTGGCGTTTCCACAGCGCGGATGATTAGTCGGGAACATTTTGCATTCGACCTGGAGAAATTCTCTCAGTGGGAAGTTAGCATCCGCTTACTGTCTTTTTCGGCGGGGCCCCACTCATGGCCCTCACCCCTCCCTCTCTGTCTACATACACACACACACTCTGTCTCTCCAGAGGAGGTTTTTGTAATGAATGATGAGGGGAAAATCTAGCATTTACCTCCCTCTCTTCCTCATCTCCAAATACCATCACTCCTGTCACTTTCTGTGACGCTCAGTGACCTTCGTCAAATATATTTCTAATTGCTTTTGACGTTGAATTGGCACCCTGCTGCTCCAAAGGGCCTCTTTTCAAGCATCACAGAGTGATGCAGGATATCCCAGTTCCAGGTATAGAGAGGGAGGACCCCCTCAGACAGAATTAAGGCGGTGAACAGGAGGAACAGGTCATGAATGTACTTATCTCATTTGTCTGACAGGTTTAAACGTTTATTAAAGGCCTCAGCCCTAATTCCCTCAAGCAGGTGTAAGCTTCCGTTGAGGTGTGAATTATATCCATTCGAGCAGATACGCTCATAATATGATGAACGCGAGCTAAGCTTTTCCAGGTGGAAATTGAATAACTCATGGTTTCTGGGCGTAATCCATCCGTGCATTGTCAAAGACAAATAGAAGGGAAGCGTGGTTTCCTCTGTCTTCAGCTTCAGTTGCCTTTGTGCACACACTTACCACAGTAAACTGTATTAATGGCATTACACGCCTCTTAAATAAAATACAAAATACAAGTGCAGGAAATCCAAACTCCCTATGAATTTGTATGTAACATGCCCTTGTGAGGGAATCCTTTTAAAAGAGCACCTTTGTTGGAGAAAAAGCGAAATGCTGTTTGGCCTCAAACCCCCAAAACCCAGTCTGTATTAGAGCCTTTTAAAGATAGTCTGAAGGAACACATGGTGCTTTTTGCACTTTTTCGTGCCCCAGGTCACATCACAACAGGCCCACAGTGGATGGACAATGTTCATTGATGCAACAAAAGCAAATGGGTATTTGCTTTCCTCCAAGCATTATCTGCCCTGGCTTTAGTTATGAATACAGCCGCGATTATTCCTTAGAGAATTCACATACGATACGACAAAAATTGATTAAACAAATAAGTTTTTATCTGGATTTTCGTCATTTCAATAGACATTTCTTATCTATCTTGTTCTAACTTTGACCACAATGATTTTCCTGAATCTCTACTGGACGGCAATAAAATTTATATTTTTTTTATGGAAACTTTAGTACAAGCACAGTAGCCAGTGGTGAAGTGATAACCTATGTAAATATTATTTATATTCTCTCAGCCATTATGCCAATGAACAGTCAAAAATCCACAGCAATATGCCTGTACTCTGCTTTTGCTGTCTCCTTGAGGTCATACTCTCCTTGGCTCCAGATATATACATATCGTATAATATATGATATTTAACATTTAAAATCGTTATGTATCATCCGACAGAAATTATACTGTCATCTTTGCACTTTAAACAAAAGTTCCATTGTTTAAAACTAAATGTGTAGAGGTCATTCTTCCTGCATGCCTCTAACTCTGCTCTAAGGTTGGTTTGGACTTACAATGTACACTAATAGAGAAGGAGATCATTCTGTTTGGAGTAAAAACTGTGCTAAGCAGTGTTGTAGTTTGTCAGGGTGGCAGTTGGTCTCTGCACTGTTTTTAATAGATCTTTGGAGATATCCTCATCAAAACACGACTATGACCTATAGTTATTTTTAGAGACTTTATGCACGACTTCTCTTTTGGAGGAAGATCTGGTGGATTTTGGATGATTTGACTCTGCAGTATATTACATAGACACAGTTGTGTGCTTGAAAAAGGTGGACAAGAAAGTTGCTTGAATTTGAAACCCGCATAGGACATAGAAGCATAGTAACATCTATCAACTACTGACTATCAATTTATTTGTTGACTGTTCAGACATAGTCAGGTAAAGAAATATAACTGAAATACTGGACATCACACTTGTTCAGTAATATATCAGTGTTCTGACATTTACTTTGCTGGGAAAGTTAAAATTGAACTAGTCAGAACTTACAAGTCTTAAACTATTGATCAATAACACAGTGTTTTCTTTCACGATGTAGTTATATTTTTAAACCGGCACAGGGGGTTATGACCTTGTGTGTGTGCTAAATATTCCTTTGAACTGAAATGACATGTGACAGTGTAACGAATGTTTAACTTCAGGGGGAAATTCTGAGGAGTTTCCCCCAGAACTGAAGCTCCATTGTTATTCTGGGTTAAAAAAAAAAGAGAAAAACATGTTGGCTGAATACAGTCATGTGACCAAAAGTAATGACAGCCATGACCCATTTGCACGATGATAATTAGCCATGCACAGCCACAGGGCGCTGACCTCCAAGCATGGATGAAAACAAACCCACAGATTCAAAGCTGTCTTTGTCATGCAGGAGAGCACACTGACATTCCTACCATGCCAGGGACAGGGCTCTCACTCTACGTTGTGCAATACGTTTGAATATATTTATTTCTAAATGTATTAAATTTGCTCTGTGAAGTAGCACATGAATAGAGCACATGAAGAGTGTGACTCTTTATGCGCCTCCGCGATGTCTGACCTTGACAAATTTAAAATCATTGAACCAGTGAGTTTCAATCAGTTGTAACAAAGTCAACCTTAGGGGCCTTTTGTGATCAAATTTAACATCAACACGCTCTTGATACAATAAATCAACACAAGAACATTATTTCTATTTTCTGATTGCGACATCATTTCGGCTGTCCTCCAGGTGATCAGAAGATGAAGACGTCTTTCTTGCACTGATTTTTCTTTCTTGCACACTGACTTGCACAGTCGTGTTTATCCATTTATTTTTCCATCAGATGTAAATAATTTCTTCTCATAATGACCTCTGAACTTATCAGATTTAAAATAATTTCCAACAACGATAGAAACCTTAACAGGCTCGTGTGAACCTCAACTCTTATCATAATGTTGAAATTGTGTCATAACAGAGTGGAACAGCAGATTAGGAAAAAACAATTTCATTTTGTCATTTGAACATCTCTTCAAACCTTAAGGCAACATCTGATATGTGGCCACAGAGGTGTCATTTTTATTTATATGCATTCATAATCAAAGAATTGCATTATTTTCACGTTTGAAGTCTTTCCTGCAGGCAGAATAACTTTTTATTTGCTAAATTCCTTCCAATAATGTGAGCTTTCAGTACTTTCACTGGTGAAATGTAGTGAACATTATTCTTGACTTGAATTTCAAAACAAAATCATGAGAGCTTTACAATGGACTACCATAAATTATAACCGAACAAAATGGCAGAAAGTCAAACCATGAAACAACGTAATGGAGACACAGCTCCTGGAGTTGTGGTGAAAAATCTTGAAGTCACGTCTTGAGTGAGAAGAAGAGGAGACAAGATTAGAAACGGAGAACCTGGCGCTGCGTCGGTGAGTTGTAAGCGCCCT
Source organism: Sandelia bainsii (assembly GCA_032362345.1). Lineage (NCBI taxonomy): Eukaryota > Metazoa > Chordata > Actinopteri > Anabantiformes > Anabantidae > Sandelia > Sandelia bainsii. Next base: position 2,399,275 of record JAUMHL010000013.1, on the reverse strand, counting down.
AGCTCGGCTTCCTCTGCCGCTGTCTGCGCTGTAAGTCGGTTGAGTATCGCACCTACCAGGCAGATCGAAAATTCAAACACCGAGTGCCAAGATCTTTATGTGGATTCCCTGCTTCCAAATAGCTTAGGATTATTCTCTGTCTAAGCTAATACCTGGTGAGGAAGTAAAGCCTGAAGGATGGGATTATTTAATATGGCATTTTTAATGTGTGACACACTAATCACATCTCAGAACAGGAATACTTCAACCATTTAACTTTCGTCAAGGAAGGAGAGACGGTTTTGGGGGGGTGTTAAGCCTTCAAAAGAACGCTCTTTCCTTCTACCACCACCTCATACCACAGAAACCTGCTGCAAAACCACGATGACAATGACACATTGTCGTGCCTTAGAGGGGGAAAACGGGAGAGGGAGGATGACAGAGACAGAGTAACCTTCAGTGCATGAATGAGGGAAGTTTTTATTCTGACTGTGGAGAAACGGGGCCGACACGGCGACACAGGGAGTCTTTCCTAAGCATTACACATCAATCCCAGGCCTAGACTGCAGACAGAATTACTCCTCTGTGTACCGATAATGATTTCACAATCCTTGCGTACCGGCGCCTGAATCTCCCGCGGATTTGCGGATAAAACTGAGTTTTCTCCCGGATTCCAAAAGTTTAACAAGGTGAAGTAGACGAGCTCCGATTTGACCACTCTGAGCTGGTGAGGAAATTTAATGTGCGCTCAGACGCTGCTCCGCTGTCGACAGTCGACTTCAGAAACAGGAGTCGAGGAAGAGTGAATTGACAAGGGTGCAATGGGTGAGGAGGGTTCAGATGCACTCGTCTCTCTATCTCCATCATCTGTCTGTGATCATTAATGGTTAAACATCTGAAGCGTTGCTGTTATTATATCAGCAAGTTATTAAAACGCACACACATACACACACTCTGCCCTCGTGTCTCTCTGTCTTTAAGGATCGTGCTCTGATAGTGATGAGGAAATCAATGAAGGGCCTGAGAGCAGCCGGTCTGGCAGACTTGACACGCAACAGAGGAAGGTAAATTATTGGAACTTTAATTACTTTGATCCGTCATGCATTGTAGCATTGTGTCAGAGAAGTCAATGCCATGACAGACACTGAACAAAGGCCAGCGCCGCATTTTCATAACATCTTCACTCCCTTTTCCTAATGCCTGATTAAAGCCGGGGTGTCGAGGACCAAAAGCCCCCAGCCCCTGTTTTTATTTTTTCTTTCCTTCCTCTCCTCTGCCTCTATATGCACTGATTTAGAAACTCATTTTGAAAGCTCTGTTTACCCAACTCATTACTGAAGTCAGGGATTGAATGCTGGTCTATTATGGGCCTCTGCACCATGGCTTTACAAACAAGCACAATGCACCGTGCTATCACCATTATCACATTGTATGACCGTAATGTATCGCGCTGTTTTCAACCCATAAATATAAGTCCATGTTTTCAGCTAAATTAAGAAGGATTTGCCTCCACAATGAAGCCTGTCCTTTTCTGAGTGGCCACACAAGAAAACAATGACAAAAAAACCCACAAAGTAAATGAGCAAGAGTGAGAAATTTCTTTTTTTTTTATCATCAAAGGGTGTACAAAATTACTCCTTTTTTCCCCATTTCATGAATATTCTGCCACTTAGCGTTGGGATGAATCTGCAGGATTGTTCTCGGAGCTGATAAATGGCCGGCATGTGTGGTAATTTAGAAGCGCACATTAATCTCCAATCGTGGCCAAAGAAGGGAATAAATAGGAAGCAGAAAAAAAGGTAATTGATATCTATAAAATGGGCAGAGCCCCTAAAAAAGTTATGCAGATATAACTAAGGCGATCATCTGCGTTATTAATTGCACAAACTGCAATATGTGAGCTGAACAGGAAAGAAGTGCTTTGTTTTAATTCTTCATTCATGCGTTAAGTACGATTAAGCAAAACTGTTGTTTGTGTAAAAACTGAAGGGAATAGCTCAGAGAAATTGTCAGCCGTCATCAAGAAAGGAATGCTGCTCTTGACTGGAGTCTTAATTCATTAGCGGATCAGGGATTTGCTAACTTCAGTCCTAATCACCCACCAACTGATGGTTTATATTTCTGTCTGAGTGATTTGTATTTTATTGTATTCTGCAGTTCGGGATAATCCTGCACAATGTGACCAAATGGGCTTTGAGACACTTTCTCAGTCATAGAGGACAGTGAGGACATTAGCAGTCGCTTCTGCTGCTGTGATGTCCCGTGTTGATTTAGTGCAGGCAGACAGGAACTGACACTGGCTGACTGCCACAGACATGCAAGTATTTGTATAGAGATGCTTTCAGTGCACATAAACATAGCATCATGTTTGGTACTGTACCTGACTAAGTGAAACAGTTTTTATTACTAAGCGCAGTGGTTAAACACTCTCAAAAAAACAAACATAAAACATACACTTGTCATGCTTCTAGATACATACTGTACATGCACCAAAGACAAACAAACCAGCATTTAAATCCAAACTTCTTTGCTTTCCTTCCCTGACAGCAAAGAAGACACTTTTCCTCCTAATAAAGTTTAGATCCCAAACTGTCGGCGCAGTGTTAAGTGAACATCAGCTCTCTGTGTAAAACTTCAAATGTTAAGACCCTCAGAAAGGGGAAGAAAAATCATAGTTCTCTCTTAATTTGTATTGATGGCCTGGAAGAATCCAGCATGCTTTGCAGTTCTGTGAGGGGGAAGATGTTTAAGTGGAGATTAATTCAAATTTCTGCTTGCTCAGTACTTGTAAAACTAAAGCAATTTATATTCCTTCTCTTAACGATCCCCCCTTTCTCTGATTGCGGTAATGTAATCTAATTGTAATTATGATACTATCTGAATCATGCAGACCTTAACATGATTGGAGCTACTCATTGCATTAAAAACTAATTTTTGAATAATGATGAAAGGAGCAGTGGAAAATGTGGAAGTATTACATTTTTTCTTTATCTCTGTTTTGTGGGGGAATCTTGTTCCCCCCCCTCCCCCCTCCCCGCCTACAGTCATAGTTCTGGTATAAATGACAAGGAGGAGTGGATCCAAAGAGTGGTTGTGAGGAGGTGTGTGTGTGAGGCTGGATGGGAGGATGGGAAATGGACCACCCCAATTAAGCATATCAGGCTCATCAGTGGCTGCAGGATAGCAGAGTACTGCTGCGAACAAGTTCACTGTCGTCCCACGAGGTTTAGCTTATCATTGCATGTGCCTCCTACACCATGGATCACTCCCCACCACCAACACCACCACCAACACCCCATTCACTTTGACCAAGAGGGGAGGAGGGAAGAAGTGTTGCCTACTGGAATGATGAGACAGGAGTAAAACAGTTGTACACAGTTGTATGAGCTCCGATTTCGTATTTAAATGTAAATAATTGTGTGAGAGCAGTTTCAGCTGACTAAAGGTATTTAAATATAAAATATAATATATAGAAAGTCATGAGCAGATTAACTGTATGTTATGTCTCTTTAATCAGTTACTTCTACAAGTTGCTTAGTTAAGTTGTTGGTACATTGGTAGAAGAAGAGTAGGAGTTGTGGTTGGTGTAACAGTGTTGTTAGGTTAAAGTAGGCCTCGCAGAGATGGATATTGGCCTAAAAAGTGCGAATCACTTACCAAAATAGTGACAGAAAGTAAGTGTTATTTTAAGTGTTATACTGAGAAGATGCCATACAGCGTCGCTGAGCATTGTTGTTTAAAGACCTGCATTTAGCCACAGTGAATGATTTGATTTCATTCGGACGTATCCCTCACATTTTAGGTTCACAGCCATTTTTCTGATGACATTCAGGAACCAGAAAGAGCATAAAAAGAAGCCCAGATGAGTGTCTCTTTCACAGTTGCTGTGTTGAATTTAGCATCATAGCAGAAGAATAATTTTGAATTATTGTGAACAGGGTTATCAAACATAGCAGATAAAAGCAGCAGAAAACTGAAAACCTATGTTATCAAAAAAGAACAAACATATCTCCATTATTACTTGGACGATGTATTAATATTTGTTGCACTAGTTTCCTTATATGCAGTAAATTATTGCAGAACGAGTGCTGATGGCAGCTCTTTGACATGGCTTTAACACTAAAGGGATAAGGAAGGTGCTGCACCTGCAAGCCATGTTAACTGTGAAATGCCAGGGTTAAGGATCATTTTTATCAGAATATGACTCTTGTACAATCTCATTTGAGGGACCAAAAACCCAGGAGCGGGACTGAGTGTCTGTTCACTGTGGTGAAAGCAGACATGAGGCAGAGGTGAAGGAGCAGGAACGAGGGAGGGGAGGACAGATAACCCGACAGCTTTCACTCTCCTCAAGGTAAAGCACTTAATGTATGAAATGAGGTGGTAATGCAGAGGTGGCCGGCTGGGCGGCAGAGGCTAATGGGCATCAAGACACTGTGAAAGTCTCCGTGAATCACACAGGGGAAGATGATTCACCTGCAACTTACAGTTCCTCATAAAAGGTGAAATCAGAACTTCTGGAACAAATCTTGACCTAGAAAATCTCACAAAATTCAAAAATGGTGTTGAAATTTGCTTAAACTACAAGTGATGACTGACACTTGCTGTTAAATGTAGAGGAGCTGGATGTGGATACCAACGTGTGAGAGAAGCCATGAAATCTGAGCTGCTGGCTCAGCTGACTGATGCTAGGAAGTCAAACAGGTCAGAGCATCAGTCTCCTCTTAAACTGAACTAATGTATTTGAAACCAAAGTTTATGACTCCTGGCTGCTCAGATGCTCCGTAAGTCTGCACAGTGACACCAAACTAATCCTTTTTTTTTTTCTCAGAAGACTGGCAGAAGTTTGAGAGTTTTGTATTTTCAGAAATGACATCCACTGTGTTTCTTTATATCCTGTGTGAAATATTGAGTTGAGCAGGTAGTTAGTGCCCTTCTTCTAAACCACACTTTTGAAGACTGTGATTTGTAACTACTGATTTTTACCAGCTTGCTCTTAAAAATCACAATTCATATCTTCGTGTGTTCTTTTTCGGTTACAGGACACCTTGTACATTGCAGTCTTGATAATGCAAGACAGAGAATGTCATAACTGCCTTTATTGTGATGCTCCAGTCACACATACACAATAGTCTACAAAATGTCAAAAACAATGAAAGATCAATAAATGAAGATAATCTGATCTGACGCTTTGCAAAAATCTTTTCCACTAGCTACAAATGTCACCACGTATCACCTGAGTGGCACCTGACTGCAGCAGCCACGGCATGAATACAGTCACAAATCCTCCTGCTGACTATCTTTAACATCGCTGAAGGATATGTGATTCTGCCTCCTTTTACAACCCCCCCCCCAACCCTGAAAATCCATCTGTGCATGTATTTTTTTTTTCTTTCTCTTAACGCACAGCCACATTCAGTTTGTTCAGCCATGGCAAACAAGCACAGATCTCCGGCTATTCCCCTTCTCCTGATGCCCCACTTCACCTCCTCTGTGCCACCTGGGTGCTCTAGTGGCTCCGAGGCAAAGATGTGCAGAACGAAGTTTGTCTGCTGAGGGCGTGAGCCATATTTTTATCAAAAGATGGAAAGACTTGAAGCAAACACACAGGCTAATATGTGTTTTATGTCAGAGAAGCTAAAGCAGTAGAGTAGTAAGTGTCACCTCATTAGGAACTGATCAAGTTTCTTAAATGAAAAAAAAATGTTTTTTAAGTCCAGGTATCATTCAGTTTTTTTAGCACCCAAATTATTTAGAGTGACTTGAGTGCTTGAACACATTTGTGTTGTGTTGCTGCAGGAATAAATTGTTCACTATATGATAATATGGTTCGAGGAAGCTTGAGCTTTCAATTTTGAGTAATAGAAATATTTCTTTAGTTTTATTGTATTTTGCATTTGTGCACAAGTGAAGCTTATTTCATTTGAAATATTTAAATGAATTTAAATAAATAATTAAAATAATTTTAATAAATAGGTAATAATAATAATAATATAACTACTACTAGTAATAATAATCACTACTCACTCCTTTCAGATGCATTTAACTTGTAATGATAACCCTCGTAACTAAGAGAACTAATAAAATGCAAGAACATGCAAATGCTATTTTCTTAACTCAAAGGTCACGTTTATTTAATATTGTCGAGCTGAAAACAATTTAATATCTTTGGCCACTTTTATAATTTCTGCCTAATTTAACTTCTGTAGTGCAAAGAAATCAACAGTGGTGCACATTGTTGTGAATGTATCTGAGGAAAAAAGGCTTTGTTGTGTCCGCTCTAAATGTCCCATTTCTTAATGATTAGAGGTGTTCCATTGTGCCCTAACATATGGACCTTAATCTTATCTCTTGCCACCGTGAAGGAGCTTCCACTCCGTGAATGAGCTGAATTCAGACAGCGCTGCCTGAGTCGTAGGTGTAATTTACTGATGATACTAATCTGAGCTCATTGTATTTCATTAAGTACCTGGGAATTAGTTTCTGAGGAGCTGTGCAGGGAGGTTTTATTCAGTTTGGAAGGGTCACAAGAGAGCCAAAGCCTTGATGAGACGGAATGATCAGGTTCTATCTCTCTTAAGTCTCAAGGGTTTCCTCACTACTCAGCATTAAAGACTCCCTGATTGGACTCTGGATGCCCTGCAGATGTTACCAGCTGGCAAAAAGAGAGGTCACGTGAGCCCTCATCGTGTCTCGCTAGTTGTTTTAAAACTGCTAAGAAGTGTAGGTGCACACATGCACACAATTACATATGTTCAGTATGCAAAGCTATGCAGTGTGCAAATCTAAATATGCATGTCCCAATTATTTCATCGCTCACCAAACACTACAGTGATTAAAAGAATCTAAACATCACTTTGCACGAAGAAACAGTATTTGCAAAAGGAGGATGATATAAAAAAGGCTTTGAGGAAACACATTTGTGCTTTCGCTGGGCACCAAAGCCAATGATGAAATGAAAACAATTAAAAGTGAGTTTGGGAGGACCTTGAGTCAATTAATTTCACCCTGGCAGAGCAGTGAGAAGGCCACGCAGGAAGAAAAACCCCACTGGTCTCCTAGCAACAGCCCCCACCACCACCACCACCAACTTGCCACCTCCTCCTCTTCAACATGTCAGGAACCTTTGCCCCCCTCCAGCTACAGGAGGCACAGAGAAAGTTTCCCTAGGTGTCTTTTACATCGCTGCTGCCTTGTGATTGGCTGAGGGCTTCCACTGGCTGTCAACTGACTCCCTTAAGGGAACCTGGCAGATCTCGAAGAGGAGAAAAAAAACACATAAGGAAGGGGGGAGAGAAAAATCAATTTTAAGCTCACATGCCCCACTGGGTGCCAAAGCCACTTCGGGGATACTGAAGGATGCCTGAGTTGACAGGATTTGACTTCCAGAGGTAGAGAGGTGACAAACTCTATCACGGGTAGAGGGCAGTGCGGAGGCCTGGGAGGGCTAACCTGTTCTTGGGGATGGCTGACCCGCCTTTGTATTGAACCTATCTATCTCTCAGCACCCGCATAGGTACCACGGGGGAATCTGAAAGCAAAGGGGAGGGGAGAGGCAGGGAGGTGAAGAAAGTTGTTACTGAAAAGAGAGATGGTAGCATGGCTAGGGGAAAAAAAGGAAAAAAAGTGGCAGAATTCAGGGGTGTAAATGATGAATTACTTTTCATCAAGTGAAGGGAAACATACTCCGGAACAATCCAGAAAACGGAGCAGGGAGACTCTGACCTCGTGCTTCAGAGCAGCCAATATCTTCATTCAAGAAGACAACCATGAAATTACACAGAAAATGGGATTGTCATGAGCGGGCCCTTGAAAATCTTGGTGTACAGTTATTATGGCGCAGGAAAGAGCCTTCATCCACACATCATACCCCGTAAGAGAAGGGAAGCAGGGTGTGTATCTGCAGGGACGGCTGCTAGAAATGAGAGGGTCCGGGTCACTTTAATGAAAAGACTTATTCTACATTTCCCTGTTTCTGCTTGAAAATATTCTACATACAGCGTGTCTGTGATGAGGTTTACACTCAGACACACCGTGCTGTAAACTGCCCTGTTTCATATTTGCAGATTTCTCCATGCATCCTCGAAAGAGTGTTAACAAATGTTGGCGAGGCGATGTAATTAAAGGGAGGCGGTTGTTTCTCTCGCATATGAGAAATCACACACATGAGGGAAAGAAAAAAAAAGGTTTCACGAGCAGATGCACGCATGGCGAACACCGCGCCTAATGACCAATCAAATAATAATTAGGAAAATCAAAGCAAAGGAAAAAGAGTGAGGCGTTGAATACAAGATGTTCAGGTTCACCTCGGAAATAGCTCCGAAAATGAAGTTTGCGACACAATGCTGTACAGGATGTTGAAATCTGTTAGGTTGAAGTGGCAGAAGCTGACGGGAGTCGAGCTTCTCCTCGTTTATAATCATCTTTGCGAGGTTGAGGTCGCTCTCCATCATGTTGCTGTGAGGAATCTGTTTGTTGTCAAAGACTCTGGAAAATGTCAAAGAACGTCTGGCAAACAAAAGTGAGGAATGATTCCTGTCTGCGGGATCAACAAGGTTTTAACACGATTAATATTGATATGTTATTAAGTATGGAGAGCTCCACTTGAACACAGCTGCAGAACAACTATGGAAACCTTACTGTAAAATGTTATCTCAATTAAAAGTTTCCCTTTGTGATATAAATGTAGTTTCAGACAGTTTACTGGCAATATGGAAGCATAAATTGTGTACTGTATGTATGTGGAATAACAGTTGTCAAGTTTAATTTTGGTTTGGTTTACGTCTGGCAGCTTCAGCACTAGCTTTGAAACCCTTTTAGTCATTATCACTAAAACATGAATTACACAAGCACACAGGAATTTCCCATGATTGAAATGGAAAGCAGGAGAATGTGAAGTTATGCACTTAGAACAAGTGACGTGTTGTTTCCAGTGTGAATGTCACTTTTCATAGAAGTAGAGGGAAAAATTTAGGAGAATCCTGTTTACCATAGAAAAGTGGAAAATGGGGGAGTTGGCTGTAGGAGGGAGGAGGCTATCTCCAAATTCTCCTCCCTGAATACTGGCTGTACTCTCCCAGCGCAGAATTAACGAGACAAAGAAAAAATAGGACTGTGTGGCAGAGGAGCAACGTGTCCATGGAAAGTATTTTGAAGGATCTGTAATTTTCAAAGTGCTCTGCATTTAAATGTCCCTTTTATTCCTAAACAGCCTTAAGACACTTTTCAAACTGCTCGATTCACATAATTAGATGGGGCCGACAGATGACTCTCTCACTGTGCCACACAGCCATTAGAAAAGGGGTCATTCTCTTTGCAGAATGGCTACTGTTCTCACTTGTCATTAATTTGCCACTTCAAAGCAGCGAGAGCATGTGACACGCTGCCGACAAATGAAATAAGTTACACTTATCTTAAACAGCCGCCATTACAGCTGCAAACTTTTCAACTCCAATCACACTCTCACTTTTTAACAGTCTTTTCAAAGCACGCTTATGTCCTCCAGTCTAAGATGGCATGACTTAAAAAAAAACAACCAACTATCGTCTTCTCTGCTGAGTTTCCACTGGAGGGACTTTGTGACTGGGTGAATTCATTTTCTTGCCTGCCAGCGCACCTTAGACATAATATCTCGCTGTTACTGTGACACTAGACATTTGTAGACATTACCAACGTGGATTTCCTTGTCAGATCAATTGACAAACACCACTTCAATCTTGAAGAGCCTTCAGAATTGGACTATTTCAGGATCAAGGGGACAATATTTTTTCAGCTCATTGAAAACCATGTAAACCTTCATTTGAAGTCAGAAGGTCTTGTAGACTTTTTAATTTCATTTTAGTGATGATTGATGTAGGAGTTATTTGTATTTATGTTAGCAGCCATTAAAAATACAACATAAGATGTGCTTCAAACAAGTTATAAGATGAGATAAAGCTGCTACAAAATGTTCATGAGCAACACACAGTAGATGAGATACGTTTACAGAGATAGGGTATAGAAAAAATCTTAATATGTATCTGATATGTTGGAAGTTTGAAGAGTTTATGCAGTATGTCACTATAATATAAATATTCTTCAGGTATACAGCTCAAAATATTCTTATTTGTCTTACACTCAGATAGTTTTAACAAACATATGTGTGCAACATACAGTATGTGTATAATTAACATGGGTGTTACATGTTACACAGTTGTGATTCATTTGATGAAACATATTTCAGCTCAGTAAATGTAATGTCTTGCCAATATGTTAGATTTTTATATAAATATTCTAAAAAAAGACAAATCACAACTTTACAGTATAATTTTTACAGGAAATGAATCAGTTCTTGTTTTTTTAGTATCTTAATTTAGCTTAATTTTTCAAAATGTACGTACAGAACAGTGTCTTATTGTGCTGAAAAGCAGTTTATCTGTATCCCTTTCTCTCGTCTTTACACATATCTCTTTCTCAGTGGACCAATGCACCACCAGGGCCCAAGTTTCAATCCCGCCAAGGTTTCCTCTTTCCTCTCGAAATGTTTGAAATGCTATCAAAGAGTTGGCCTCTTCATCAAAGAGGTAAACTTTAAAGGGTTCCACCTTTGCTGTTGCCTCTCCCCCCACCTCTTCTCCCTTTAATCTGGCAGGGGTTTGGCAGTCAAAGGTAAATAAGTGTGAAATGGGACATGTGTTTTCCATCCCTTCCCTTTGTCACACATGTTCTCCTCTCTCCATGATTAACATTCCACCTACTCCAGGTCCCCTTTCTTGGCGATCAGCGGGCCTCGCACAGGTCGGCCTGCCAAAACACTCCCTGGCCACCTGGAATTGCAGAGCTTTCAAAGCCTACACTTCCTGTCCATCTGAAATCCATTGAGCCTATCAGCAGCCCCCCCAAGTCTAGGATGACAAGATTCTGGCATATGTATTTATTCTGGACGACTTTGCGCTTTCTGATCGACTGTTTATTGATCTTCGTTAGACAGTGGTAATTATTTGAATAATAAGCCAACAAAGACGAGTTTTCCCTCAATTCAAAGCTGACGCTGTGATCACTGCCAGCAGCAACATCTTGAGAACATCATGAGACAGCAAATAAAATGGGGGCAAAAAGATAAACAGAATTTTAAAATTACCCAGTTTTTGAGTCACATGGAGGAAAAAACCTCAGTTTGCCTTGTTCTAAAATAAGCAATATTTCTTCACCCTGTGCTCAGGCACAGGATAGAATAACAGAATGCTTGAGATTTCCCTCACCACGGGCAGCCGCCAAGTGAGTACAAGCCTACCTTGGGGCCTGAGGTTGGCAGCGGTACACCAGTTGTTTTGTTTGTCTTCCACCCAGTGTCCAAGAAATGTGTTGACAAAGGTCGTAGACAAAAGCAGTCTCTCATGCCGGTGGTGCCATTGTTTGGTGCTGAGTAAATACTTTCAAATGTGTCGAAAGAGCATTAGATGGACATGGATTTTATCATGATAAATGCATTGATGCATTGTTGTTTCAGACAGCGTTATAGGACATGATGTACAGTATCTGATGTGAGTGAGTAATGGAGGCATGATAGATGTTTCCCAAATGTTTTCAATATGAGGACAAAACTCTGTGTCCATTTGTACTGTTGCTTTTGCCTGGTAAATATTCACAGTGCTTGAATGACAAGTTCTATATGTCATTCATTATTGTAAAACACAGGAAACGGTCTATAACACTGAATATACCTTAATCTGCCATCATTTTAGGCTATCATCCTTTTTTCATGAGCAGAATGTTTTTTTTTCTTTTTCAGTAAATATCTCATTTTGGAACAAACCGGCTCTCGTGTCCTTGAAAAGGATTCAGGAGCCGCTTGGGTCATTATTCTAAATCACAGCCATGTTCTCTTTCATTCGTTTGGAAGTGAGCTGCAGCTCTGCCGTCCCGAGAGCTTACCTCCATATTTTGAGTCCTTGTACCTTGGCAGGCGGGTCCAACCATATGGCAGAACTAAGTGTCGATTATCAACCAATCTCATATATCACACACACATCCGATAAAGCCGGATATTCATCACTAGTGTAGCACTTTGTGTTTTTTTCTGTGCTCACTGTTAAGTAATGACAGATGAACAGCCTACCTACAGCTTCACTGATCCAGAAATATCAAATGTGTTTTAGGACTGCGCCAATAGTCTGTCTTTTTGTCATTGAATCACAAAAGTTACATGCCTGCTGCAGAACTATTGAGTTTGACACATTTCTCATAATTTTAAGTTCATTATTTTGCTCTTTGGGTGAAACAGTAGTTCTCAAAGAGCTGCAAGACTTCAAGTATGATCACGGAAATATTGAGAAAGCAGCAGGACTGACAGCTGGGACATTGTTTTTTTTTGCTGTGGGATTCCATGTCCAAAGATTTCCTACCTGAGCATGTATTAAAAAACATTAAGTGAGAATATCAAGAAAACTGTAGCATATGCTCTGTAAAATTAAAAATTTCTAGTCAGTAAAATGCCTCTGGAGCTGCACATGTTCCTCAGTAGGGAATTCAAAGATTGTCCTACAACAGAAATAATAAAATGCAAATCGTACAAACTAGATTATCAGAGAAGGTAAGAAAAGGTGTTGCTGTTTTCAGATAACCTAAAATAGGCAGCAGCTTCAGCATGTAGATTAGAGCATATATTATCATATGTCATGATGATCAAAAAGCCTAATGAGTGACACAGATATGATGATTACCTATGTGCCTGTCTTTGTACGGCAGCAGAAAGGCTGCCATTGCGCTTCAGTTATTAATGCAGCACTTAATTAGTCATAATTTTATACAACTAATTTACTCAGGGCGCATTAAATAAACATAGATGTCTAATTAGAATATTGTGTTAAACTTGTTGGATGGAGCACAGGCATGTACACACTCACAAACACACACTCACTCCTAGCACATGCTGTGTTCATTATCAGGCGAATACCTTAGCAACTGATACTGCCTCGAGCGTAATAGAGTGAGAGTGAGTTGCATGCACAAATACTCCTGCACTGTGTATGTATGCATTTCATACATACTGTACAGTACAAGTGTGGAATAAGCTCTGAATTTGTTGATCAGCATGACAGTCAGCAGTATTACGGAGGTCAAGGTTAAAGCCACAGTAGCGTGACAGCAGATGTTTTTACTGCTGAATAAGCTCTGTTGTGTGTTTTATGGTGAAAAAGCTTTTCACTCTCACTTAAAGATACTTACCTCTAATAAGCAACTTTTATTAATACATTATAGTGAGACTGTTCCAGTTTGAACATCGTCAACTTAGTTTCCTAACAATTATATTTCTGTACATCTAAACTACAGTCACAAATATGTTTTTGTTGAGATTGTTATTTCAACCCGATTATGTTTTCTATAATTATAATGAGGATATGTTCACAATGTAAATGACAAGTTGCTGGGGCTGTGAAATGTGCCATCACCAACCTATGACGCCGACATGGCTTCCTGATAACGAGTTTGCATATGTGCTATAATTTTGGCATCTCACATGAGCCTACAAACAGAACAAGCACGGAAATGTGACATTGTCTTAATTTGTTTTACTTACTTAATTGTTTTAATTAGTTTTTTGATTTTGTTTTGAGGTTGTTCAAACCCAACCTGCACAAAACTCAGGACAGCTTTGCACTTCCTCATCCATCTATCCGTCCATCTTATTGCAACTTGATTTCCAAAGCTAAATTCTTCATTCATTCAAAAAGAAAAGATATGTTGCATCAGAACATGATTATTATATGATTATGTTTGCAACAAAACGTCATCGCGGCTGCGGTTTGGTTGCGTAGAAATGTAATTTTCAGAGGGTTGTTCCAACTCCAATACCCAGAAAATGTTTTGTTGTAATGTTTAAATGTAGTTTAATATGACTTGTTTTGGAAGGAAGACACAGTTAAAGCTTCTTAAAAAAACAATGTGCTTCTGATTTTGCGTCTCATACTTATTATATTACTTCATATGTGGCAGATTTTCTATCAGAGATCATTCAGAAGCAGAATTAAATGTTTTTAATTACCAAGTGTAGGCTCTGTGCTGTGCTGTTGGGGCCCTACTTCATGGTTTGGGCTGCTCTAATGTTTATCTCAATTAGCTATTGTAACAACAAGAGCTGTTTCCTGAGGCCCCAATTAATGTATTTACAATACCTAAATGAACATGTTACAACATGTGACATCCATACATACAAGACTGAACTAATATTGACAGCCTGATATGACCAAACAGTTCTATTTTTTTACAAAAAAGGTAGCTCTACATGACGTTGAAGGCAATTAAATAATTAATGAAGCAAACCTACATTTCCTATAGTGATTGAGTGCTCTGTTCCGCGTTGCCACATCATTTAAGAGCAAAACTAAACCTATATCTAGCCTTTGTCATTCTTTACTTTCTACACTCAACAACCTGCAGAGTGAACATGTCGTGTATGATATGATGACCGTAACAGCACAAGAGATGCAGCTAAGAAGAAGGCTCCCCCTGTACTTTGTGCTGCGGTGTCTTGCAGCCTGCAGCATTCATCAGCAGGCAGCAGCCGGCGGGCCGCGGTGCAGGCGAGCAGTAGGACAGTGCATTAATGAAATGTTAATGGCTGAATTAAGACCGAAATAACCAATCTAGCCTGGACTCCTGCGTGAGTCCATTAGCATCAGCGCGCCATGCTGGGGCAAACGACAACACTACCCCCCATCAGTACAACCTCCATCCAGAGCAGGGACCAAGGGGCCGGGGGCCCATGCAGGTAGATGGCACTGGAGGGTGGGAGGGAGGCTGAGACAGCTCTCCATCTGCCTGACCTCTGCATGGTGGCTGCTGGGAGAGCATCAACAAATGATTTACAAATGATACAGGGTGATTGGGTGACTCTCTGTGATTGATGTGTGACATCAAGGGCAATTGCATCAATTTTCTTTGTTTTTATGGTGAATTTTGCTTCTGTTTTAGTGGCAGCGTCGCTGCTACTTCAGTGGTAGCAACACTGCTTGGCAAACAAAACCCAGTGATTCAATTTACAGTGATTTAAAATCATTAAGTTTAAAAAGCTGAAGCTTTTTGCTAGATTTTTATAAATTTCAGTTACATTTTAGAACAGTTTTATTAGTTTTTCATCCGTATCCTTATGATACTGTCATTTTTTCCTTGTATCACTTATTGCTGACAAAGGAACAACATGCGGTGAATAAACACTGTTTAGTGTTTGAAACTTTATCAGGGACTTCTGTCCTCATGAAACTTGCCTCCTAAAATTGACCATAAATTTCATAATTTGCCTTCAAGTCTTGAAATATCTGTTTACAGTGACGGCGACCTTTGGACTCTGTCTCTTTAAGAATCAACCAAGAGGTCAGTTCTGTCTCCCATCTGTCTAAATGAATGTAGCTCAAGATCACTCGGGTCTAATCTCGATTTGGATTTTATTTAATTACAAGTATATGAATGCATGTCTTGCTTTGCTGTAATGCTGTTATTCTACATCATGGATAGTGTAATTGAGACCACACAGGGCATTACAGGGCAGCATTATGGCTGAGGAGCTGAGTGATGTGTCTGTGCTTGACGCGCTACTCCCTGTTGCTTAATTAGAAACTTAGATCACAATGTCAGTCCGGGAATCACACTAGCATGTTTTTTGTTTGCATCTCATAAGGAAGGGTAAGAGGGGGGTCATGGATGGCCCTCGCGCTCCCACATACCAAAGTATGTCAATAAATCTGCTGACAAACATCCGCAAATACTTCATGAAAAAAATCTGAGGAAGATAAATTCGAGCTCTTAACCTGGTAATGTCCTCTAATTGGGGGAAGCTGTAATTGCTTTAAGCATTAATCAGATTTGAGCTGGCCGTGGTTAAGTGTTGTGCGAATGCGAGGTTTCCTGTTGAAGTATGAAAAGAGTTTTTGTTGGAAATAAATGTGTTTGTGCCGCTGGGAGCCTCTGAAGCGCATTATGTGTTCATGATGACCCTTCGATTCAATGACCAAATATGCACTTAGTGGTTGTAATGCTTGTACGGTGGGCTTTGCTGGAAATTTGTCTCTCTAAACATGCTCAGGGAGGAAATTTCATTCTTGTAAGCAGTTGTTCCACCTTATATGTTACACTGATTTTATTGACATTGCATTTAGTAATTTGAATTATGACTAAACGCAGTGACAGATTTGAATATCAGTTACAATACTCTAGTTAAACTGAATCGACAGGCACAAATAACCCCAATTTGACCAATTAGACTGGCAAATTACTGGTTATCTGGTTAGCATGGAGCAGTTTTCAGGTGCACACTTGTTGTAGCAGAATGGAAAAGATTGTGGTTTGGTTAAACATGAAAGCTGCTGTCAAACAGTTGTAGGAAAGAAATACTATTGTCTAAAATATTATTGTACATAGTTGTAAGATTTACCTTCAAAACACACCCAGCCCCAAAGTTAGATTTGATTACAGCTCTTTGCTGCTTGAAATGACCAGTGAACTTTCATTTCCTCTCAAAGCTGTGATTCTCACTCTCTGCTCACTGAGGTTTTAAGTCAACGAATGAGATCATTTCAGCCTGCAGAGCAGCTCTGCCACCGAGGGACGTTTCCATAATTAAAACTCAGACGTACAGTGTCTTGTCTTGGCTGGATGGCGACATATAGTCCAGTACGCTCTTGTGGGGATCAAGACATGTCTCTAGCTACAACCCAATCCTCCGCTATCTTAAAATATTCTGGGAGATTTTCTTAAAGCAAATGTCATTTAAGACAAAAGGAGGAGGAAGTTTTTGCATAATGCAGAAAGCGTGTAGATTTGAAGGGAGCTTTCACCGTTGTTGAGTGCCAGAGATGCACAGTGGTATAATAGATGTAACATCGCCATGGCTTTCAGAAAACATGACCTGGGGAGTGATGAGGGAGTTGTACGGGGAAAAAAATCATATAGATGGTGGGGGGGATAAAAAAGGTTGTCACCTTCACCTTGCGTACTTGTCATTTGCCCAGCATCAAGTCATTAAATTCGCATTAGGCCTCTCTGAGGGACCTTCGGATGCTGTTAGTGCACCTAAAGCTGTGTGGCAGTAAAAAGAATCACAACTTCCTCTTCTCCAGGATGGGGGCAAAACATGCACATGAAAGCAGCAAAGCAGCACTTTGCATTCTGACACTGGATCATTAGGGTCTGTCATGTCTCTTTTTCCCCCCATTTTTCTGGGGTCGATAATGGAGACCTGGGGCACTGGAGAGACGTCGACCGTGTCCATTTGTCCATCCCCTGGAGGACAGAGCTGGATCCGAGTCAAAGTTTTAGATCGCTGCCACTGAGATGGCATTAACTCCAGGTCTCCCGGGCCGATCGCGTGAATCATTTAACAGAAACCTGCGATGGCCGTTTCAAATGTCAGATCACATTAGGCCAATGTCCCCAGATTATTCAAGGCAAAAAAAAAAGGTAACTGGGGTGGCACTTTGTCATATGGAGCACTTACCTAATGCCACGAAAGGCAACAAAAAAAATGTCAGAGCCGTGCAGCTTTTCCAAGGTGCATGATCCAGGGAAGAATCTGAGAAATGGAAAATAACCAGCTATTTTATCTGTATTTTACTGTATACCTGTGACGTATGGGAGTGAATCAAATAATTCACTACTAGAGTATACTAAATCAAAGGACCAAGAGACCAAGAAAAGGACAAAAAAACTTTATGGCAAATTTATTATAGATATTAAAGGGGTAATCTACCAGTTCTAACATGAGGATAAGAGTATCAGTTACAGGGAGCAGTTCTCTGCCTAAACACTTATAACACGTATAGTCTGAAAGAAAAAATACAAAACAACCCTGGTAATGCCATCATGGTCCTTATCTCAATATTAATAAGGATATTCTGAGATACACTTTGATCATATTATAACTATATACTGTAAACCCGAATGCTCAAAATAATTAAATAGATTAAGTAGTACTGTGAACTTAAATTTTAATAAAAAGTTCTACGTACTTAAATATTTTGTGTTAGATGTACTTTTTCTTCAATGTGAGTTGATTGAACTTATAATCTTTGATTAACTTCA
>JAUMHL010000013.1:2347747-2381142 GCA_032362345.1 Sandelia bainsii | reverse complement strand
GCTCAAAAGATATTTACTCAAAATGTTTAAGTTAGTTGTACTCAATGTATTTGAGGCAATCAGTTGCCTCAATTTTTCTTCTGCTAAAGAGTTCTGCTAACTTCTTCGGGTTTACAGTGTATGATTTTGATCAAATTAAGTTGTAGCAGAAAGGGTTCATTGCAGCCTGGGAACATGGAAGTTAAAAGATGTTGGTATTTACCAGGCCTCTATATTAAGGAATAGGAGTCATAATAGATTGTCCTTGTCTGCTTCAGTTTGAATGAATCACTGGTTTTTGTGAGAGCCCCAACTTAACACAGTTCCACCCTGAAAGCAGAAATAATCTAATTTGTAGAGTTACAGCACAGTAAAGAGCACAGTGAAACAAAATGGAATATCATAATGAATGCAGGGTTAAATCATACCAAGACACCTACAAGTTAGTTTATGTTATAGCCTCTGGCCTGCATGAGTATAGGTGAGGAAACGGTGGCCAAAATCATGATTACGATGGTGAAGAATTTCGTGAGGAGTTCCCCCTGTCTAACGAGTCATCATCGGCACCACCCAGTATGGTTGAACTGAGTCAGTGAGGTCAAATCTTCTTTTTTTTTAAAGAACAGATGAGATGTAAATGTACAACGCTCGCTGCCATCATAACTAATAATTAACAGTCATCATAAAAAATAAGGCCTTGAATGAACAAAAAGCTTCTGAAGAAAACTGAGAAGCAGTTACACAATTCTTTAGGGGAAGAAGCTGGGTGGCAACCATGACCTTCGACGTGTTTTTCTGGCCACGTCTGACATTGGCCACCCCATTTGCCTGCCATTATTGTTTATGAACAGGAGCCGTGGGGGTGTTTATAGGTTGGTGTTGGACGGACAGCTGCTGTATTTGGCTGTTGACCAGAGGCCTAATAACTGTGGCATGACAGGGACATTACCTGTGAGCAGCTGCCATGCAGACGCATAATACTGTGTCCAGCAATAACCGTTCAAATTGAGTCACTAATAATGATTTGAGCTACTCGGCATCAGGCAAAAGTTGTAACCTACATGACTTCAGTTTGAACATAACCTCTGCTCAAATGCTCTATGTGTAAATGTATATGAGTTTAGATAAACTGATAAATTATTATATTATGTTGCCTGTTATGTCATAGTTTGGTGCAGAAGTGATCTGAAGCAAAGCTCTCGACTCAGAACTTTGCTGGATCTGAGTTTTTGACTTCTGGCAGATAATACTCGATGCTATTACTTTTCTTTTCACGCACATCTCTGCTACTGGTTGTGTCAAACACTCAGTGTATTGGTTTATCCCTTTTGCTTCTCATTTCTCATCTTTACACATGAGTTAATCGCGGCAGCTCAAACCCCCCACCCCCCAAACCTCCCCCCCTACCTTCAGCCGCGTCCTGCAAGCGAGACAGCTGTGAAAACAGTGTGCAATCTGTGCAGCCAGCAGAGAAACCGACTCGTTGCTGCATCTTCCAATTTTAACCAGATTTTCCAGGGATATTAGAGGAAACAAAAGATGTGATATCCCAGTGTTCCTCTGTTCAAAGCTCCACCCGATAACTTTGATGTGAGATTTCTCTCTGAATAAAAGGAGAATGGGGAACATTTTGGATGACTTGCTTACATTTAAAGTGAGGTGGCACTTAACTGGTCCACACATCTGCATGTGTTGTTGCTGTCTTTAACATATGCGATAGGAAACCCCCCGTCAAGATGGGGGAGAAAGTGAAGTGAAACTGAAAGAACTGCATGCTTCTCATGATAAGACTCATTCCACATGAGTCAGAACTTTCCAGCTCACTCAGTTCTGTCATTTTCCCTTTTATTGCCACAAAAAGTCATAAATTTTACCAGCACACAACTATACAAACAAATGCAAGCCATTTATTATAGTGACACTGATACACTGGCACGCTGATAAGTTTCATAACAGAAAAATGACACAGCCTGCTAGTAAAAGGAGAGAGTGTGCAGTACAGTTAATGCACTGTCAAGTATAGTTACAAAAGAGAACAATTAAGGGACAGAAATGTTCTTTTTTTATTGAAGTAGAAAGTCGACTTCACTCGCTTACATGTTAATTATCGTCAGCAGTGGTAAGATCAACTTGGAAAGTGATTTTTCTGCGATCACAGGTTGTGAAGGTGTTGCTTGGTAGTCAATTCAAATGCTGCAATTAGTCTTGTTGTTGCTTTTTAAGGTAACTTACCCTGTCTAGTTTGTGAAGACAGCACAAGTCAATTAAAACAAGTTTTATTCTTCCTTTTGCAACTGGAGTTTTTAAACCAAACAAATAAGTATATATGACAGGGTTTATCGAGATATTATTTATGTCCAATATCATTTAAATGGGCATGCAGTTGTTGTCTTCCAGGCGTAGGTTTTTGAAATCGCATGTGAAACCTGCAGTTCTATGTTGTCGAAATATTACTAAGGCATCTGTCCCTCGAGACTTTTTCTTATATGTCTAAGACCAATCTGATTTAACCAACTGCACCCCAAACTGCAGCGCTTATAATATTTTTGGACAAAACACCTTTTATCATTTCTCTTGACTGTTGTTCCTACATTTCAGTCATTCTTTGAATGGTTTATTTTTTGCATTAGAAAAGTGTTTCATCTATGCAAAACTTTGTAGCAGACTATCAGGGAATTCACAGTCTTTCTGCAGACATCTCACTTCAGGTCTAGGAGATTCCTGCATATTAATTGTGTCAAAATGTATACAGCATTCTGGATATTTCTGCTCTTCTTGTCGTAAGTGGTTAACAACATAAGAGTGTGTAGCAGAAGCCGTGTTGCTTTGGACATGAGACGTTGAGGCACAGTACAGAGATTCCTGTAGCAACTGACTGATACTTTCAGGGTTAAAGGTTCTATTACCATAGAGCCTACTCACACCAGATATGTATTATTAGAAGAGGGTGTCCACAAACAGCAACTGACACACACAGGAGTGTTTTTTATGTAGGCAAACCAGCATCAACACAACAAGCTCCTTTGAATTTATCACAGGTGAATAATGTGATTAAGATAATGATTTACAGTAGGAATCGGAAAAGGAATGTCAAAATATAGTGCTTTTCGCGCTGGTGGATGGGCAATGGCTTCATTTTATTCCAGCCCATGTATAAAACACAATGTGGGAATAGGTTTGACTGATCTATCCCATCTAATATGCGACTTTCTCTCCTTTTTTTTTTTACTCATAAGTTGCAAATGGCTTCATTAAAACAAAAGCACGACCATAGGGAGCGCATAAAACATGCTGCTGCTACCTAATACGGTATTTATGACCAGGGCTAAATGTAGAGTGAATTAAACTTTAAAGGATTGCAGTCAGGTAGACTCGCCGAAGTTTGTGGAGGAATGTCCATTAACAAGATGAAAGAAGAGGGCTGTGTTGATGTGTGAGTGTGTGTGTGTTACTCCCGCGTGGCCACCGGTGGAACGTCAGCTAGACGACTGGCTGGACGTCTTACACCTTACAACCACACGTGAAATGAAAAATCGACTGACGGGATTAAAACGTAATATCAAGTGACTTCTCTCACCTTGCTCCAGCCGTTCCTCACTCCTTCTTCACCGGCTTTCCTTTGACTCGTTACTCTCTGTGATAGAAGTTTCATCTGCTGGAGAAAATAAACCAATTAACAGCTGAAGTAGTCGAGACGCAGGAAAAGGAGGTTTATGTCGACTGTGATGCAGTCGTGCAGAATGTTTATTAGAGAACAGGTCTAAATAATCACCAGACACACTTAGGACTAACTCCACCTTCATCAGTATCAGATTTCCCTGTGGGGAAATACAGGGAGTGAAGACCCTGTGAGGCCTCACACTCAACCTGGCCGACCTGCTGTAGGTGACTCATTTGCAAACCATGAAACAACCTGAAGTCCATATTTAGTTTTAGTTGGATGTACATCATCTAGTTTGCAGACTGGTTTGCTGATTTTCTGAATTTCGTGGCTCTATTGATGGATGAATGGAATATGTCGTTCAGCAAATCTCTCACTTAGAGTCCTTGCTTAGTGTTAACATTTTAACTTTTTGTGTTATTTTTTCAATATATTTTCAATTTCCTTGCACAGCATTTTGTTTGCATGACAGAAAATTAGCGATTCTTTAAGGCTGCACTAATAGGTCATGAAACCTCATAATGTGACTTTAGTAAACTGCTCACATTTCCAGACGGGTGCCTCTCTGTATATCAAAATGCACAAAACAGACAAAGCCTAAAGAAAAAGGAAGATGTCAGTTGTCAGTGGATTAAAAAGTCTAATGTTCAGGAGGAGAATGGTGTGGGCAGTGTAAGCTGGGAGAAAATGAGTCCCGTTTTCACACCAGAATAATTTAACAAACAAAAAACCTGAAATGTTCTCATGTAAAGATCAGACAAAATATGGATGGGTTTGGTATTAAATTGTTCCTTATAAACCTTGACCAGATTGGTCATGTTGCATAATACAATTAGAAAAATAAAATTAGAAAAGAGATATTTTAAGGTTTTTAGGATTCAGCTCATCTGATCCTTTAATGTGAATATAACAGCAAAAATGTATATGTACCAACACACTTTGTGCTTTAAACTTAAGAGACAGGTACATTTATGCAAGAATGTATGTAAATATGTTTCCCAGAGCAGTTTCATGCTGATATTAAATTATTTATGACCTTACTTCATAATGTATATTTATATTCATGTAGTGTCAGGCTAATGTAGGGTAAGTCGAAATAAGAATCAAAACAAATGATTCTCCTGAAAGTATATTCATATATTCTTCTTTATATTACAGTTTGTTTGCCTTAGGGCAATCACTGACTCAAGTTCAAAGTTGACCCAGTTTCAGACATACAGGACACATGTGATCATTGTAGAAAATCCACTCAGTGTGTGCTGAGGCCCAGGAAAAAATCTGCTGTTTAGCTGTTAAAGTTTTTTGCAAACACCTAATGAGCAGTTAGTTAAAAGACATTAAATGTTTTGGATTCATATATTTCAATGTGTTTCTATGTTGTTAAAGTTTCTGCACAAACAGTGGAGGATGACTGCAAGATGAATGCTTGATTGCGTGACCTTGTCTACCGCTACATCATGTGACAACTCCATTTTGTCTCCTTGCTCCCTTCAAAAGCATCATCTTTTATAGATTGAAGTCACATCTTGTGATTCTCCGTTTGGGATACACAGGTAAGAGTGTAAATATTTGAAATGGCCACAGGGATCATACATGTTAGATAGCTGTGTGATGAGCACAGCTGTAGTGGTTTACATCCACACTCCCTCTCTTCCCCTCCCTGCTCCCTTCCTGCGAGGCTCGCCCACCTTTTTAACGTTTTAGCTCACAGATGGGCGAAAAAAGGTTCCCTTTGCTTTCACGTGACCTCTGTTGAATGTAAAAATTTGTGACACAAAGTGGCACGGTTTCATATTTGTTTAGTGGTGACTGGCTCAATGCGCCAGCGTAATGGCACGGCTCTGGTAGCCAGATCACCGGAGGCGATGCATCAGGGGACAACCTGGGATCACCGTGCTGCTGATTTATGCATGAACCATGTGCTCAGTTTGCTGAGACAGACGGTGCTGACATTAACAGAGGAGACATTCGGACAGGAAGACATCCTCTTTTTCGTGATGTAGGGGGAATGGAGACAGCAGGACTGGGTGGAGAGTTCCACAAAGACATTACATATTCTGATATTGTATTCATACCAGCTACCTGTCTGTTTGGGCCATCTGTCATGTGAAATGAGGAACATGGGCAAAGCAGAAGGGACAGTAACCCATTAAAGCAAAGTTAACATCCAGCTGCATGAAATCGTCACCTAGTGGAAAAGCTAAGCTACATAAATGTTGCTCTTTTTAGAGTTTGACAAAAAGCAGACGAATAAAAAGCTGATTAGTATAAAGGTACTGACATATCTCTACAAGTGCAACAAAGCAGAAGATGTACTATGAATTCTCAAAATTCTAGACATCTCTCACTTTAACTTTTTATCAGTCTTACTTTTCAAAATTTTAATTGCCACGTATTTGAAATTATTTATCATGACTCGGGATGTAAATATGGTTAAAATCTCACTTTGTTTTGATCAAATGTTTGGTTTAGCCTGGCACTTAAATCTTCTCACTAGTTTTTGGCTGCAATATTGATACAATTTCCTTTCCTTGGTGACATGTCGTCCATGTTTGCAGCCAGTATTCTCATACTTCATGTACCCACAATCAGCAGAGCGTCTGTGCTAGGTGACCGTTACGTACTGTGACTTGCTGAAAGCAGAAAGTGACGGTGAAGCACTTGAACCTCGACTGTCTTGTTGTAAGACTGTTCTAGATCATAATTCAAATTGCACATGAATGGGGGATATAGGGGCCTCCTTCTCTTCTGTCTTTTCTCTAATGGCTCCAACTCCTGGGGATCAGAGAAACTGTACACGGTGAGCAAACCTTGACCTTCCCAAATAAATTTGTAAACGTAATTTACGAGTTATTTGTAAACTGGTAACAAATCAAAATGAGTTTTATTAGTGTTGATGCAATTTTATGTATGAAAAACACCCATTTTAAAATACATTTACAAATTAAAGATGTATTAATCAATTTTTTTTTCATTTGTCCGTCCCAATCACAAATAGAACCTGTTTTTTACATTTTTGTACTGTGTTAACATCTGGATCACAGATTTTACCTTTAACATATGGAAAATTTAAGTAATGATTAGCGCAAATGTAGTCTTACTTAAATCATGTCCCACACCGTGAGTATTAACTTTCACCGGGTAGTTCCTCAAACATATGGACTCAAATGTTTTCTCCTTGGTGTCAGACATGTTCCTCTGTAAATGATTCTTCTATAGGAAACAGGCCTACCTATTACAAAGCAAACCTTGTATTTTTTTTTTCTCAAATGTACATGTGTGCAGCATTAATTCAAACACAAGAAGTCTGCCTGGAGATCCAAGCCCATTGAGTATCCCTGTTTCATTTTGACAGCGCTCTCCTTAAGCAGGCCGTATATCCATATTTGAAGGCACCACCGGCTGCGTAGGTAAAGATGGGAATTTGTAGTGACAAGGGGTGGGCATCAGCACAACAGAGGTACCTAAGGAATGAGACAACCTCTTCCAGCGGAGGCAAATGAGCCTTGTCAGCCGGCAGTTGGTGCAGTAATTATAAAGGGTGCGTTGAATTTCCAAGGGATTCCAGGAGAATGGCATAATGGAGGAAGCACTAAGAATTTTATAAGCCAAGCTGGGGGCAAATAAGAAAGGAAACTCGAACATCCACTGTCCGCTTTTAAAAAGGAACATTAAGGTTGTTTGTGATATTTAGGCGCCTAGTATCTTAAGTCATTGTGCTGCTAGTGCTGAAACAGCAGAAAGACTGTTGTCCTACATTACTAGTTATGTTGTTCATTATGGACATTATGGTAATTTAGTGGGTAGCCTGTGCACCTGCTTATCAAAGCCTTCACCTTTTCAGTGATCTGATCATCTTTTAGCCTCTAATGTTACTGTACAGCTAACATCACTGTACCTGGACAGATAACATTGGTTGGAACGTCTTTAATAGAATAAAAGTAGAATAAAGGAAATATTTGTTATGAGCAGTGTGAGCAAATGTTAATAGAATTTAGTATATCTAGGCAGTTGCTAATAGTGTAAAACAACTTTACATTATCAATTGTCAGTTTGTTGGGGTGAGGATGTGTTCAGGGGTCAGTGTGTAAAACCGGCAGTGAAGCCTGCGTGAAGGAGCTGTTAAATGAATTTCAATACTGTGGCTTTCATTGGAGAGTTTTACTGTCCCTCAATGATCTTAATGCTTTTTAGAGGCTTTTCTACCTTTACAAGAGTAATCTGTGGGAAACAACAGAGTACTTCTTTGCGTCTTAATGTGCAAATTTAAAAAGTGTTACACATTCAAACACAGCATCTTTTTTATCAGCAGTTTCAATTCCCAAATAACTCTGTAAAACTGTATTTGCTTTGAGGAGCCCAAACAGGGTAAACACAGATCTAATACAAGGTATCCTCCAGCTCTAACGGTGTATCACTCCCTCCTCCTACAAGTATTTCCCCAGGCCATCACTGTGAATGTCTTTCTACTCTAATGTACCTTGTTAAAAATAGTTAAAAATGAATTTAAAGGAAGCTAGTTGTTTACTTAGTTGCTAAAATGTCAGATGGATCTGAGGCATTTTCTTCTGGGATTTAGTTTTTCTGTAGGTTGATGCGGATTTGTTAATTTACCCTGCGGAAACATTCATGTATATTTGAGTCTGACGGTTACATCTGTTCAGGTATGCACCGCCTCGAGCAGCATCAGTGAAACCGCCACCGACTCTCTTTGCGCCGTCAGCCTTTGCATCTCCGCGCCTCTCCGTTCACCTCCAGACCTCGCCGCCCTGTTCGCCCATTTTCAGTGTGATCCCGATGACCCCCATCACGTCAGAGAAAACAGATGTAAACCTCATTCTCACCCCCGTCTGTGTCTTGGGGACACACCGAAGCTCACCGCAGACTCAAAGGTCCTTCAGCGACATCTGTCCTGATTGCGAGTGACATCAGAGTCAGTCCTCAGTCACTCTGATCCCGTCAAGGAGTCGGCTGCGATGAACTGATGGCGGATGGCCTATTTATACCCCAGTCACCTGATCTGTCACTCCCCCACAGGCCAGGAATATTAAATTGACAGCAGCATATTCTGAATTGTGATTGCCCTGGAGCCTACAGATACTCAGGGATATCTGCTTTTTATTTTTTACTTTACCTTGATAAACACACGGATGACTCTTCTGAGGCTGATAGAGACACTAATACCAGATTGAAAGTTTGATTTATTTGGCTGCTTTCCTTTCTTTCCGTTTCTTCTTCCTAGCATCCTTGCTTCCTCCCTTCTGTCAAATGATTTATGCATCCACTGACTCATTCATCCCGTCATTCAATGAATCATCTTGTCATTGATTCATACCTTTATTCATTAATTTAAAAGTTGATGACTTACCTTCAGTCCTTTTCCTCTCCCTTCAGCAAACGGGAAAGTCCTTATTTAATTTAACACATCCTGTATACATTATTCCCATGTGTTCTTTCATTCATCAGTTAACTAAGTGTCTCTCTCTTTATTTTCAAGCTAACAAGCTGTTCAATGTTCTATCATTTGTTTGCTTATCCATCATCTATCCACTCATTCTGTCATGCTTTGATTCATTAATTCACTCACACATTCATTATTCATCACTCCCGACTAGTTTCCTTTTATCCGTCCTTCCTTTCTTGCCTCCTAACAGACATTCTTTCGTTCACCTACTAATTCATGACAAGTTAATCAGCATTGCATGCGTCCCCGTACCTCCCTCTTTTCCTTTCTTTCAGTATATTAGTCATCTATTTATTCATCCATCCATCTATTTTACTTTAACCGGTGGGTGGTTTTCAGGAAGCCCTGCAGCCTTGGATCTCTCCCTCCAAACACAGGGGAGGTGTTGACCGATGTTGGAGATCGGCCGGGCAGCGGAGAAACTGAATTGCCGTAATCACGTTTGCTTGGCCCTTATCTGCATGTTTGACATTTTGTCTCAGCGGCTCGACAACCAAAGTGTAGGTCGAGCTGAACCGCTAACTGTCAAAACTCGCTGCTTGGCCCGTGCCATGTTAAACACCCAACATCTGGGTCTGCAATAAACACTCAGACCTTTATAATTAACCCCACATGTGGCTGCACTCAGGCTGCACATATGCCCGTCCAGCGCCTGGGTGTAAGGAAAAACCGTCAGGCACCATCAAGCGTTCGTCTCGTGTGAAACAGATACAGTGTCAGGATTACAATTTGATAAATATTTAAACTTCAACTCTCCTCCTATTAGAATTAACACAGGTTTCAAATGGATCCCCTGCGTTTGATCTCCACACCATCCTGATATGGAGCTTAAGATGAGACATTTATTTAATAACAGCTGCACCGCAAACCTCCAGCAGCTGGCAGTTGAAAGAAAACCCCTCCCTTGGATATTGTTACGTTGCTAGATATCATCAATCTGTGATTTCAATGCATTCCAGGAGTAAATCTGTGATGAAGTGACTGAACTTAGATTTCTTGAGGACCCACTTTCTCTCAAATGACCTTGTCTTAATTCTTCTTCTTCTTCTAGGTAGTTTTCCTATATTTCCCAGACTAATATTTAACGTCCTCCAGTGATTGGTTGGATCCAGCTACTGTAGCTAACTTATCATACTCTATAGCAGTGGTAGAAATAGCAAAAGTAAAAGCACTCGTTATACAGAATGGGTCATTTCACATCAATAAATGTGAGATTATTGGAAAATTATAATCTAATAATTATAATTTGATTTAAATACTTTACATACTGCTGCATGATTTGAGTTTCACACTGGAGATCTATGATAACAATAAGAACTTAAGTAGTTAAGGGGATAGGCAGCCCCTTCAAGGTGCCAAGGGACCAGGGTCCAGGAACACTTTGACGTGTGGCCAGGAATCGGGGGGGGACCAGGAGTCAAAGTCAAAGTTTCTCACTCATCCGGGTGAAGTTATCTGGAGGTTGAGTGATGGCAAAACAAATTCCAGTCCAGTTGCCATCACACAACTTCCAGACACCAACCCTGGGGTTTCAGGATGACCGCCCTACCAACTGATCCACTGTTGCCCCTGCAAGGTCTTATACTGTATTTTCTATCACTAATCTGATTCTGAAGCAAAGAGTAACTATAGCTAACAAATAAATGTAGTGGTCTAAAAGTGCTATATTGTAGTGAAGTCGATGTATGAAGTTGCAGAAAATGGAAACACTCAGGTAAAGTAGAAATACTTCAAAATAGTACTTAAACTTGTCAGATATACAGTATATCAGAAAAATGCAGGTTTCCTGGGAAAACTATAAAAAAATACATTAATAGTGATTTTAGACAGATGTTTGGGTTAATTACATGTCATCACATAAAATGTCTTCTTACCTTTGCCTTTTTGTTCCAAGTGGTCATTTTTAATTAATCTTTTTTTTTTTTTATTAAATAAAAAAAAAAAAAAAAAATTCTGTATTTGTCCTTCCTTGTAAGTGCTATTTAAAACAATCTGTAGTGATGTTATTTACTATAAACCAGTGCCTTTTGTGGGGAAGGGTAACATGAACACTATTTATAAAAATTAATTTTAGATTTTATCTTACTGACTGAATCAGTTACACTAGATAAATTAAGGGTGTAACAGGATAACACTTTTACTGTGCACCCTGCCTGAGGGAGTTCAGAGGAGTCCACATTAATTACGCAAATAAACTCTCAACTAAATACAACAATTTACTACATACTGTACCTGACACAACTCTGCTGCTTGGTATGCATGCAACTTCGAACAACTTCACCAAGTCTCCCAACCCCCCTCAGGTTCGGGGCAGATGTTCTCAATACGGAGATCAATGAGGGGTTCATTTCACTGTCTTTGTTCCCTTCTGTTCACTGCAACACCCATGCTACTCGCAATAACTCAAGAAAGTATCACAAATGGCGTGTATAAAACCATGTGGTGCCTCTGACGCATGAGACTGACAGAAAGAGCAGAGCAGAGCAGAGAGGCAACGACAGGGTTGGGGAAGGACATCATTTGTAAAAATGTCTTCACCCTTAAAGTCAAAACTTACATTACTCCTCATGGAAATATAATATAAAAACACAGGCTTCTCTCTACTGACTCAGATACCCTGTGCTTTGATTCCACCTGTCACTGGACCCAGAGCACACAGATTAAAAAAGAAATTGAAAAGTGACACAAAGAGCTCATCTTGCCTGGCACCTGAGATTTATCACTGCAACTCGGCTCAGTTTGGTCCATAATCTGCTGCTGGTGGGTGTCAGCTGGAGTCCTCGGATCCTAAAACACTGACTGTCCACAGTGTGCAGTGTGTTAAATTTAGGTTGAAGCTTGTGCAGGTATGGTTTTTCCAACATATATGTAGAGAATGGTTTTATAGCATTTTATGGTGTTAAACACTCGTCATTTAGAGCCATATAATAGCACAGGTGACTTGACGTTTATAACTGCAGATTGAAAGAAAGCATATTTATTTTACTGTATGGTACTGCTCTAGTTACAGAAATAATACATTGGTACATTTTACATGATGTGGATTGATTTTCTCTGAGGACATCTGGTGCTGCTGCTCTACTGACCCATACATTTCTACTTAACATGTTCAAATTACCTGTTGACCTTGCCCTTATTCTTGTTTGTGCTCTTGTTTTGTTGGTGCTACTCTGTTAACCTCACAGCACTGACCTGCAGTAGGTGTGTGCATGTGTGGATGCGCTCGTTGTGTTAGGTTCCCCTTTCTCAGCCCAGACCTATACATCATCCCCCAGTGACGACATCCCCGAGCGTTGGACTGACTCGAGCGGCCCCTCGAGGGTCAATCTCTTAAATGAGATTTCAGCACCACTGACCCGTGCTCTGGTTCTCTCACCTTTTGCCAGGAGAACAGGAATGACCTTTGACCCGGGGATCTGTGAGCAGCCACCGTCTTCCTCCAAGTGATGACCCCTCAGCTGCAGCCGACCATGCCTGAGCTGGGAAGACAGAGTGAGGAGGTGAGGCCTTGGTGTGTGGAAGACCACAGAGGTGTGAAATGAAGAGTTCACTTCCTTAAAAGAGATGTCAAAGTAGTTTTTTTCTATTTGAAAAGACACTTTCAAAACTTGCAGAACTTTGTACTTGGAAGGCAAGAAATCTGAAACTGATAATTGGCTCATGAGCTACTTTCCTCAAACTAGAAGAGTTTAAACTAGTAAACAGGAGGTCGTTGTTTACAAAAAAAACTGGTGGTCACCATCTTCTAATGACAGCAAACAGATGAGTGAGCACATAGAATCTAGTTAAAACCATTTTGCTTGGACATGAGTATTTTACTGTGAAAGGGTAAAAAAAAAAAAGGAATGACACTGCACGTAATGTTTAGATTAATTGTAAATGTAATTTTCCCAAAGGGATTAATAAGGCATCAATTATTATTGTTTGTTATTATTATTAATTGACAAATTGACTCACTAGTGCCACCGTTTGCTGACATATAACATAAAATCTATACATAAAATACACTTTCTGTCCCTTCTTTAAGTCAAGTAGGAATGGAAGAGGCTTAATCATGTTTCTCTGCTGTCAGCTAGTTGCTTCTGGGAGATCCCAAAGTGATCCAGAGCCATGTGAGATGTGTACTGTATGTTCTCAGTCTCCACCAGTTTACATTTTCCTCCCAGTTGGACATGTCCAGAATATCTTACAGTATATGCCCGTTCAGGAGGCATCTTAATCAGATGTTTAAACATCTCAGGAGCACTGAGCATCAGTTGAGGAGTTTCTAGATGTGCAGGTTCTTTACCAAGCTTCACTGCAAAGGAAATTCATTTCATTTTTTTTCATATCTGCTTCTGTTTGTTGTATTCATTTGTTAAATTAGTTAGGTAACATCACCTCTGGACTCTGTGGGGGACTGTGGTCCCGGTTCTAATCCAGATTTCATTATTCTCATTTACTATCCTATTGCGTGCTGGAAATCGTGAACTTAGAAAGTCAGCAGAATAGCACTTGTACAAAAAGAAACTGAAGAAATTGAAAAATCTCACTTAATGAACCTTTTTGAGGCCCCAGACTGAATAAACAGCATTTTGCCTACAGACAATCAGTCTCACTTATCAAAACCATTTCTTTGGTTCCACCCACAGAGGTTGTAGTTAGCCAGTCTCAATGACTTCTTCACACCATCTCTGCATCTGATAAATATCAAGATACATCTGTTAATCTCAATGTGGCAACTAAAACTGTTCCTTAATGTGAGAAGTGTGAGCTCTGAAGACAAGGAGAAAGACAAAATGAGGGCTAGTTTCATTCAGGGGAGTGTTTCTCGTGGTGAGGTGGCCCTCACTGCTGAACTAAACGTGATAGGGGTAAATATTTGTATCTCAGCAGTGGACGAACAGCACTGAGGTCAGTCGTCTGGAATCTCCTGTTGTTACAGTTGGGCTTTTTTGGTTAAAAAAAAAAATGAAGGCATGAGAGAGTCGGAGAGAGAGCAGTAGACTCCCAGAGGGAGAAAACTGAGCACTAACACTAAAACAAAAGGAAAGAGAGGGAAGAGAAGTGTGAAGTTGGTGAAGAGAAATACTTGTTGGTTACATGCCAGAGAAATCTATGTACAGAGGTGTATAAAGTACACAAACTCAATACTCAAAAGTGTGCGTACATGCCCGGAAAATATCCCACTACAAGTATAAGTACCCATTCCTTTTTCTACTTAAGTAAAAGTACTAAAGTACATGCTCTAAATGTTACTTCAAGTACAAAAATAAAAGTACTCCACTACAAAAACATAAGACATAAAAAATCTAGAGACTGTGGAACAAAAACAGCAGTCAGTAAAGGTGAAGCTGATTTTAACACCTTATAAAGTGACAGGAGGTTTAATCCATAAATGATACATCAGTGTTTTATTACTATATGACATATATCATATTACTAGTAACTTATGGTGTTAAAATGAAAGTGGCGGAGTAAAAGTATAATAAAATGCAATTTGTGCGTAAACAGCAGCAGCTGCTTTTATCTGAATGCAGTGGGGATCTTCAGAGTCTCATGATGGCCTAAATGCCATTTCTAACCTGACTAGAACAAAACTCATGACGAAACACTGGCGTCTGTGTCTTATCAGTGACTCACCAAGCTGCCATGATCATAAGGTGAACTGAGGCTGAGGCCTATCAAAAGAAGCCTTTACTGACTCTCCTCGTGCTCGCAGCGAATGCAGCTGTGGTTGGATCGTTTGATGAAGACGAATCGTTGCGACTAGTCCTGCCTTGTAGGGATGGAGAAGTGAGCGGCATTAGCGGGGGTGTCATGTTTGATTGGGGTTTATTACCGCCGCTTGCATTGTTCCTGTTTGTCAACAGACTCCCAGGTAATGTGGTGATAATAGTTGCAGAAGCCTCCATCTGCTCGTTTGGGGGAGGGTGGGTGGGGAGCTTCCCTCGTTTTAAATCCATTTTCCCAGGTGCTGATGGGAGGCCGCGGGGTGGAGGGGGTGGATGTTAGGGGAGGGAGGGGGAGTAGTGTAGAGCCCTCTGTTTCATTTACCCAGGAGTGTTGGTGCGCATGGCAACCAGGTTGTCTCTGCTTGTACCGGCTAATGGTTCAAACCCAGCTGGCTTCAATTGGGAGCCGGGCTCTTGAGAAATACATTTTTCACTTTGGCTCGCTACCAAAGTGAGTGTATGGTATTTCAGTTCTGCATGCTACACTGAGTTTATCGCTCAGGTGTTTGGAGCAAGTGCCATAAAATCCATAAACAACTCGGTCGTTGCAGCTCCAGGATGTCGCTGGAAGTGGTGGGGTCAAGGTGCGCCGTATTGAGGAGTGAGCCTGGAACCAGCCAGCGGTGAAGGCATCTCTGGCTCGACTGTTTGTGAGAGGCAATTCTCCACGCTTGTAATTACACGTCTTTAATTGATAACGTGGAAAAACTGCATTGATTTGGTGTCAGCCAAAGAAGCGCGGCGGCCCCTTCTCTAATTACTCCTCAGTTCTGCAATGTCGGGTTCGGTTTCTGCTGTCGCATCTGCAGCGAGGATGCAGCTGATGTGATGGCACCTGAGCAGTTTGCACTTCTGTCCACTGTGTTTCACTGACTTGAATGAGAAAATCAGTAACATGCAGTTGTATGTTTAGGACATTTACAGTTGATGATGACTAGAAGCCACAGTCAAGCTCCTGTTTGAAACCATCTGCTAAATAAATAAAAATAATAGATTTCTTACCAAAATCAATATATATCACAATGTTATTTCTTATATTTATGAATATTGTGCCAGGGGCATAGATTTCAGTTTACCTGATATTATATAGCCCATTTTCATCTGAACACAGTCAGAAGCACTACATTTTTGACTCTCAAGACAAGACTGACTTTACTAGAAAAGGTTTCACAAAAACACAACAAATTGACAATAGTGCAGTTTATTGAATGGTTGTGAGGTCCCGGCTTTGTTTACTTGCAGTGAAAAAGAGTCGACACGTGTTGCTGCGTAATAATGATAAAGATTTTTGGCAAAGTTGTTTTAGAGAAATAGAAGTAGATAATTAGTGTTAGTGTTGAGGAATGTTGCAGAACATTCTCAAGTCAAGTTGAAATCATTTGGAGTGGTCATGTTCAGTCCACACAGAGGGATGTAAAAAGAAATATAGCAAACACACAATGAAAAGAACAGGAAGTGCATCAGGCTTCATGGCATGCCCTCCTGCTCCCCCCTGCTTGTCAGCCTTTTAGTCGAGCCATCACTGCAAATTTCCTCTTGGGCTAAATCATGGCAAAAGGAGCTGAAGGCCTGTTACCTGATTCTGCATAATGTCTAATGTCTGGAGGTGTGTGAGTGCTCTGTCGCTGAGGCGATGACAGAGCACGACCAACTGGCTTCAAAAGGTACTTCTTGAACTGCAAAATGGCCCTAAGGTGGAGGAGAAACTGAGTTAAGTCATTTTTTAAAAGCTCTTAATGTCCTGGAAAAATCAGTGGAACAATGTTCTGCGTCGCACTTGTGATATTACGTAGAGAGGTTACGCAGGTTCACTGCGACGCCTGCAGTGGAGGAGAACATGTAAATACTTTCTCTCACTTTCTGGACCTGAAAATATTTTCATGTCATGTCATGCCAGATAGGTGGAGCTTTCAGTACTGTACTGAGGTCGTTGCCGGACAGAAAAGATGAGACTATGGTCGCAGTAACACACTGTGTTTGTTGTCATTCAGGGTTGTAACAGCCGCTTTAGCCTTTTGTTTATGAATGAAAAAAACCCGTAAAAAAACGAAACCATTAATTAGGACTAGTTCAAAAGTCAAACATGTATCTCCGTCCCTGGATAATATTATTATGCTGGTTTCCTGTAACTGGTGCGTTCTACTGTCAACAACAAATACTGTACAAGATTTTGATGTTTCCCTGAAGCCTTCATTTATTTATTTGTTTGTGTGTGTGTGTTACAGACTTACAGTAGATGACCATGTTGATGCTGTGGCTGTGTGTATTTGTAATTGAGTGTCTGTGTTTGTGCGAGTGTGCTAATAGAAAGATCCTGTCTTTGCTCGACACAAACAACTATGCTTAAAAGCGATTTGATGTTATTTTAATGAGATGTTAAGTGCATTACCTGATCTCAATGAACCTTAAGAGGCGAGCAGGGGGGTGATACTATAACGCTTATGCTGTTTGTTTTATTCAAATATGCGTTAATATGACACCTATCAGAAGTTAGATATGGAAAAAGAGCTCCGTTCATCTTCGGCAGAGAGTTTATCATTCATTGCAAAAGCTAAGGAAGAGTTGTGTGTTTGCTTGTGAAAGTGTGGGAGAGAAAAAGAGAGAAGTGTATTTGTTTGTAAGTTTGTATGTGCAAGTCTAAATTTCAGTATGTGTGAGAGAGAAAGAATAACTATTGGGTGGAGGTTGTGAAGGATGAAACGTGTGTTTGTGTGCAGAAGATAATGTGCGTGATGAATGTAAGATGCTTCTATGAATGAGTGTGTGTTGCAGCATGAGTGTTTTGAAGCAAATCAGCATTTTTGTGTGTGTGTGTGTTTGTGTGGAAGGAGAGGGGAAGAGTGTAAGTGTGTTTCCCAGAGAGACATTTTGAATATGTGTGTGTGTGTCTGTGATCTTGCAGCCTGTAGATGGAGCTACACTCTGCACTTCTCTTTCTCACCCTCATCCTCCATCTGCACACAATGGATGCATTGTCTCCCCCCACCCCCCACTTCTTCTTCTCTATCTCTCTTTCACACACACACACACACACACACACACACAGACACACACACACTTCTCCCTCTCTCCTCTAACAGATTTGGTATTTATGTTAATGTACACTTCTGTGGATCTCTTGCCTCCCAGTTGTTAGATACCCTGTTGATATGTGGCTTTGGGTGTGTGTGTGTGTTGTGGGTGGATATGAGCTCGAGAGGGGAGCTGGAGGGGTTGAGGAGGGTTTAGGGAGTCAAAGGACAATTTTCCCTCCAGAAACAGAAGAGAGTAAGAAAAGACATCAGTAAAAACGCTTTAATGCTTTCAGAGAGAAAACTGGAGAAATAAGTTAAACAAGGCTGCAGAACAGTTATGGAGCGTCTAATGAAACTCAGCCCGACCAGAGACGCAGACATACCTGACGTAGAAGGAAAACGCGTGACTTATAAAATACACCTCCGTCACCTCCTGTCAAGTGTTGTAGTGAGTGAGACCAAACGTTGAACAGTAGTCAGATTGTTTGACGTTACATTCAGACTCATGGGGACGTGTAGGGTCCCATTGTTTGGATGCAGGGCTCAGGTCTGTGTGTCAATATGTTTAATACCTCAACAGATGTGAGCTTTAATGATTCTGATGATGTTCAGACTGTTGTAGAGAGGTGTTGACTGAGCTGTATGACGGTTTTCGAGGCTGTACTTTACGCTCTTGTTACTCTGTATTGCATATAAAGAGGGATGTTTGTTATGTTCTAATATGACGCTTTTCTGGAAACACTTGTTATTGTTAGTTTCTCAAATACGAACATGTCATCATTATTTTTAACTGACTGATATCTGGAAGGTAAAATTGCTCAGCCCTTGAAGAAGACTCCCTTTTTCTCTTTGTAAAAAAACCATAATTTTCTTCTTTTTTTTTGTTCTCAGCTTCCACGAGTGTGTAAGATATTGTAGAGAATTAAAAGAAAGCAGTGAGCATTACTGTAGTAGTAATTCTTGCTACTCAAACGGTGTGTGAAATAGAGCCACAGTCAGGTCATTGTTGATCCCCACCTCTAATAGAATAATCAATCTTGCTTTTGGCAAGTCGCTGGGATTAATTTTTAAGGGCTAAACATTTAATAGCTGAGCATAGCGCCCCCCGCCTGTCTACCTGCCTCACTGTGCATCCTCGCTGCTCGACCCGGCATGAATTGATTATCTGCACATTTATCTGCTGCAAACAACCGCCACCCCTGCATCCCTCTCTATCCCCCTACCTTTAAAACAATAGTATCTTTCTAGTTTGTCAGTCACAGATTTGTTTCATGTAGAACACTCACAGAAGGAGGATTAACGGTATCTACTTATACGCTTGTGATAAACTCTTATCTCCTGCCTTCCCCAGAGCACTCTGTGGGTGCACGTTGACCTGTTTTCCTTTTCCTCTTCTGCTTTTTTTTCTTTCTCTCTCCTTTCTGTGCTCCGTACCTCAGCGATATAATCATTTAACCATGTATAATCTGGGCCTCTTGCAGCAGCGACGTTCCTCTTGGAGCACTTGGGCTGTTTTTTTTTTAAGACCTGGAGTAAGTTTATGTATGTGAAAAGGTAAGAGGGAGGTGAGACAGTAATGGATGGATTTCATTAAGAAATTAGTTTGAAAGGACAAACACACTGAGAATGAACTGTGGCGTAATTAGACATCAGTTTATAAATGTGTCAACACGCACAGTCTTTACAATTTAGCAGGTACAATACATCACAATACAGAGTGAGACGAGGCTGAGGGAAGGACATAAACATGACCTGTGTGTGTTTATAGATGTGTGAATATCTGCATGTGTGTGTGTGCGCCGCTGAATGCAGTGAGCGTGTGCACAGTGTGTGTGTGTTCATGGTTTACATCCAGCAGGTAAACTTTAGGCAGCTGCAGCATCCTGTATGCTCAGCTGAGGTTTACACAGCATAAACGTATCACTTCCTCCTCATTTAGCACGACGTAAACCGACCGTATACCCACCAGGACACCAGCCGTCATCCTGTAAAGGCAGGAAACGTGACGCTACCTTTGGCCTGCTGCTCTCTGGGTGGCACTGCCATGATGTGGCCTGGGGATTACTCTGATGACAGTTTGTATCCATTAGGGTTACGGCTTGGCCCTAATGTAAAGTGTTCACATCCTCTCACAGGCTCTCAAAAGGACATTATTTTCTTGTCACATGTTCACCTGGGGAAAATATTTTGAAGTCTTCCTAAATATCCACAGTGTTTGCTTCTGCTTAGAGTGGGTGGTTCTGCAGCTCCAGGAGAATACTGCTGTCATGTGGAGTCACAGACCATTTACTTCTCTTTATGTCTCATTTACATTTCCTGCAGTGTTTTTGTAATGCTTGCTGTATGTAATTAGGTTTTTAACGTATACATGTTTTTGTCTTATTGTAAGCTAAAAAAATCACCATGCAAAACCGAACTGAAGACTGAAAATGCTTGTCATAGAAGGTGGAAAACTTGACTGTAGACACTTGGAACATAAAAGAAATCACCAGTAGTGTCTTTGACTTGAACACAACAAAACCTCTATCTAAACAGCACAATAGTTTCAGTGTAAAACCAGAAATGATGCACTGTGTGTTTTTTTTTTTTTATCTGCCCAGTTCAGATTTACTGTAATTACATTTTAATCCTTATTTAATCAGGTAATCTAAGCAGTGAAGCAGTGTCTCCTTCTGTAGTGTCTCTAACATTTTATTACAGCTTTATTATGTCTCTAAAATGTTGAGTTCAACACGAGAGCAGTGTCTCCTGTTTTGGATGGATTCATTTGACAGGCTTTTAGAGGCTGTAGGAGGTAAAACTATCAATTAAAGAAAATAAATAAACTCATGTTAGTGTAGAAAGGTGTTCTTTCACCATATTATTAATCATCCTGCAGACATTCAGATTTACGTTGTAATTCTGGGTCTTGACACCCAGCATGGAACTACTGCTCTATATGAGGAGAGTGCCTTTTATGGAATGAATGAATGTACACAGCATTATTTATAATAATGTATTTGGCCCAGTTAGTGTGCACCTGCAGAACCACCTTCATTCCACTCCCGACTTTATGAATATTTATCCGTTTCTGATTGTAAGTGGAAGTATCTTACGAGTCGTCAGTGATTTTAGGTTTTACTCCAGTGAGCTTCTGAGTCTCCATTTTCTCTGTTGACAGAAACTATTATGAAAGTTTTATGAAAAAATCTTTGTTGCTGTTATTAAGAGTGTATTTTCAATACACTTTCTGATTTTTTTTTTTTTTGTCTTTAGGACTTGTGTGTGGCTTTATTTATTTATAACTAAGTTTATACATAGAGCTCAGTATGTACTGAAAATATAATAATTGTTGAACAAGTGCCAGCTTCAGTGCTTTGACCTCAGAGGGGTCAGCCCGTTAATGCTTGCGGAAAACCTTGCTGTATTTTTAGTTATGACGGATTAGTTCATTCTGCATGCACAAGACAGACTCTTCAAGAAATCTATGCAAATACATTATAAAACCACCCTGGATGGAAATATGTAAATATAATATATTCTGAACTGGGGCTTTAAGTTGAAGCTTTCTCCATACACACACACACCACAGTGTGCAAGAGGAGAAATACACCTCATCTTGTGTTTTAAGAGTGTGGGTAGCAAAGGATGCATGTAACCTCATTCTACATCCGACACCCAGTGACAAATATATAGTTTGGGGCAAATTTCCATTTCATGTTCGACTACACCGCACATCTCAAATTAAGAGCGCAGCATTATCATCGACAAGGAAATGCATCGCGTTAATATTCTTGCTTCACAGTTGCCAAAGAATTAGTTCAGATCTTCGCATAAATTAACGGCGGCACAGTTTAAAAATCGGTAGCTCAAGGCCATACTCTCAGAACAAGGCAGTGAGTGCCGTGCCTTAATTCACCATTTGTTTTTGATGTCTGCGTTGAAGAGTTTGTTTTCAGAACGTTATATATGCATTTTTATGGAGGGGGGGGTCTCATTACCTGAAGCTCATCATGCTGAATCTCATCTATAGAGCGTTAAAGCAGGAAAAAAATAAGAGAAACTGCTGGATTCTTTCGTTTTTGTGTTCTCAATCATTTTAAGGTGTCTCTGTCAACATTAAAAAATATATTCCCGTTAACAAAGACGTACGTTCAGGAGCACAAAAGATAAGGTATGTTTTTAGTGAAACATTGCATCTCTTAAGAAAGTATAAGATATTGAATTTTATGTGAAAATGTTCATGCAAAGTCATTTTTATCTTTTTTTAGAGAATAGCATGTTCGTCGAAACAGCAGCACTAGAATCTGGATTTTCTAACACTGAATGTTGTGTATCACTCTTCCAAAGTGGCAGGGCACAACCCGCGGCAGTAGTAGAATTTATATGAAACTTTATATGAATTAACTGTATTAAGTTGTAACTGTCATTCACTGGGGAAACACGAAAGTACAGAAGCAGGAAACATACAAGGAACATACGTGACTGTTCTGTAAATGCTTTTCAGGGGAGTTTTGAAAACTCATTGTGTCTTTTCCTGTGGGCAAAGTATCCATAAGCTATGATAAAATTAAATTTAAGAAAAAAGAGCATTTTCAGCAGATACATGACAAACTAGCTGTAATTTTAAGGTCTTATAAAGGAAGGTTTACAGCTTCCCCCTTTATTTATATAGTGTACCAGCACATGAACATTTGTCATTTTTTTTTATAATTTTCCATGATTTCTGAAATACATTCAAAAAAATACGCATATGTATCATTATCAAGCATTTCATCTGAAATCTGTCTCATCTGTAGAGTCATGATGAAATCTTATACATGTGCACATCAATACACATCAAAAACTAGATCCCTGCACACACTAAACCTTGACCTTTGTTTTAGTAATTTAAGGAAACTTTGCAGAATTAATTTTATATTTGATTTTAAATGAGTTACTGCAAATGTCTCTTAGGTGAAAAGGAAAGAAAAAAAAATCTCCTTATGGCGTCTGTAGCACTAGTCTCGACTCATTCACTGTCTGTGTTCAATGTCAGAGGAAGTGCTGTCTGTCGACGCAGAGGTTTCTCTTCCTGACGCATTGTATTCAGTCCTTGAAGCGGCCTGTTCATATTACCGAGCTCCTCGTCTCCCCGAATTCATTTCCTGTCCAGGGAAAACCTTGAGTATTGTTGACTTTGCTGTTTTAGTGTGTGTTAGTGTATGTTTGCGTGGTGTGACGATCTGTCAAGACCTCTCAGTTTGTTAGAGTAACTGGATGAGACGTCAGGGGACTCATTTAGTTTTCTTACTTTTATCTGTCCAGTGCAGGTAGATTAAACGTGTTGGGTTCAACAGATCAGTGAGAGCACAAGAAGAGTCTTAAGCCACCTACAAACTGTGAGGTTTTAGTCTTGTAAGTTTATTGCAGCCACACTGTGCGACATATATTGAACACCTACTGAGTGGTAAACTATGATGCAAGTCAATATACCGTCAGTGTGCATCACGCAACAAAGAAGCTATGCAAAGATCGAGCCCTTACAATAGTGGTATTTGTGAAGCCAGTTTGGATACCTTTGGCTGCAGGCCTGTGATGTATTTGGCCACGACCTAAGACGTCACCACATTCTGTCATCTTTCATCTGGGACCATGTATACTCACCTTTACTCACATTCTGATGCTGTCTCCCAGCATGAGAGATGTCAATCACAGCGTCCTCAGTGTCACAGAGAGTGTTGTAGACTGTAAAAGTGACCGAGAGAAGCCACAAATTCAATGGCTGTGTCTTCTGAATTGTGTTAATCTGTTGAGCCCATTATGAAGATGATTTGATTGTGATGACTGATGGGACCAACTTGAGCTGGATCTGCTCCAGTCAGGCTCCTATAGAGTGTGGTATGTAAAGATGTTTGTGGCAGGTGATAATAATTTTGTCTCTACAGTGTGTATACAGACTCTGTGTGTGGCTCCAGTGCCTTTCTCCACCTGTGGAGTGTCATAGTGGCTGTAATGTTAATTGGAGTTTCTGCCAGATTGTGTAATATTTGAGTCATTTTATGCAGCTGTTGTAACAACATCCTGCATGGCAGCCGTTGTATCTATGTCAAACCGGGGAATTTCTTCACAGAAAGGTGCTTCCTGAGTGTGTGTGTGTGTATGTGTTTGTGTGTAGGTCCGTGTGCACGAACTACCTTGACAGTGGCTGCTTCAGAAGATGTTCAAGTCATTGTCAGCTAATCTAACATTTCCTATATATTCTTGGATTCACCACCTTGCTAATGATTAATCTGTGTGTATGTTCTTTAACGCTATAAACATCTGAATATGGACATATTTAAACCCACATTTCAGAACTTGGCTTTAAGATTAAAGTTTAAGGAATAAATGCAGCACGCAGATCTTCACGTGTGTGTGTGTGGTTGACTGCACCTCTCTGGCCTTCCTGTTGCTGTCAGTGAATAACCAACTGCCAAGCTGACACACCGCAGCCAGCGTGTCAGGTGCTGTTACGTCGCACACACGCAGCACACGTACACATTTGTGCAGTGAAACTGCTACAAAAAGGTAATCAGCCACAAACCTGATTGCTCCCTTCAGCTGTTTTACACTGACCAGACGCCTCAAATCACAGCGTCCAATCTGCTGCAGGTTAGACAGAGAGACGGGAGGAGGGAGGCTGGAAGGAAAGGAGTCTCTCATAAACATTGATTAAATGTGATCTTAACTGTAGCACATCCCTTCTACGATTGATTTATAAATCTGCTAAAATCTCTGTCCTCTATGTTGTGTATGTGTTATGTGTTCACCTCTAGAAAGAAACGAGCGTCTGACGTTCAGCTTAGTGTTGTGCTGGAGCTTCACGTACTGTGACTTTTATTTTATATCTGTGTAAACAGTTGCATGGAACCAGCAGAGTGTCTACAGCGTGGACAGGGCTGATGTCACTGTCTGTTTTCATTTCTTAAGTTGATCAACGAGCTGAAAAAAAAAAAGTATTTCTTTTTAATTATCTCTACTTTTCTCCCCAAGCTGTTCGCCTGTCAGCAACTTTAGCTTCGGCCTCATGCTCTGCTGAACATCCCTCCATCTCTCAGCAGCAACTAAAACTTGGCCAAGGCCTTGAACTTCTCTCCGAGGGGGCTGACAGCACTTCATCTCTCCCTGCCCCAGTGTTGGCTGGAGTTAAACTCCCTCCTGGGCTGAACAAAAGGGAGTCAAAAAGAAAGAAACTGGAAATAAACAAGCCAACTTGTTTGTCTAGGTACTTTGCAGGAAGTTGGGATAAGTTCAGGATGCGTCAGTATTTGTATTTCAAACCACTTTAGAATGATCATTGCTGATGAATTTTTATGTTTTTATGGATATGAATTTACTAAGAGCAGCAACTCAGAAGCTTGATTGTCCTTTATTTTAGACATTGACAAAATGCAAAAACTTCTGCAGTTTAATGCAATCGAGGCAGAGTGGTTGGTCTGTAATATTTTCAGTATCTTTGGATCTGAAGTATTCAATAGTTGTTTGAAACAGTCTCTCACCATGTGTTTTGAGGGTTGGTTTGTACAGTTTAAAAAATAAGTTTATTGTCCCTTTTAATGAGAACAGCAGGGCTTCGAGCTTGGCTTTCATCATGTCTCAGTTCATTCATCTGAAAGTCCTTACACCAAAATATCCAAAACTTTATGGTCCAAAAAACACCATTTGTGTATTAAAACCTTTTTTAACTTTCCATGACAGTGGAGATCCCAAACTTCAGATATGCCAGAATATTGGGGGCTGAATTTTTATATCTTGAAATGTTAAATATATTAATTTGGGGGTTTAAATATTTCCCTGAAACATCACATATGAATCTATATAATTGAGGAGAACTTTTTGTTAATAGCAGTAAAATACACATTTTGGAGAGAAAGCGTTCCATATGCAGATTTCTGAACACCTGCCACTCACTCCCCTAATGACTGATATTTTTAGTGTCTGTAGTCGCTGTCATCGCCTAATCACTGCTTCAAAGGTGTCACCTGTGGGTGGGGGTGCGTTTGGTAGAGCTACAGTAAGAGATGTGGGCTGGATGGGTGGTGTCTCACTCAAACGGACAGGTTATTATGCGACACGAGCTCCACCTCCCTCCCACGGTTTAAGACAGGAAGTTTGAGCAGCTTTTTGTCAAAGCATCACAGGAGGGCTGATGGCGAAGGTGGGGCGCGGCGGAAAATTATAGAAGTGTCACCCCTCTCTCGTCACTGTTCATTCAGGAGCGATCCTCAATTTGAGCAGCCGGGGCGCATTTTCATGCAAATAACTGCGTTGCAATTTTTTTTTTTTATCCTCAGTGTTTCCCTAATAGCTTTTTACAAATGATGTGCCATTACAAGGAGGTTTATTTAAACAAATTTAATACGTCTTTAATCAACCCTCGCCGAGCGCCTTTCAAAAGGTCACACGCCACATCAGGATGGGCTCGATATAACCCCCCCCCCACACACACACACACACACACACCTCACATCACAGTATTAGCTCCAGGATGGAGGGGAGGAGAACGACAAGAGGGGCGGGCGAAAGAGAATTATTTCACGGACAACTCATTTAAAGCAAATCTTTATTTACATTTTTATTCTGTTATTAAATTTTATTTCATCGTGCGACAGAAAGGGTGAGGGCTTCACTCCTTTCACCTCCACACACACACACACACAGAGACTCATTTGCTTATGAAGTCATCTAATCTGAGAGCAGGCGGGCGTGTGCGAACCTTTAGTG
The DNA here is from genome assembly GCA_032362345.1 of Sandelia bainsii. Classification (NCBI taxonomy): domain Eukaryota; kingdom Metazoa; phylum Chordata; class Actinopteri; order Anabantiformes; family Anabantidae; genus Sandelia; species Sandelia bainsii. The sequence goes on along the minus strand of JAUMHL010000013.1, from coordinate 2,354,586 downwards.
TCCCGTCTGACATGCCGGGGCCCTTGATCTTTTGTGGGGTGTATAGAAAGACACAATAAATGTACGGAGAGGCAATTTAGTATCATTTACACATTGTGCATAAAAGTATCAAACACATAATATTATATTTGCTAATATATTTTCATTTTAATACAGGTAACAAAAAAAGAAAAGCTTTGACAAATACTGTTTATAGGAAATATTCTTCTTGGCTTTGCCACTCTGCTGCATCTGAGCTGAAGTTTCATGAATTCGTACTTCTCCGCTCTGTGTTCTTGTGTTTTATAAATACAATCAAATAGTTAATCACATATTCATTCATTTTAAATGTTTGTGCTCGTGTGACACATTTGCCAGAATTGGAGGAAAGCTAAGTTTCAGCATGTTGTTTTGAAAACTAGCACTGTGTGATTTGTCCCTAATTACACACAGGCCTGTTGTTGGAAATGACACATAGTTAACAGATCCCACTGAATCACTTGTCTTTGTACTGCTGCATTTTCTTCTCTCCTGTTCCGTTGTTGTTTCATTAGCACACGAATTCAACCAGAGTCAATAAACAAGCATGTTTGAATCTGTCAGAGCCTGCACTGTACTGCTGCTGATATTTCAAGATTGGAGTGTGTCGTACTACCTCTGCATTATGTGCTGTGACCCAGAAGGTGAACGGTTCCTCCCATCTCCGCCCCCATAGATGTTTGCATATGCAGGCTCAATGACATGCTGCACGGGTATCTAACATGCTGGTAAAATATAACCTTAACAGCAAACCCTCTTTGCACTTGGCTTGTTAACCCGAGAGTACAGTGTATGTTTCCATCAGTAAACTGCATGCATGATACGCTTACTGTCCGTATATTGTGTGCATTTTACAGTTGGTAAATATCTGACTCAACCATGGCAATGTGTTGTTTGACAGCTTCTGAGTCATCAATATTCTGTCACTGAATGCCAAGAATGGAGATTCATCTCTGTTTGTAACAGCAATACAGTAACATTATAGCATGGCCAAACCTCACACCTCAAAATAATCAAATCCAACATGGCTGTTTGGGGAATAAAGTTATTCAGGGAGACTCTGTCTCAGATCACAGTGGCTGTGCCGAGCAGAGCATCTTAATTTTTTTTTTGGGGGGGGGGTTAACCCTTTCTGCGCTAATGCCTTTTTCTCAGGGTGGCATTTACACAAAATGAATTGCTTGCTTAGACACAGCTAACTAAATAAAAGACGGCGGGGGCTGATACTATGAAAAATGGATTTTCATTACTGTTTCATTGATTCTAGTAAATAAGGGCCCCGGGCCTGCACCGCAAAGGCTGCAAAACGGTAATAATTTAATCTAAGGTGACACAGACCAAAATGTATGTGGACAAAAAAATCATCCCTGAATATTAAACAAGGGCCCCGAGACAAGAGAGGGGAGGGGGAGAAAGTGTTTGCAGGCACATTTAAATGTATGCAGATTGCCGTCCAACCTATTTAAAAACAAGAATTAGGTATTCCTGTCATAAATCACGTTTGCTGCTACGGATATGCCTTGTTATGTCGGTGTTTAACGGAAACCTGAAAGGTTAAAGTACCCGGTGCATTAAATTGTACAAGGATAATTAATACTTTTCTCCTGGCTATTTATGAAATATGGAAAATAGAGTCAGCTGAACTGTGACAAACACACTCGTTTGAGGAGGAAGGGAGAAAGGAAAGGAAATGAACACACATTTAAGCACGAGACACACGGTATCACAGCAATAAAAGAACAAATACCTGCCAGGCTGCACCCTAAAGGGCACTCTGTGTGTTCATCTTGTTGTAAACAGGCGAAAGGGAAGCATATTACAAGAGGGAGAATTTAACTTAAAGACATCTCAGTTGACTTTTAGTGCATTTCAGTGGAAACCCAGCCCCTGAGGGCAGCAACAACCTGACCAAATAATCTTAGTTTGTTACAGAGGTTACACCCTCGGGCTAAAGTGCTCCCTGCCTTGGGTGTGTGTGTGTGTGTGTGTTAGCATACAGTGTCACTAATTAGTGCCTGTTAGCAGTAAACTAGTGCAAACTCTCTAATTTGACAGGTCTATTCCAGAGGTGTTGACCTCTCACTCTCACCGGTGGCACCTCCGTCAAAACTGGCACCTCTGGGAATGAGGTGTTGCGTCTACCTGGCTCTGTTGCACCTTTCCCGACACGCTGTCAAGGTTTGACTCATGCCTAAGGTGACATGTCTGAGCTCTTTGGAGTCTATCAGACGCCCACTTTAAAGATCCAATGTGTGAATACAAACGGTTGCTGTGTAGTTATGTAAAAAAAAAAAAAACACAGCGGGTCATTTGGCAAACAGTGGCCCTCCGTGTGAGCAAAAGGAGACTTGACAAGTGTCCGGGCCCATTACGTCGTGTTAGTCTGTTCACATGTTATTGTATTCATGTGCACCAGTGGTTACTATGTGCGCCTTTAACATGCGCCGAGACGATCATGTCAAGCCGCAAAGATAATAGCCTCAGCATACAAAAATTCAACATCTGGAGTGAGAAGGAAGAACCACAGTCAGCGTCCTCTTCATCTGGGTAACAGCAGAAGCTTAATAACCTAGATTATGTGGGTTACATGCTTGGTGCACAATTATTTAGGCTCACACTTGTATCCCCTCCCCATCTCACTATAGGAAAGGTCCAGGTTTGGCCAGGTTTCACTGGAATAGCCGTTAATTCCTCTGCTTCCTATCCACCTTAACGATCTGTCCTTATAGTAACACAGCTAGATTGTGTGCTTGCAATGCAGACACGTATTTTGCACTCTCTCTCTAACCAGGTGCAGTGCTAAGCCACTAAAATACCTCATTACACCACAGTAGAGAAGAGAGAGGAATAGTTAAACTGATGACAGCAGCGCACTCTGAGCAATGTTTCAATGAACTGTCAAAGCCGCTCGGATCTGTTCCTGTTCCTTCCCTCGCTTCAACCACAGCTGACCTTTTCCACGTTTGCCTGCCTTCTTCTGTATCATTCTGATTAGGCCGAGTCATCATTCGTTGATTCCTCTGATTTCTCCATTCAGGCAGCGAGAAACTAAATGGAGAAATTGTTGGTTAAGGGAAATGGGGGGAAAAAACAACGGAAAACATTTGCCAAACTCTGATTCAGGACGCTTAATGAGAAAGGGACCCAGGACACACTCCTTGATTCTGGTCTGGCACATAAAACATCAGAGGAAGGGATGCAGACACTCGCACATAAGTGTTTTTGCTTACATTTTGGCCCGCTTTATTGCTTCTATCTAGACAGGACGACTTCAGCGTTGTTATTAGTTTATGGAGCTACAACTGTAGACTTACAAAGGTACCGATATTATCTTTTTCGTGACATAATTTTAAACGGATGCACCAGAATATGCCAATATGGACTTTTTAAATGTTGACTATTTCAGACGTTGCCACCAGTCTTCAGGTCACCTCTTGAAGCTGCTCCACAACAAAAAGTGCTCTCCTACTGTAAAAAAGTGTCTCACACTCCAACTCAGGAGCTCATTTCATATTCAGGTCGGCCCTTCTGTGGGTAAAGTGTGTTCCTGAAGTTAATGAAATATTTGCCTTTTGCTTGCAACAATTAGCACAAGATAAACACAAGCCAAATTGTTCCTGTTTCTGCTAATGGAGCTAGCCTCTGGCTACGCTATAATTATTCCTATTAGCAAATTAAGTTGTCACCTTGCCTCTGTCCTCTTTTTTTTTTTTAATCAGAATTACTTGAAAATGAACACAAAGCTGCAGTAAATTTGTCTGTTAAACGTCCTAGTGTCCAGATAGAGGATCTAAGCGTCTCATCTATGCACCTACAGTAATCAGGCTGCAGGCCGCTGAGAATTAGCTTTAGAAAATAACACACAGTATTTGGCTGAAAATGTCTGCTCACAGACGAACTGTTAACTCAAGTTTCAAGTCCTTTAAAGCAAATTATAAGACGTTCATTTAGAGGTGAAATGCTCTCAGGTTCATTTGCTCATGATCAAGTTTTCCAGAGCTGCATTGTAGTGATTTTATATTGGAGATAGAAAAGCGCAGGTATGCTGCTGAAATATGCGAGCGCTGTGGCTGCAGGAAGCCTGTTTTTTCTGTTTTTTCTGTTCCTTAGTTTGCCTTTGTCCAGTCATGTCTCATCTACTATTATCTATTAGTTTCCCACTTTTATGAAGAAGCGATTAAACCCAAATAGTTTTAAAGATGAACATCCACCGTGACTTCTGATTACTGTGACCACAAAGTCATTTTTTTCTGTTGGGGAACGCTTTATTTTACCGGTCCCATATTTTCCAAATTATTTCCTTTAAAAGATCTTGATACGACCTCAAAGTTAGCTGGTTTTATATATGATGTAACTTTTAATTACCAGGATTTTGGATACTTTAATCAGTTTAGTTTTATTCGTCTAATAATTTCATAGTTTTGGTTTAAAATATATTTCCTGGTAATTAATATTAGTAGCAGTTAGTACTTTTTCCATGTCTCTTATAAAACCTGTATGCCTATAGCCTAGAAATTAACACGAAATAGCAGATGATTTTTAGGAAATTATAAGGAATATTTCCAGGAAATCTGGATCTGAGAACTAGAAGAAGCAGGTCAAATATAGTGTCACTGACTTTTGTTATTTGTTCACTTTAAAATTAAGGATTTTTTACATTACACTTGGATGAACTCTAACATAGGATCAACTGTGTCAAACATAATCCTCACTACTCCACAACACAAGTTCATGCCTGAAAACATAGTGTTTACTGACCACGTGGTGGACAATATAACTGATAACGGTGACCTTACTGTACCTACTGATCGGTAAGGAGAGAATCCCCAAAATGTGTAAGACACCATCCAGTGTGGAGTGTGATTTATTTGTGGTTTGTGGTGCAATTGCATAAGAAAGGAGCCCAGACTCCCTCACAGGCCCCAGGTATCCTCTTATGTCACAATCGCTGCGAAGCGTGCCAACCACAAGCTTTATATTGGGCAATCTAAGTGTGTACAGTGGGACATTACACCTTCCACAAAACCGTTGTATCTATTGAAAGCTGTGGTGGAAACACCTTTTCTTGATTTACATGACGTATTCAGCGCTTTCTCACACTTCTAATGTAACAAAGGTTCGTTTTCTCCCTTTGAGGTGGTGCTAAATGTGTGCATGTTTAACAGGTATGATTCAGTGAGCATTCAGTGCTGTCACTTTACAGCTAAACATGTATTCCCACCTAAAGCATGTGATGCACAAGTAGTATATATATAGTATATTATTACCTGCATTAGTAGTCTTGAGAGCAGTTTACTTGACTTAATGAAGATTGAAGGGTGTGGGATGTTCATGTAACTGCACTAGAACTCATAGATTTGTTTAAGTTGCTTTCAAAATTAGCTTTAATAAAAGTAGTTGTGGAAATATGAACATTAGTTTCATAAGTTGAAGCCTTAGATCTGTGCCTTAGAAATTTTGTTTGTTTGTTTTGTATGTATGCTTTGTAAGTGTATTCCCTTTTAAAATTAGTTTCATATAGGTTAATGTTTAATTCAAATCACCAGAACCCCTCAACTCTCCTGGAGACTCTAAACCTAGTGATGCATTTTGGGGGATGCGGTCCAAGGCAAGGAGAGAAAAAATACTACGCTGTTCCATTTGTGAGATCCAAAAGGCCTGTGTATGATAAAATGTTAAAAGTAATTTACATACTGTATGAAACCCACTAGAGCAGATTCTGTCTCTTCTACAACGATGCTGCTGCTACCACTCCTGTCTGCTAATGATAAATCGACGCAAAACAAGTAGTTTGCCTGTCGTCTGGATGTTTGCACTAATTGGTGATTGGCAGCTGAAGGCCATCAGGAGAGAATATGTGATTGCAGTGAAACGAGGATGTTCAAATGTTTGTTGTAAAGCAACAATTGGTGTAGGAGTGAAAAGAAGAGATGTGCTGCTTGGAGTTTATATTTGTAGAAACAGGTGATTGATAGATGTGTCACTCAGCACTCAGCAGCATTTTAAACTGTCGAACTAGAATAATAATAGCTAAGCAGCTTGTTCACAATATCTGATTGACTAGATCATTTACTACATGAAGTGATCAAATGAGACTGTATTGGTATTATCGGTTGATAGCAGGTCAAATTATTGTAGTAGTGGTGGTATTTCTAACTCTCCATGTATAGAAATGGTGTGTCAGGGTGTAAGGCTCTTAAATAGTAGTTGTGCTTTCCAGGAACATGTCATGTTATAGCAAGTCATATGAAAGAAATATAAAACTAATGATGTTTAAATGAAATAGTGTGGTTTTCCTCACAAGTCTGTATCTCAACCAGCTATTTGTTTTCCCTGGATTGACTAAAGTTAGTGTCACATTTGATGCTGCTGGATGACCTGACTCTAGTTGGGAAATTACCCAAATGCTTATACATTCTGGCTGCAGCTGGCAGGTTTGCTGGCCTTTCCAGCTGCTTTGGCAGAACACTTACCATCATTTGGATGCTCTCCTCTAAATGTAGTTGGCTTGAGAAATAGCAGAAATGTTGGTGAACTCTGGAAATGACCGGTTACTGTTTGGAAAGACATATCTTTTTTTTTTTTTTGTATTAGTTAGCATCACGTCTGAGCCTCGTTTCAAGTAAGGAATTGTTGCGTACTTACTCGTAGCTTTTTTTGCTGTTAAGTTTGGTATCCTGACATCTAATGCAGTTTTTCTGACTCAGGCTGAGAATGATTTACATTCTCTGCTGTTCATGCTAGTGTAACGTGAGGGTTCGATGTGTGGTGGTTGAATCACTCTTCTAGGGATAAGGAGCAGGATGGAGACAGATAACTTT
>JAUMHL010000013.1:2194529-2347647 GCA_032362345.1 Sandelia bainsii | reverse complement strand
AAATGCATGCAAAAACCACAGAGATAGATTCTGCAAATTATTTTAAACTCTTAAAGTTATTAATGTAAATTGTATTTTTATAAACAGCTGAGCTGTAAAAATTGTACCAAATTCAGATTTTAGTAAATGAACTCAAATACATGAATTTACAAAAATTCTCATCTAAACCTTACACTAGTTAGAACACATAAAGAAAACAGTTGAGTATGTGTGTGTCCTCACACTGTGCATGAACTCCTTGTGTTTTGGGGTTGTTTCCTGTTGGTTCAGATTGTTTTCACTCCTAACAAACCCCAGTGCAGTTTGCTTGGAAGAGGAGAAAGATCCACATTTTCAGGCGTCTTGGTGCCATTATGATGTTTTTCTCACCTGGCTAAACAAACAGCATAAAGCTCTTCAAGCGTGCTTGGAGTGAATGCAACCTGAGTGGTAAACGTGTATCTTAGCAGTGATATTACAATGACAAACTACTGATGTATAAAATCTGGCTCTAGTCCCACGTTAACATTGCCTGTCTGCTGATAGATTGTCTTTGGCTGCATGTGCACTGCGTTAAGAGGCCTCCCACTGTTGGTGCAGAGACACCTGCGTGATTGATGCATGCTATTTAGCAGCAGGAGAGAACAAGTGCACCTCGGCTCCAGGGAGCGTTCGCCAGCACCTTGTGCTGGACAGCTGTGGGTGGCCAGAGGGAGATGGAGAGAGAAAGTGAGGAATAGAGACCTAAAGCAGAAGCTGCACAAAGAAAGAGATAAGTATTGAAGGAGACGGAAGAGAGCAAGAGAAAGAGACATAAATGGAAAAACTAAGAGATAAAATAAAAGACATAGAGAGTGGATGTGTGAGAACAAGAGCAAGCGACTTACATCTGTTACTCATTATCCTCCTGCCCCCCTCTCCACTAATCGCTCCATCTGACATAACTCACAGCAGACCTCACTTTGACTACAGATGGGAGTCGATGGGAGGGAGGTAAAAGTTATTCCAGGCAAAGATACAAAAGGTACGACTGATCTCTCTCACGCTGAACGCAAGGAAATAAGAATGAGGAAAAAAATCCCCTCGACCCTCAGAGCACTGAGAACGGAGCAAAGGGAAATTCCAGTTTCCTACAACCTGGGTCACTTTCCTGCTCTGCTCTAGCTGACCTCGACCTCTGATGGAGGAAGCAAAAGAAAATGATAACATCCCCCAAAAGAAGGGAGTTCTAAAAAAATAAAAATTACATGTATGCAAATGAGAAAAAGGAGGCAAATAGTGTGTTATTATAATCAGATTCTTCTCACTGTCTTGCAGGTCATTGAATTCTTGAGGATGTACAGGGGCTGTCGAGCCCTCTGCCTGCACTTAATCACGATGTCTTGAAATGAGATCCGTAGCCGCCACAAGGAGCCCCCAGGGGCCAGTGGCTCACTTGTAGCCTCGGGAAGGTCAGGCCCCTATTGTGCTCCTCACTGGTCAAGTGCTCTTTTTTAATCACGGAGCTGCTCTCGCTTAGAGTATTGCAATCATACAGACGCTCGCGTCCTGTTGTCAGAGCGGGCGATCGGAACACCTTTTGAATATGCAAGGTGTGTTTGGTGCTCTCTGTGTAATTATAGTGCTGACACTGTGGATGCAGGTGTAACGTTTAGTAGGTCTGTGCAGTTTTCAGCATCTATGACATGACTTCATTCTGTAGTTTGCACCTGATAATCTCAGCATTCACGATTTCCAAGACCAAAAATAAAAATCTTAATTTGAGCCTAGATTTGATGATGACATGGGGCCTTCTCTCATATCCCTGAAACCCAAGGAGAGATTTAAACTTCGCCTACTAGTTGCCAACAGTAGCTTTTTTAGCTTTTTCATATTTCTTTTACTCCCACATTTTTGTTGCAGGATAAAAAGAGCTATATCTTAAATTACCTGCACCAGCCAGCTTGCAGTAAAATGTGTTTTATGTAATGACGTAGGTAAATCACAGTGATCCTGATCAAAAAGCAAAATGATCTTGTTCCAGCTTGTGATGGAGCTTATTAGTCTCTTCTTAGAAGCTTAAATCAGTTAAACTGCCTTAAATGTACTTTGTATATTCAGTTTTTTGTTACTGGAAATGAGAAGCAAAGGCGCCAATTAAAATCAGTCAGTTTCCTTTCATGTGTTTCTTTTTGTATACAGAGTGGTGCAGCCTTTTTTAAAACTTTGGTTTGTAACATTCTGGCTTTTTCATCCCAGCTCCTGTGAGATGATACAAAGGCGGTGTCCTGCATTTGTGATATTCCACAATTAGTGGTCTGCACATACACAATGACACACAAACAGACACACTCACAGCCATGTACACAAAGCAAACAGAAGGTTGATTTGAGATGATTAGCCCACCTAGGCAAAGATATTACGTTTGTTAGTCTTTGTCGATTTCTGGCTGGAATTTTTTAAAATGCATGTCTTTGGTTTCTGCCACGATCTCAGCCTCATGAGCCAGTCCAGGACTGTGTGATGTGAGATTCGGAAGATGTGCTTTGAAGCAGTTGGTGCCAGGCAGAAATGTAACAGTAGGGCAGAGAGGACTGCAGCGAAGGCACCTTACAGCTGTAAAAACACGCTGCGACGCGCTCTCTAACAGAGAGACGAGCAGGAGACTTTGAACGGCGGCTCCAGGTGACTGCACACCTTGACTTCCATTTATCAAAACCCTGTTTACTCTGGCTGACAAGACCGAGCTGCAGAGGAATCGACTTCCCAGGAAAGATGGATGTGGCATGCTCCACAGCTGTGAGAAAAGCCTGCCAGCTGTGGCCAGAGGCGATTCCTGGAGATTTGGAAGGGAATTGGTGTTACACTGAGGTGACAATCTGACGTGGAAAGCTTGTTGGAAAAAAAAGAAAGAAAAAAACTATACCATGGTGTAGAGAAAAGCTATTTTTGAATATGTTAGGGGGGAAAGTGGAGGTAAAAGTCAGTTTGTAACCTTTAGTCAGTGGTTTTGCTGAGTGTGAAGAATACACTACACATTCACACCTGGGAGCTGCCCATTTAAATAAAAGTCCTTGGATTTTTGTCAGTTTGGAAAGCAGTCTTAGGGGGTGGGGGAAGTGATTGAGTCATGCCCCCCAATGTGTTTCAGATGTCCTAAAGCAAGACACCTTACTCCAAACTTGAGCTGGAGCTCAAGCCCAGTGGCCCCCAAGAAGAAAACGTGTGTTATACTGGGCAGCGCTGTGGTGTGAAGTCATTTATTTTCAAAAGTAAAGGAGGTCACCAAACACAAATTAAATTAAATGCGTAATGGAAAGTAAATGACACGTGTTTCCCACTGGCTCACGTAAAGGAGAATTTACCAAAGATTACACGGCGATAATCCAAAGGCAACCACTGATGGTGTCAAGCATGTTTATGTGTCCTGAAGGCTTTAAGTGTGTTAATATACCTCACTATATGAACTACATGAACCTGCTTGGTGTCCCTAGTGTTTATGGTGATGCTGCAGGGCTGCTGTTAACCCATGTTCTACTCGGTCTGCAATACAACCACTGACTCGCCTTGTGTCCCAGGGACAATATTCAAAACGGTCAAGATTTGTTAATACAAAAGAACACACTTTAAAACCCATATTATCTCAGTAAATGTTGTACTGTAAGAGTGTATAGGCACACAAAAACTCAAATATATTTGCATAAAGCAGATGACATAGAGTGACCTCAGAGCCTTCAGAGCTCCTGGACTTCTGGGGCAATTGTCCATTTTGCCTGGTTGGTAATCTAGCCTCATTCAACAACAACTAGAGATCTGCTCTTTCCCTCTACAACGAGAGAAAAGACAAACAGAAGTGAGATCAAAGGTCAGCAGTACATTTTAGACTTTACTACAGGAACAAATTATGCTCATAAATACGACTAAATGATAAATAATCCTTTCCTGGACCACCACTGCTTCCTGTCAGAGCAAGAGATCAGCTCAGTTTCACTGCCCACACAGCTCACACTCTTTGGCTCTTGCAGGTCAGCACACATGTGACACAATAATGTAATAAGGTAAGCTTCACTTAAACACAGGAAAGGCATATTGGATATTTTTATGTCTTAAAAAGAATGAATAATAACGCGCTGCTGGAATTGCCTCTGGGAGTTGGTTACGAGTGTAGGAGGGTGAGAGAGGTTTGTACATGTACATGTTCCTGAGCTAAGATAAGCCGACATTTCCTCCCTATTTGGGTTTATTTTTTTACGGCTTTAGAGTCAGGCCTCGTATCCCACACTAAAAAGCTCCTGCACAGCTGAAACTGGAGCCATCTAAAACCTGGACTAGTGGTGTCCTCTTCCATGACCCCCCACCTCCAGGGTTGACCCTTCAGCTGATACCCCCTGAAGTGCACAGGAAGCATAGACACCATCATGAGAAATACATGTATAAACTGCATACATAATTTACACTCCACACTGTGGATTCACAGTGCATTCCACGTTTTGCAGGAACAAAATTAAAGCAAAATAAAGGGAAAAAAACCTGAATATTCTGAGTACTTGGTGGCACAAGCAGCATCTTTTAAGATAATGAGAAAAAAAAGCGGACTGACTTTAAAAGTGACATGTTGATATTTTGTCTTTCTAAAAGGAGCTGGGGTGTCAGATGAATAATACTCATAAAACTTCAAAGAGTACCCTAACAGTGGTTGATCTGGGGTAACCTGGGAATGGCGTGGGTGCAATCTCACATGTAAGCTGGTATTTTCTTTTTTCTTTTTCCTGTTGCTGAGGAAAATAAACCACCGTGGAGCCCCTTTCCCCCTCAGGCTCTCTCCCACGTTTAACATGTTATCCTCGGCATCTGTAATAATAAGAGGTCATTTGTTGTTATTACGCCTTTTATCTGCGACCTGCATCTTACATCCACAACATCTTCTCTGTTGCACCTTCCTCCCTGCGCCGGTGTGTTTACACTCCTCGATAAACTTAATTCACTAGTTCTGTGACGGATACACACATACCGTGAATTATACAATAATATACATTGCAGTGATTCCTTACTGATGTATTTATTCTGCAGCTCCTGTTCTCTGAGTGATGTCAAGTGTGAGAAAAGTTCAAATATGAAAAACTGGACTAGTTTTTACGTTAGTTGTTTAGCAGATGTGCATACTGTGCAGAGGCACTTTTAGTATTACACGCTGAGAATAATGAGCAATTACTGCCGCTGCAGCTACAGTCTCAGAACCTGTACTGTAATGCTGTTAATGCATATTATGAGCACCACTATTGCTACAACCAGTGCTACCACCCAAGCATACTGTCCTCATCTGTGTGTTCCATGACACTGCCATGACGATGCTCTTTTCATGCATCAGAGTATGTTGGCAGTATTTATCATCATTATCATTGACACTGTTCTTCTTCTTGAGTGGCTATGCATAGTGTTCTGTTTTGTCACTTCTTCGATCAGACACAAACACAAGAGGACACACTCCTTTGTGTGTCCTTATTCCACATCTCTGTCCACTCATTTCCTGTCATCCATCTGCTGTTGCTATCTAATAATTGCAAATTGCCCCAAAAACAGAGACAAAATGGTTTTGCTATTAATAAACAGTTGGTTGAGTAAATTTATATTTTAAAAAATGCAGAATATGGCTGTGCTGCAGTTAGTCAACACAGTACAGCATAAACTTCTTATTTCCACTATGACCCTCAAACATACAGCACAACAAAAATGTAAAGACATAAAAAAATACAAAATATACATAGAGTGGAAAGTGACTCAGAATACATGTTTAAAATGAATGGTGAATTTAACTCGTGTAAATGTAAGTTTCTGAATTTTGTCTGTCATTCACTTCTCATCCTACAGAGTCAACTGTGACCATTAAGGGCGTCATTATTACTCACAGCATTTGAACGCAACAAATGTAAGAAACTCCAGGTCAACTTTTTTTCCAGCCAACACTTCACTGTGCCTCAGAAGTCTCTCGAAAGACGATGATATCTTTTGTTGGCGAGATGGGAAAACACGGGGCGTCTCCCAGATTGGGTTAGAGCGCTGAGGAAGTGTCGGAGGACGTGACAGTCTTACGTTGGAGGAATAATGAAAGTTGTCAAAGTGGTAAACAGCGATGTGAGGGGTTGTCCAGCGACGTGACGAGCAACAGTAACGGTGTCAAAAATGTCAGCAGGCCTGACATAATAAAAGGCAATGACTTCCTGGTGAACATGCATGACAAAGCTGTATGCAAGAGAAATTAAGTTTTATAGAAAAGGATCCGTGTCTTTCTCTGTCTGAGTTTATAGGAATAAAAAAAGGCTAAAAAACAACATAAAGAAAATTGAATCATATTTGTATGTCTGTTTTGAGCACACATGTCTTAATATATCTATTCTTAGTGTCACTAGCACACATTATGGCTAATGTCTTTTCTTTCTATGTTTTTTTTATATCACTATTCACTGAAAGCGACACTAGAGAAGCACAGTGCACAGCTCTGTAACACTCATATCTGCTTCAATCTCCATTATCTCTTCTTCCACACCTTGGAACAGATTAGAGCGTTGCTTGCAATCTCCATCCAAATCTAACAGGATTAAAAGGATAAAAAGCCTCACTTTTACGTTTCCAGACAATTACCTTTTTAAGAACCCACTCCACTACAGTTTATCTGCTTTTTTGTTTGTCTTTTTTAATTTATTTTTTTTGAGCAGATACCAATCAGCTGTAATCAGTGAACCATGAATCAAGAGGTGGTAAATCAAGGCAGCAATCATCACTTAAACAATCTTTACTATCAACACAGGTGGATTAAGTTTTAAGCTTTTATTTAGGGCTGTTTGCTCAAACTGCAAATAAGGACATATAAGGGGCGACTGTAGTTCAGTTGTTAGGACAGTTGACTACGAACTCCACTGTCGGTGCTCGACTCCCGGTTCTCCTGATTCCTGGCCACATGTCAAAGCGTCCCTGGAAAAGACACTAAACCCAGAACCCTTGGTGCCTTAAATGCAGCTGCCTGTGCGCAAGAATTTCCCTAAGGGGATCACTAAAGCATCAATTATAATTATTATGATATATTATTAATTTCTAATTTTCTCATTTTATTTTTTTTACCCAGATTTTGACATGCTTGTTTCTGAGTGTTCATTCTCAAGAACAATTTAATTTATTTTGTATTTAAAGAATCCAGCAAGTAAATCTTTGTACTAATCTTTATCCCCAGCACAGAGCACCGTGTCAAACAGTTTTCAACACTTATACCGTTTCCAAGAGACATCAAATATACTATACAAAACAGCAGGTTTTCCCTGCACCACATGTGATTGTCATGCATGATAAACCATAAAACTGCATTAATATTGTACTTTAGCAAAGACTTCTAAGTTTGTAGACTGCTCACATTTAGAAATTCTTCCAAACTACAACTACAGTTTCAAAATATATTTTTGTAATTGCACAATTTACCTTCTTTCTTACTCTTGGTTATGTATTTACAGTAGAGATAACACACATTTGTATCTCTACATTGTTGGATCTACAGTAACCTAATATCCTGAGGCTCAAATTTTAACCTGAAACCTTCCCACTTGATTCCTGTTTACTTGTACCTAAACCCAAATTCAAATTTTAACCTGAACAGTGTCTAAAAAAGATGAAATGTCCTCATCCTGCCTCTCTGTCAATTATTTTTTGCCACTTATCCCTCAGACTCTGTTACCTAGTAAGGAAACATAGTAGGGCCAACACAGGTGGTTTGAGACAGACAAAGCGCTCCTCTTCCAAACAAACAGACGGAGGTAACGTAGACGTAGAGGTGATACATTCATTTTCATACTAGAAGCAGCAGAATGTAGTGTAACATTAACAGAAATGTTGTTAAAAGGCTACAACCTTTAGCTTTCCAACCTGATATACAAAAGGCAAAATGCTGGACACATGAGAAAAGTATCAATGTGTTTTCGTCTAGGTTCAGATGCACATCAGTGTTTAGATGCTACACCAGCATCTTTATGGCCTGGTGGCTCTCAAATGATGTCACACCGATCCTAAACTGTTTCTTGGTGCAGTTGTTTAGGACACACACACACTTACACTGCTTGCAGGTCACTAAGATGATATCTGAAGCTGCCAAGCTGTGACGCCATTGTTGTAATTTCCAACAGTGAGAGGCCAGATTTAGTGGGAGCCTCAGGGCGCAGAGACACACATACATACTGCTGCGACACAAACACATACTGTATCATCTCCAGCCCGGTTGATGTGATTGAAGCCACATAATGTAGTCGCTGATGGCCTCCTTTCCTCAGCGTCTGCAGGAAAATGTTTAATCTTGGATTGTGCACTGAAGCAAAACTGCTTTATTCTACTTCAAAAACTCATTGTACGATCGGGGATGGACGGAGATGGAAAAAATGGTTCATTCAAAACTTTAAAACACCAAAGTTTTCCTACAATCTGAGGAAAATGTAATCCAGTATCTGACTCGTCTGATGTTAGGAGGCTATTAGCTTCTGCAGCACTACTACCTGAATCTCTGATCGACATTTTGACAAGGAAGAGGAATAAGTGCAATGCTGTGCTCTGTTAGAGGTAGTCAGAGAAACTATATGCAGTACCATATATCACCCATTGAATTAAACATAGTATGATAACACACCATTCAGGATGTAATAAAACGAAGAAGAAAATATAGGAAGTGAGTTCAGACTGCACCTTTGATTCTGGAAGATTATTTTTCACCAATTCTTGCAGACATTCATCAATAATGAAGGAACACAAGTGATGGATTTATGTTGTGTACTGTAATTTTTCAACATTACCAAAATCAGCGACCCAAGTCAGTGTTTGGACCCTCGTGTTGAGAACCGCATTGTTAACGGAAACCAAACACAGGGAGCAGACAGAGCGTTGCTTTTGAAGTAAGTCTGAAAAGTGAAAAAGTAGACAAACAGCACATCAATAGAGCAAGTTCAGCAAGCTGAAGAAAATACAAACAGAATGAATGTGTAGTTCACAGCAGGTGGTTTGCTGTTTCTTGTCTTTTTCCTACAGGCATAAGAAACTTCATGGTTAAGAGAGTATGTATGTGTGCAAAGAGCCTCCCCTGCATTCTGTTCTCTATGTGTTAGCAAACACATCGACACGCATCCCTGGATGCAAGTCTTTTTGTGTGTGTGTATCTCAGACACGGAGGAGAGGTGTGTGTTTGTGCGTTTGTGTAGTATGGATCGGGTCAGTGCAACCAGGCATGTTTTCAAACACAAGCTAGCAGTCAGATCAGGTTTCCTACACAGGTCTGTCGACTGTGGAAATGTATGAAAAAGGACAAAAAATATATTGGTTATGTCCAGGTTTTGATGGGTTTAGAGGTTTTCTGAAAGGACAGGACTTTTGAGAAAAAGAAGAACAGTGGTTTGTTGTGATTTGCTCTTTAGATCAGGGTTGTGGTCATCAGGGTTGTTTTCTCAAGAAGTTATTCTTAATTTTGGCTGAGAGATAAGAGACTTTTTTTGGAGCAGATGGCACCTCTGCATCCAGGTTCTTCGGGTTTCCTGGACGAGCTGCCAACACATCACAGGTATCAAACCTTTTTGTGTGTGTGTGTGTGTTTGCAGGAGCCAATATCAAAAAGAAAAAGTACACACAAAGCTGGCAATAAATGTTTGCTCAGATTTATATTGTTCTTATCAACAGTTTCATTTAGATAATGATTTTGATCATTTCAGACTCCATCACAGTTTAGCCAAGCACAAGGTGATGCAGAGTCCCTGTTTCGCAAACCTGTGCACACCCTGCACCTGCAAAGCTCTGTATTGGACCTGACCCATCACCTGCCAGACCCGTTAATGTAAGAGCTGCGACCTGAACCGTATCTGTGGCCACCTTATTAAATTCACCAGGTGGTTTTAATGTTGTGACTGTTCATAGATCGAGTAATCAATGCTTTTACTTTCAGATTGTTTTTGTGGTTGCAGGATTCCAAGTTAATGTCTTAAACTTGCTATTTTTGAGCAGCCTACAGTCCAAAACTGTGTCCATACCCTGGCTCCTCCTTACCTGTCTGACCTGCTCCACATTGCCACTCCCTCCCGTTCTCTCAGGTCTTTGTCCACCACTCACCTTATTGTTCCCTCTGCCCGCCTCTCCACCACAGGCTACAGAGCTTTTAGTCGCTCTGCTCCCCGGCTCTGGAACTCCCTCCCACCTGACATCAAAAATACAGACTCTCTTCCCCTATTCAAGTCAAGACTCAAAACTGTTTAAGCTGGCTTACTCTCTCTAGTCACTGATTTTAATTGTTGTCAATTCCTGGTTCTTATTTCTTTTCATTGTATTTTTATTTTTATGCTTATAATGTTTATTGATGTTAGAATTTTTACAATGAATAATGTGTTTATAATGTTTTGTGCTCTGTAAGGTGTCCCGCCCACAAATAAAATGTATTATTATTATTATTATTAAAACATAGATATACATTATGCAATTAAGGTAAACCAAGATAAGGTAAACCAGCAAAAAATTTTGCTGGTTTACCTTATCTTGAGTTTTGGGCATTTTCGCTTAAAGAAATAAATCAGAAAATGTCTCCTTATCAAAATATTTGATTTAATTTTATGTTGATTGACTAATCAGTTATTCTCAAAACACACTCACATGATCGACTGGCTCTAATCTACTATATCTGCTATGACTGAAACTACAAACCTCCCATGAAGTGACTGTTGGATTCTCGAAAGACAGATAATGTGGATGAGGTGTGACTTCAGCACATTTCCCAGCCTTGATGCTTGGTTTTCCTGCTCCGTCTTCTAAGCAGGACAGAAATGTTGGAAGTCTTTCACTCCTTGCACCATCTGCCGTCACCAGAAACTCTAAAATCTTTGTCTCCAATTGTTCTGGAAGAACAGCGCCCTCCTCCTGTTTTCGTACTGTAAAGCAGTCCAGCAGGTTTCCCTCCAAGTTGGAACAGGTGGCTCACGATGAAAAATGCAGTGTAGAGACTGTTGGACGGGCTAGCCAGTAATGCTCTTATTTTTATTCTAACGGACCAAAATGTATTCTGTAATGACTTATTAATATTAAAATAATCACAGCGCGGTTAATGCTGCATCGAATTTCAGGTAGAAGCTGAGTAGATCTGGCCCCAGTGCAGCAGCTTAAACACTGCAAAAACACTTCAAAGTGTTCTCATAGAGTTGCACTGAGCAGTGTGTCTGAGAGCAGAGGGGGACTTTAGCGCACCAGATGGACTCTGTCACGCTCCGGCTCGAGGCCTATCTGCCGGCCTCAGAATTTCATTAGTAGCTTGGCCCCGGTTGCAAGTTTGAAGAGCATAAGAGGTTCGATCAAAGGATTAGCAGCACATCTGAAGCAACAAATGGTCCACTTTTTTTTTTTCCCTCTCCACCTCCACAAAGTGCTTAGACCTGGCCAAAATGGAGGAGGGGGGTAAGAGTGTGTGGCAACACGAAGAGGCATCAGGGTCTCAGTGTAGAAGAAAAACGTCTGAATCCAAATAATTTAAACACAAAAAGTGAAAAAAAGATTCTTTTTAATAGTATTAAAGGCGCTTTTTGTATGTTACCTTATTTGAATATGACTTTTGTCTTGAACATGAGCAGACTTGGGGTTTGTTGAGTTGCTTGAATGCACAGTTAGGTAACAGCACGTCCATTTTTTTCCCCACTTTTCCTCCTTCTTCTCTGTTTGATCAATGAACTCAATTACAGCCATGTCCTGAGGTTCCTCTCACCATGGCACTCTCTCTTCCTCTCCCCCTTTCTCTCTGATGATGCATCACAGAAGGCACACCTGACACCCCCCCCCCCAAAAAAAAATCTCTTCAATAAATAAGAGGGGCATGGTTGGAGCACCCCGGCTTTCCGCTCCCCTCTATCTCTCTTGTCTTCCCACACCAACCCTCACACTCTCCCTTCCTAACAGCTCCAGCGCCCAGCCTCCGTCTGATTCCTCTCCGCAAGGGTAGCCTCTAATAGATTCCCCCAGCTCCCATGTATTATTAATGCTTACTGCTCTCCAAGGTGGCAGTGACAAATAGGGAGCAAAATTCACTGACTAGCGGTGAATGTACTTTTTAGTCATGCTTGAGCTTCCTCTAGTCCATACTGCTGCCAGTTGGAAGAGTTCTCTCTTCTCTTCCCCTCCTCTCACTCTTCATCTTTCTTCTTCTCTACTTTTTTCTCTCTGACAAAGAAGGAATGCAGGGAAACTGACCACAGAAGGACTCGAATGTGAATGCTGCTCTGAGGATTTAGTTTTAATTCATCAATTTTGTTGTCCTCTGACGGTTTAGTCAACATCAAACTCATATGGAGAAGTATCAGAGTTGATAAAAAATGTCAATAATGCTCATCTGAGTCATTTTCATTTATTAATTTTTGCTCTTAATAATTATAATAAGCTCTTTTATAAGCAGCAATTTTTGCATTTTCAAAATGCAGATTTTCTATTAGCAAGAACATAGAAATATTAATGCAGGAAATAGCTTTTGCTTCACCTTTTTTCCGTACAAATTACTCTCAGATTTTGGCACTTTCAAGCCAAATTGGAAGTAAAATAACAACACATGTTCTTAATAATAGATGCTTACGAGTGCTGCGAATGTGCCCGCACCAGTGTGCATGCTGCTGTGTTGACCTCTTAACTGTAGACAAAGACTTCCTAGCTTTCCTTGCCATAATGGGCACGTACGGTAGATGCTCTTTGCATGGTTCACTCTCACCTTGTTCTGTCACGGTTTGAGATGTATTTAAAATAACTGGGACGTTTTGTCTGTTGTGATGGATGTAAATACTTATTTGAGATGTGTGCTTTATAGAAAAACAGCCTCTAGTCATGCTTTTTTGCTGACTCCTTTTCCAAGCTCTACACTTCACATCCACCCTCAAGGGACAGCATCTACGGAGGTTAACCCAGATTTGCATGTCTATCCGCGCCCTCACCTCTTCCTGATCCCTCCACCTGGATGTGACAGAAATAGGAGCAACAAAACAGCGCTCTGTTTGCCCTCTGAACAAAAACAGCTCAGATCACAACAAATCACACGTTCCTAACCTGTCAGGCATTTTTTCACAGGCAGGCAGACTTACCTGGAAGTGGTTGCCTGAGTCGCTGTTTGTGTTTTCACTTGAATGAAAACTCAGTGTGGAACAAAGCATATGTCACCCTGTTGACACCTTTATCCAAAGTGGCTCCCAGTGCTGTGAGGAGGTTGTAAGAGTGGAGCTCCTGCTTGCCTGCTACCTGTTGAGCTACTTCCACAGACGATGCTGCCTTTAAAGGTGCAGAGACTGACATCTCAGGTGAACAGGATTTGTCTCCCAGATGCTGAGGCATCTTACAGTATTGCTTTTGGTCTGTAAGCGTCTTCAGGCATTGCACAAATTCAATAGAGGATCAAACTAACCGTGGGGGTGTTAGTGGCTTGTTTTACATTGTAGGACCTGTAGAAACTTGTGCACAAATATTCAATTTGAAGTGATTAGCAGCAGACCTTTGTTAACCACATATTAGAATATGTCTGCTTATTTAATATGAACCTGTTAATATGTGTTTGATCCAGGTTTAACACGAGCGCTCCTCCCGTGACTCTGTCAAGGCAGCGTTCACAGGTTGGCACTTCGATTCAGCTGAAATAAGTAATTACAGAGGTGGGTCAAACCTTTTGACCTGTCCAGGGTGTACCCCGCCTCTCGCCCGATGACAGCTGGGATAGGCTCCAGCACCCCCCGTGACCCTTACGAGGACAAGCGGTTAAGAAAATGGATGGATGGGTCAAACCTTTTCTCAACGGTTTGGAGGATGGGAGGGGAGGGCCTCTGTGCTCTCTTGTCTCAGAGACAGTCTCCTCGTCCCGCTCCCCTCTCCTCTGCCTTCATTCGCCGAGCGCTGTGACGCGAGAACCCACTCTACAGCTGTTCCCCTGTTGATCAATTAAAAACATGCTTTGGTGAAATAATTAGCTGACACTTGCTCCTACTTAACAGATGTTTCTGTGGATTCTGCCAGTAAAAGAAGTACAGAGGTGGAGGAAAGGGTGTGTGTGTGTGTATGCGTGCAAGCGTGGTGATGTTGGAGTAGAAGGAGGAGGGCATTTGCACATCTTGTGCACAAAGAGAAGGTTCTTCTGCTTGCATTTCAAAGTTGTGTACATCTTTTAAAGCAATTATGAGAGGTGGGCCCTTTGCTGATATGATTTGAATGTTAATTTGAGCGTTGATCATCATAGTTAACCGTCGTTTACATAATTACCCTGTAATTTGCATCACATTACGGCAATATTATTGGCATTAAGCAATTAATTAAACCCAAATAAGGATTGTTGCATTGGATTGTTTGTGTTTGTTTGTGTTTATCTGTGCTTCTATAATCATATCTTTTTTTTTGTTTGATCCAATGTTCCTCTGCTTCGATTCCCAAACAAAGTATTTTCACTTGGCTACTTTTGGCAGCTTTTGAGGCCTCCTGGAGTTGGAATATTGATTTGTGTCCCACTTAGAAAACAAACAGAAACAGTATATATGTGTGTGCTTGTGAGGAAAAAAGAGTCCAGATCATTTAGCCTGTGTTCTCCTTCTCTTCTTCTCTCTCATCATCGTCATCATCATCATCATCATGATCGTTAGCTCATATCCCCTCATTGTCTGCACGGCATCTTCAGCAGCAAGATGAAATTCCCTCTCCCAGAGTGAGGATAGCACACACAGAGAGAGAAGTTCAGACGGAGGAAAGAGGAGGTTGGAGGTGGGGAGGGAGGTGCAGCTTCCTTAATGGCGGACAGCTTGTCAGGATTAGGGCAACAGGGGCTGTAAAGTCTACGCCTGATGAGGTGACTAGCTTTCTCTCTCAGCTCCAGCGCCTTACAGATTTGCCCACCTCTCCGGAACTTTCTCCCCTCATGCGGCCGCTGCTGCCGCCGCCGTGCTTGGGTGCGGCTCTCTCTCTCTTTCTCTCTCTCTCTCGCCTTTGAAGTCCACACTTTTGAGCGCATGCTTCGATGCCACCCATCCAAGCCCCACGACTTTATGTTTCAGGCTAAATTGGCTGATTTCATTACCATTCAGGTGAAGATTGTGGAGGAGGGGGGTGTGTGAGGTTCTTCTTTTGGATTTCTTCTTAAAGCAGCTTCTTAAAACCTCTTCTTTAAAAAAAAAAAGGCAGCAGTAGGATGTCAGCACAGGGTGAAGCAGGTGCAAAAGGTTTAACCGTTGCCAGCCGAGACGCCAGGCCAACTCTGGCAGCTAATCCCCGAGGTATTTAATGAACTTTTTCTCTTAAACCGCCTCTGCTAATACTCAGAGGTTACCCCTCATTGCAAGAGCACTGGAACTCACGCAGACGGCGATAACATTTTTTTTTATACCTGTAATAGAGGTTTTAATGGATAGGTCCTCTATTTGGAAAAGAAATGATTTAAATGTGCGGGTCTCTTCAACCTCAGGCTTGTGTGTTTTTGTGAGGAAAAAGACTCAAATGTAAAGAGTGTATTAATGTTATTATTATTATTGAGAGTTGGATTGTTCAAGCGTTTGGGGAAATCCAGTGGATGTGTGGTCTTTGTGATGCCTGCAGTGCTGCTGATATTTGAGCTTCCCGTAACCTTTTTTGTGGTCTTATTTTCATGATTTTCATCTTTTGCCTTGTCTGATTTATTAGCGCCCTTCCACACTTCCACCCGCAGCTGCACACTCACGTACACACATACACACACACGCACGCCAAAGAAAGTAAAAGAAACAAACACATATGCCAAAGGAAAGATCTCACGAGCAAGGTTGGCTGTCAGAACAATTGGGAGCAGTGGAAAATAAAGCTTCCTCGCTGGCAAATTACCTTTCTGCCTGTAATTCCAGAGGTTTTACTGAAACATTAAGCGAACAGGCAGGCAGGAAAGAAGACAAGAGAAAGAAGAAAAAAAAAATCAAAATGTCCCTGGGCTATTTCTTTTTGCTCCAGACGTAGACAAACAAAATGAACTCCCAAGTTCAGGTTGAGGCTCAGCTTAGCCCTGAGGTTCTACCATAGAAAGTGGGTGTATGCGTGTGTGTGTGTTGTGAGGACACCCGGCCTGATACCCCCCTTCCCTCTTCTCTCACCTCACACACACACTCATCTACCCGTGCTGCAATAAATGAAGTGACAGGACAATTTGCATTGCTGCTCTAGACTTGGGCCTAGCATCCACACAGACAAACATACATGCGAAGACTCTCACACCTAATTACATGAACACGCACACATTTCCTCACACTTGCACACATTCATCATAATGAGCATAAAATCAGCACTTGGTTTCTTTATTTTACCTTTCATGTGTTCTCCATCTGACTCCATGAATATGTAGCTGTAGGTTTTTAAGCGAAGCAGTATTCAGGAAAATGTGTTTATGCCCGTTTGTAGTCATGTGTCACGTCGGGTTTGGATCTCTGTGGTAAAGCCTCGGGGTCAGGTGTTAGGTTCAACACTTGTGCAGAAATCAGGGTGACCTGTGCCGCCTCGGGGCTGCAACACTAAACACAACAAACTGACAGAGGCAGGACACGAACGCGTACAACAAGGCATTAATTTTGTCTGGGTCAGGTATTTGAGGTTCAATTCTTCAATGTAGTAGAAGCATTTCTCTATGAAATGGATTTAGCTTATTGTTATTGCCTTAAAATATATACATTTATGAAAATGTGTGACGGCCCAGTTGTCTGACACTACGACCTCAAAGACTGTGACACATGTTTATTCTAAGAATAGAAGTTGAGGGGTTTGGGATTATGAATACATTAGAAATGTATCCAAAATCTTCAAGACAAATATCAGGAGCAGACACGAACAAGCTTATTCTTTATAATATGAAGGTATAAATTGATAAAATGTGCAGGTTTGTTTTCAAGTGGTAATAAATGTGACGATTGTGAAGTTTCAGACCTGTGGTCAATAAATAAAGTGTTTATTGACTAGATGTATGATCAGAACCACTTTGAGCTAGAATGTGTAATGTAATCAATCAGTTTTAAAAACCAAATACATCGGTTTTCCTGGAGTCCTGTGAGGTTGGGGACATGTTTGAGTTGCTTTTTCTTTCACGTTCTTCACTGCAAATGATCAAACCTCAGGGCATTATGTTTACGCTGTTGCTGGAAGATGTAAAATCACTGTCCTATCACTGTAGAAACTTTATAAAAGAAGAAATAAAATAAAAAAAACATTTTAAATTACATTAATCTATAAACCTAAATCATTCCTAAACAAAAAGTTCAATCCACTTAATGTAATAATGAAATGATCAAAACTAATGTAAGTAGTTTTCAACAGACTAAAAGCACAGTTTAATCCACAGTAAATTCACACAGTAAGTATATCAGGGTCTCAAAGAGAGTGACATGGAGCTGTGGCCTTATAATGAGGCCCAAAGAAATGAAGAAACCTCCAGAAGAGAATGGCGTCAGCGCCTCTCTGGCTGCCCACCCGTGGCAGATCAATATACTCGGCAAGCGTCCAACACGCTGCCTCTCTGACAGAGGCGTGCCGGAGCACAGGGCCGGGAATAAGTCAAGGGGTTCAGGGCGCGCCGGTCCATCATGGCATGTCACGGCGATGAAATGAGTTGTCTCCAGCCACCAGATCGATGGCTGACATAAGAGCGTCGAAGCTGCTGAGAGGGGTGGATGGAGGGAGGAGGTGAGGGGAGAGTGGGGGGGGGAAAAAAGAAAGGGAGCGGGCTTCCTAAAGTTATTACCTCCACCTCGCTGTCAGAAATCACAGCGTGATGCATTACACGTGTTCCCTGTTGTGTAGTGTGTGTGTAAGGGGAGCGCAAACAGAGGGGAACCGAATGAAAAATGCAGTTTGCGCTCCATTCGTCTCCCATATACCAGTGTGTTCTCACGGACAGGCGGGAGTGTCCCAGCGTACCGGGGTTTGTAAATAGGCATCACTCACGTCGGCGTGTCTCTCAGCACAGCAGCAGAGAGTTACACTTTTACACATCACTTTCATTCACAGTACAAATGATAAAGCTGCAGCAGAATAGAAAGACACATCATCTCTATGATCAACTACGAATCCTGTAGTTAAAGGTCACGTTTGGCTGAATATCTTATCCTGGATGTTAAGAATGACATAGATTTTTAGATTTTTTTTAAATGTTGTTTTTGTGTTCATGAATTTCTTCAACAAAAATCCAACATTTTAACTAATTCATCTCTGCACGCAGAAACATACTCACTTGGATGGTCAAACACAAAGAGAGGGTGAAATAACTCTTCAGTTCTAAAGGCATCTGAATAACAACCCACTAGTTTACCTCCTGTGCATGTGATGACGAATACTATTTAACTAAGTGCAGGCCGCACCCCTTGAATCATTTGATGACGATTGATCGTGACATGCTAATTTTTCAAGGGTAATTTCCAAAATGTGCCTCACACATAACGTCTGGACGTATTAATACAAACGGTGGGGCTTCGTCTCCTCGCCCCTCCCTCGCCCCTTTGGCACGCGTCGTCGTTCGTCTGCTCCTGGCAATAATAAATCACGCCGTGACAAGTGCCGCACTCTTAACCTTGATGGACTGAGAATCAACGACCCCCTTCAAATAAAGCCTGATTACGCGATTGGCATCGATCATTGCTCTTGTCTTCTTCAATAAGGAGCTGCTCATTCCGCTGGTTTGACCCCGACGTCCGATCTAGAGATAAATAAATATATATAAACGGTCAGGACTTCAGTTTAAAGAACCTCTAATTTCTTTAACGATATGCTCAACAGCAAGGAAAAACTTCTAACGAATCACAGTGTTTAGACTCCTGTGGTAATATTCCCTTTATACTACATACAAATGAAGGAAGACTGGGTGGGGGCATTCAGTTTAGATGCTAGGACCAGGCGTGATTGGATCGATCGGATGGCATCTAAGGAGGTCCTCGAGGGACCAAGCAGGACTGGATCCAGATGGGATGTCTCCGATCACATTTGGCACATTCATACAGTAAACAGAAGCTGATTTCAGGCAAAAACAGGTTCGTTGTTGTTGTTGTTTTTTTTTCTCCAAACAGAAGGGCATTTTTAATTTATTTTAATGTGTCATTTTTAAGAAGGACGGCCACTTAAAGGTTCTAATTATAAACGGTGAAGATGTTCACTTTTAGGCGTTGACATTAGTTAAATATATGTATATAACAGTGTGTTCAGACTGAGGACTTTAGCATGTGAAATGACAACAGCAGCATCTGTTTTATTTTTACTTCCATCTCACATGCGCTCACCCGCCCAGGCAGGCCAGGGGACCCATGGGTGCTACCTCAGGTCCTGCGCTCCGACTTGTCTGTCAGTGTTACTCACAGGGGTTTGAATGCGACGTGACAGGTGCCAATCCGCAGGGCCTGGTGATAACGGTGTCACCCAGCCGGCGCTTGGAGGCAACCTTAGCAGCCGCCTTTACAGATGCCAAACATTTGAGTTGTCGGGTAGTTTAGGAATAACAATGCTGTTGTTGCACTTGTGTGAGACCTGAAATGTGTCTCCTTACATTATTTGTGGTTGATTTATGGGTTTGTAGATAACCTGTTTAATGCTTGGATGGATTTTTTTTTGTGTGTTTATGTGACATTTACCTTTGCTGTCACATGGTTTATGCATGAAGCTTTTGACACCTCTGGATGCACAACAGTCAGCTCTCTGCTCCAGTGCACTGCAGTCATTCAGTATTCACATAAATCTTCTCCACAAAATCTCTTCTGAACGGTACAGGTGATAATGTGATATCTTCTTTGCATTTTTCTTTAATGTAGTTTATCAGGTGTGTCCACTGCACCTACCACACTGTGTTTAAAATCTCAAACATCAAAGACTTTATTCATTGGACATACTGTAAGTTGGATGATTATTATATCACATGCACGTGCAGATTTTATACAACATTTACAGGAATTATTAACCTGAAAACGTTGTGCATGATCAGTTAAATGTGTTACATGATACTCCTTTGTCAGCAGGCCCCAGGAACAGAAACCTCACACCATTCCCCAAAGGAGAGAGACCTGGCCTTCCTGTTCACATAACAACCCCTTCCTGTTTACATGTACGAGTGTACGTGTGTGTATGTTTGGCTGGTTGAATGGAGGGGCAGTCGCAGGTGTTAGGAGCCATGTAGCACTGGCACACTGACAGACACTGTAAGATAACGTAGGTAGACTGGTTAAAGGAACATTTTACACAGTATAACTCAACCTTTGAGAATAGTTTAAATGAACTTTGTCAAATCTGCAGAGATGGTCGGTAATGAAAAGAGGTGGAGTTGCATTATGTGAAGTGTAGCATCTGACTCCTGCATCAATTTTAACCACCCTTCTGTGGAAATGCACTGCACATCTGATTTTAATTCCAACAACTTTGCTCCTGAGAAGCAACTTAAAAAAAAAAGCCCAAAACTTATCATCCATTAGAATCTGCAAAGATCAAAGTTGTTATGTGCAGTTACATCTTCATTTCTTCTTACCTACATTATCTGACTAAGACGAAGCTGAACTAGTTGTAAATAGCTGCGAGAGAATGTGCAATGTAGTTTGTTCAGTGGCTACCACTTCACACACTTCACACAAGTCCGGCCCTGTCTTCTCGTTTTCTTGGCCTCCTTCTCAGCAGATTTCCCTTCAGAAGCTCTCTGCTCCTCCCACACACTGGAGATCAATTTGTCTTGCCGACAGGAATCCATATTTTTCTCATCGCAGGTACCGCTCCCCCGCCCCCCTCCAAACCCACTACTCGCATCCTGCCCTCAAGTCCACTCCACCATCACCTCTCTGCAATAGTCCATCTCCTCTCCACCCCACCCCAGCCGAGCACAGCTGAATCAGCTCTCGGGCCTAACAAACTAACAAACACTTAAAACACACACGCAGCCAAAAATTAAACCCTTCATTTCTACAGACTTACAGAGGTGAGAAGTAAGAATCTTTGCAGAAAACAGAAACAAACCTGGCCACACAGAGACAAACACACAACTGTCCTCCTGTTCTTGTTCAATTTGCAGTGTCTTGAGAGGTGAGCGCTGCCAGTCTCTGCGGCGGTTTTCCAAAGGTGTTCCATCACTGTGCTGCAAAACCTGAGGGGAGGGGGGGAACGAATGCACTCAAGAGTAGGCAGAAGAAGAAGAGTAAAAAAGCAGCAGCTTGATATCAACATGGGAGTAGATGAGGGAGGGAGGCATTTTACAACACGTTTTTCTCTCACCGTTGTCTACCTTAGTCTGAGGAAAGACCGGCGGGCTCCCTCGTGGCCGCCGCCGCGATCAATACTACACAAGAGTTGAATTAGACCTCAAGTGGAGTGCACATCTACCTTAGCAGAGGCAGGGGCTGACCTGAAATCCCTTGAACATTTACTTTCTTTCCACCGAGTTAACCAATAACTGGATGAAATGAGAGGGAAAAGAGCAGCTGTCTTTCCTGTTTCTTATCTCTGCTGTTTTTTTTTGTTTTTTCCATCCGCTCCCTCTCTCGTCTCGTCTCTTCTCCTTGTCCTTGCTTCTCGCTGTCGCTCTCGGCACTGAAACTCTCAGTATCTGTTTTGCCTTAAAAGAGTCACTTGAGCAGAAATGAAATGCACAATTAGCAGATATCCAGAAGAAATGGGACACATACAGGCACATGTGCAAGGAGTGCATGCATGTGTAAGCTCTGTAAATATATGTGCTCTCACACACACACTTTTCCCACATACATCTTTAATTTAATCATGTTCTCTCACTGATATTGACTCAGACTTTAGCAGCTCCCAGGGACAAATGTTTTCCAAAGCAATAAAAAGTGACATATGTTTGCTTTGATATAGAAATCTTTAAGATGATCCTTTATCCACGTTGTTGCAGTTTCTGCGCTGAGCACCTGTAATTTGTAGATTTAAATGTGTTTTGTTTTAAATTCATCAAAATACACATAAGAACACGAGGTTCTGCACAGTTTGCATCTCTGTGGTTAGTGCAAACTCAAGACTTTTATTTTACCTTACAAATAAATTTAGACAGTACAGCTCTGTAATAAATGAGAAGAAGTTTTTGTGATGGTATAATAAATGTTGTTGTAATTTATAACTTGTTGCATAATTAGAGGAGTGATATTGCCCTTTTTTTTTTTTTTTACCTTTTTGTCCATTGGCAGTTCTCAAGTTTCATCTGAGCAGCATCATCATCATCATCATTTTCATTATCACCCTCTTGCACCTGCCTCCGCTGCCTCACTGGTGAATCAGGTATGTGCCTTTTTCCTGCCAGATGCCTCCTACTGAATTTGGGTCAGGAACACACGCGCGCACACACGCACACACACTCCCTCTCCTGGATCAATAAAAGGCACTCAGTGCAGCTGACACCCTCTCACACCTGATACTCCGCCCAAACACCCTACAACCCCCCCACACACAGTACACACTCCAACCTGGCGAGGGACCAATTACACCAACCGGAGGGAATTACCCTGAGTCCCCCTCTTGTCTGGAGTGATATCTCCAAGGATTACAGGTACTTAGCTCCCATTATGTCTGCTCTATTACCTGCCCACCACCTCTTAACACACACCAACCTCCTGTGTGCGCCTGTTTGCACAACAATCCCGCCCACCGACCTGCTACCTTTTCACTTATCACTGGTAGCTTTGTGTTGTAGGGAAAGGTCTGTCTGTCCATCAGAGAGTGAGAGTGTGTCTGTGTGGAGGAGGGAGTGGCAAACAGGCACACACACATTTTTTTTTAACTTCTACACACTTTTCTTTGCAGGTACATGCTGTCTTACTAAGGACAGTTTCACACTTACAGTTTTATGACGCGCTTTCTTAATCACACACACACACACACACACACACAGTCACTCACTCACCTGCCCACACAAAATCTTTCTGTATAGTCAACACACACACACAGAGTTCAATTAAAGATACACTCTTTGTAGCCTAACATGGATGTATACACACTCAGCACTTACACACACACACACTCCCAGACAAGAGGTAAGCTGATCTCTCTGACAGACAGACGACTGGCAGCTCAGAGAGCCGAGGGTGCTGAGAAGGTAATTACCCGTGACAGACGTACCTGTGTAAGTTTCACCTCCTCCCCGCCGCCTCATTCCAACCTGCACTTATCACAGTTACCATCTCACCACAGCCACTGAAGAGATTTAATTGGAAGATTAAGGTGTTCTTGGATCGATTTCATGTCAACTTTTTTTCCTCTCCTGAGTGCAGAGGCACTGTGCTGTGTTATGTGAAGAAATACAATGCTGCGAGGCTACAGGTGAATAGGAAACTATGTAGAATCCAATGCATGGTATATGATGTATGGTTAACTAAGAACATGCAGTTGTGGTTTTTGTCCTGGTGCAGAAAATTCCCACATTTATTTTTCATGTTTGAATCTGCTTGTGCTAGTTTGGTGTGTTTGGTGAGATTTCAGGAGAAAGGCCAATTGAAACTGGTCCTGTGAGTTTGGTGTCATGGAAGATGATGTGACTAATTTTAACTATCCTTGCTCACCATTTAAGTCTTTGTTTGCAAATTGGTAAAATATTTGCATTTTTTGTGGTATCTTTAAGTGACGTTGACAAAATGACCATATACTTACTGTGACAGAGTGAATGCACATATTTCTTTTATTATCCATTTGCTACACATGTCCTTGACAGACTTTTGAAACTTCTTGGGACAGTTGCCATAAAGTGTAATTTGAGTCATCAGACGTTGCCTTGTTGTGAAAAATGATTATTTTGTGACTCAGTGTTTATCATCATCAAATCATATATGAAGTGTCAGATTTAGCTCTGTCTGTTTGATTGTTTTGGCTGCACATGGCTTCTTCCTAGGCTGACTGATATGGCAAATGTTTAAACTTGCATAATGACATATTCTAATTGTGGTTCAGCTTTACACGTCTTTCTGTGACATTTCCCAGAATTTGGACTTCTGTTTGATTCTTCTTGTGCAGGGACTGCTTTGTGCACTGATCATTTCTGTTCGAGTTTAAACCACATGGTAACAGAAAGATGCAACTTTCCTGGAAGTCACACTTGGACCAAAGTGATATTTGCAGATTGAAAATATACACCTACAAATGCGCCTACTGTTCCTACACACATTTACATACTGTTAACAATTTCACATCTCTATTAGCCAGGTGTTAAGGGGTCCCTGAGGTCACATTTCATCAGGAATCAACAACCTGTTATAAACACCAACTACCTTCCTTTTCTTTCCCCTGTAAGTCATAACCATCTGGCACCAGGCCACAAAAATAGACTCAAAAGCGTTGGTAACAATTAGTAGTCGTTGTACCCGGGGACCACACAACAACCCACCTGATTTTCATACCCTGCATTTCGTTGCCCCTCTCCCCCACCGTCATCAGGACGCTATCAATAGCCAGACACCTGTTTCCTGCCAACGCTAGCTAGGCCCTCTATGGCTGCACCTGTATGTGCTTACACAAGAGCCTCAAGAGGAGTATTTATGTGGATGGGACTGCAGGGCTGATATCAGCCTCTGCTAATGCAATCACAGGAAGGACAGGGAACACTTGACGAGAGTGAAGCAAGCCAACGGTGGGGTGAATTCGCTCAAATCAAGTCAGGATGTGGATTTTCAAAAGAAGCTCAAACGGGAAATCTTTTGACCCTGAAATGACTATTCAGATGATTAAAGTGATTGGTATGCATGCCGCTAATCTTAGATGAAAAGTAGTTTTAAAGGGACAATGAAGAAATCTACAAGTATCCAAGTATTTGTCCAGATGCTGAGATTTCTGGCGTAATTTTAAAATTAATTCAAAAGTAGCCTGCTCTCTGTTTTTCTGTTCCATCCATCTAGCTTTTTAAGTGCCAACTTATCCCTGCGATAAATGACGCAAGTGACTCAAGGGATTCTTTGCTGCAACACTGTCTTTAGTGATATTTAAATGAAAAAAACAAGGCAAATGCAACACTACATTACTCTTTTACTGACATTGTTTTCTTGGGCCATTGGTGTTCAGTATATTGATAAAAACCCTTTTTTGCAAATACTTGAAATGAATCTGATTTCATCTTAGTGCCACAACATCATCAGTTATTGCAGGCGAGAACCAGCTTCCTGTATGCTGTGTTTGCCTGAGTCTGCCAGATTGACAAGCAGTCAACCAGTTGGTATGAAAAACTAGCAAGAGTTGTTCACATGCTAGAGTCGAGTATGGAAAGGCAAGCCCTGCACCAGACAGGCATAGCAATTTTTAAGTAATCTCAACAATATCAATAAAACATAGATATTCGTAGTCACCATTTGATTATTTTGGCCTGATGATGTATATTCAGTGCCAGCATAAAAGTAGTGTACCCTTTAAGTAATGAGTTGGATGGTGTGGTGGTGGTCAGGCATGTAGTCCATCAGTTGAGACTGCATTGCTCTCAAAGACCGGAACCTGCCATTGGTGTTAACCGTCATCTTTCCCTAACCTTAACCAAATGTTCAATAGCCCAATCCTAACCATGTTGTAACCATACTGTAGTTTGCTGTGTGCAGGTGTTGTTTAAATGGAGACTTTTAAGTGTTGGTAGGGCGGTCGGCAGTAGTCTACAAACCCCGGGGTTGGTGTTTTGCTTCCCGGTTCCCCCCAAAGTGGAAGTGTCCCAGGACAAGACACTGAACCCTTAACTCTTAGCACCTCAAAGGGGTGGCTAATCTGGGTTTTTTTTTTGCCAAATGATCTAATAGGCTTCAACTGTCATTTTGTTAAATCATGTCACTTCATGTCTTTTTAATCTTGTACATATAACATAGTAATCATTCTTCTTGTGGAACCAGTTGCACGTGTGCCTGACCTATAAGACTGATCCAGAGGATTTCCATATGTATTCCTCATCTGGATCAAATGTCTGATTGTGGTGTCACATTAGTCTCTACAGGCATTAGTCTCTATAGACTGAAAAGCCCTCTGTGTCAGACTCTCAGCTACTTGGCTTGACTTAACAGTTAACCTCTCACTCTGGATGGTCATTAAGCCTGTCATTAGCTTTAAACAAAACTGAGAGCAGCTCATTAAGACACAAACTCCACAATGTCAACAACAAGTGATGACTGCTATCTCAACTGAAAGTACAGGCAGTTATTCAGCTGGGAAACCAGTCAGTCAGTCTGCCACTCAGCCAGCCATCCATTACCTCTAAACCAAACAGAGTTCCAGACATAGAGGAACAAACTGCAGAGTCAAGCATGGAAGAGCAGGTGATTAATGCCAACGCAGTGTTTCCCTGTTCGTGGCCAAAGTGTTATTGATTCGATTTTGGAGGGGCGAGAAAAGGTTAGCATTTGCCGGCCGTGGTTGCAAGGAGAAATGACCCCTCTCTCCTCAGTAGGAGCTTCTGAAGCGGTCAACCAGGAAATGGAGACAATCCCCAGCCAGGCACCAAACGACGTTCTGTCCTTTACACTGCCGATATGTGTGAAGTGGACAGTCACCGGCTATTGAGTGCCACGTACTGTTTACACCTAAGAGCCATTATAAGTTTTAAATGGCCAAGATGGCAGAGCAGAGTGTGAGTTAGAGAACATAGGTTAATAAACCTGTGGATTTCAGACGTGAGGCATTTTTATACGAGTGTCATACATATGTTTCTATAAACCAGCGCAAGCAGAGTTTACTGACTGAACAACCATGAATCAGTTCACAGTAGAAACAGTAGCACAAATCTTAGTAGTGTGTTATTAATGTGACCAATTACATTAATAACACACTGCTAAGATTTCGGGTTGGATTACGCTTTAAATCACTGTTCCTCCTCAGTGCTTACAGGTATTGCTCTATCAATTTGCTTGAATAAACATGACAATAAAACATAAAACCTTCATATTTTGTTTTAAAAAGCCACTCACCCAACATAGCAAATATCTGCCAAATGCATATTTAGCCTCCTGCAACAAATAAAACTAGTAAAGCAGGTTAAATCAGGAGCATAGCACAGTATCTTTGACCTTAAGGAAACGTAGCTTATATAGCAGTTTAACTTTTATGTGCTCTATTAAATTTTATACAGTGTCATATATGATTTATATACCTATAAAGATGGGAAAGAATCAGTTATAAGTGAGATGCTTCTACCAGTACAAGAAGAAAATTAATACAATCTTCTGTAAATGTACTGAGGTGATTTAACTTTTATACACCTTGGGATCTTGAACGTAGCCCACAGTTTGTGCACTCATCAGAAGATGCCACCACATTTCTAAGCTCCACTAAGGTTAGGTAGGGGTATAAACATTTCCACTGGAAGCATTGAGCTTGAAATTACACTGCACAGAAATTAAGTCCAAAGCATGAAAACACATCAACAAATGAGATTCATCCACAGCAGGGTAAAACATGCTCCCTTGTACATCAGGTACATGACAAGATCACACTCCCAGAGTCGAGTTAATTTTCGTACGCTCCACACCCTCTGTCCTTACCCTCGCTCCATTCTCT
The DNA here is from genome assembly GCA_032362345.1 of Sandelia bainsii. Classification (NCBI taxonomy): domain Eukaryota; kingdom Metazoa; phylum Chordata; class Actinopteri; order Anabantiformes; family Anabantidae; genus Sandelia; species Sandelia bainsii. The sequence continues at coordinate 2,320,197 of JAUMHL010000013.1, read as the reverse complement.
GTCATTTTCAGGGGAAAAGGTGCCATAGCCATATGACAGTAATTAACAACTGACAAAAATATCCCCTCCCTTAACATGAGGTGGGAAATCACAAAAGCCTGAGTTATTTTCTCATTAATTTCCCAGCCCTGCTCTTTTATGCTACAAGACAGCAACGCAAAACCTGAGGTATGAGCTTAATAAGGCGCCACACTGTTTGTTTGTGTGGGGTTTGTGTGGAGAAGGGCTGCTGTTGACGTACAGTGTGATCCTTAAAGTTGACCCAGTTGTAGATCACTTATCACCAGGATTCAGCATCTAAACTGTCAGTGTATATGTATAGTTTCGAGCAGACTCTTAGAAGTTGTGTGTTGTCTCCTCTGTGGTAACGTTGCATTAGCTCTTGGTTTAGTTTAGTTTAGTTGCAGTTTTGCATATAATTGTGCCATATGTCACTTTTATGCAATTATTCTGGATGTATTCAAAGTATTAGCTCATTTCCATCAGTTTATAAGTATTTTCCTACAACCAAAATGCATGAATGTAAAATGGCATTGAAAAGATGATGGTCCTCTGTCTCTAAACCAATCACATTCTGTTTTGGTCTCTGTAAGCCGATCACTTAATTACTGTCAAACGTTTAAACCGCTTTCAATTTTGTCTGTCAGCTTTTAATACTACTAGTAGCATCTATGCAAGTTAGCTTTTTCAGGAAATACTGACATAGTGCTGCTTGATGGCTTCCCTTTGGTTGCATTGACAATATTATAAAATAGGTTTCATGGGTACTATTAATTGTTTGCGTTTCCTTGGCTCTGTTCCCGCTTTATGTTTTTGTAGGTTCTGTTCATGACGCTTATGTCGTAATCATTGAGTGCGTTTAGGTATTTATGTGTTGTCAACATCTGTTATTGTGTATGTCTGTTAAGATTTCTGCTCATAGTAATTTGTAGAATGTGCTCCACTCTGAGGGACAGACAGATGGTTTGATATTCACAGATAGCACGCTTTCATTTTGTTTGGCTACCTCTACTCCCCTTAACTTTTGTTCTGTCTCAATCAATAATAGGATTTGACTGTTATAGATTTTTGAAGTCCACTTCTTTCAGATTGAAGTTGGCACCATCCACTTTAGCACCTTAGAGCAGTATTTGGCCCATGCTGTATATTTGCATAATGGCACCCATGATTGTTTTTGAAGAAAACCAGAAACACACCCAACGTCAACCTGATAATACCAGTCTAAGGCACACATCTAGCCTTTTCTCCCCCATAACCTTCTGTTGTATTCTCTGTCTCTGTCTTTTCCATTCTGGCTTTTTATTTGTAGCTGCCTAAGAGCCAGACAAAGCCTAATCATAGCCATAACTACACACAGAGAGAGAAACACACATCCTGGATGCCTCAGGGAAAGAGTTTATCATTCATATGTCTGTTCTTTAACAAGAGTGGGAAACAAGGCACAAACACCTCACTGACAGATGAACATCAGCTTTAAGTGAAGTTAAAAACCCTGTTATTTGTTCTAAAATATCCCACTGCCCCGTCACCCCTTTGTTTGCCTCTGAGGTGCATGGCATCAGACTGAGGGGATAGATGACATTACGCCTGAATATTTAAAGCCACCTAAATGTGTGGAGCAGGTGGCGCACAATGCACTCTTGTTGTTATTTGGTTCGCACAGTCAAGATGGCAGATTTCATAATGCTTTCAAATGGCACATAACAGGGAGAAGCCTCACAGGACTGCCAAGAACAATTTCACCAGGAGCCAAAGAGGAGCAGCAGGCTGCAGCCCGTACCTTTTCAACAAAGAAAAGAAAAAAGAAAAGAGGAGGGAGGATGTCTTGAAATGCACAGTGTGGGATAGTAAATCAAGTTTTATTAACCACATTCTAATACGCTTTTTAGTGGCAGAAAAAAAACTGTAAAGGAATCAGTCATCTCTCTCTGAATAAAGAGGAAAAATTGAACTATTTAATAAGAAGTTTAAATATGTGAAGTCTACATGAAGGAAACGAGGCCACTTTTGTTTAACCAATGTAAAGTGAAGAAGTTATATCAAAATGAAATATAATTTCCAAGCATTTTTTAATTTAGTTTGTACCATTATGAAAAAACAAACAAACAACTAAAATACTACAGTCTCCAAAGCCACCGGCCTCTTCCTCTGTCCCTCAAAATACATGATTAGAAAAAAGTTTATATAATGATCTCGACTGACAGTCTCCCATCGGACAGTCTCTTGGCGAACCCTCGCTGCTTCGTGGAGGAACTCGGCAGGGACTCGTGTCTCATCCACCCGTTCAAATAAGCCCACAGATGTCAAGAGGACTCCCCCACCAACACCATCACACACACACACACACACATTCGACCCACCTCCAACACTGTTTGTAATGAAATCTAACACTTGGAAGAGGAGAAGTGGACCGACCACCTGTGCATCCAATTGTTCGGCATTCGCAGACACACAGGAGAGAAAAGACAGAAGAGGGGGGGGGGGAATCAAAGCTGCACACAGACATGCACACTGATACACACAAGCAAGCGTAAAGAAGAAAGGAATGCAAACCACTAAAGAAATTTAAATACTTTATAACTTATACTTCATTAAAAGAGCATTTTGTCACTGTTTTTACAATATGGAACAAATTTACAGGGAAGTGCAAACCAATCAAAGTTAGTCATAGATGTATTACTGTACAGTAGAAAAATAGAAATATATAGTGCACAACTGTCATGTTGGTGACATTTGCTTAACATATCAGCCGTTTATCTTTTGGATAATGCTTGAGATTACAGACAGACACGAGAGCAGAAGTATATAGTGGTGCACACTACTGCTGAGTTGCATTTTTGATTTGACACGTTGCATTGAGTACAGATTATAATTTTTATGTGTGCAATTTTAACATTTCTAATATTTATGTGGACATCATTTCTTTTATTGGTAATTTGAGCATATTAACCAAATGTTAGTTGATGAGATTTGAAAACAAAACAACTTTGCAAAATTGAGTTGGGTGGGGAAAACACGAGCAATCAGACTGTTGGAGAGGTTTGTTTTCTCTGGTTCGTTAATTTGCTAAACTTAAATGTTACATAAAAGGAAAAAAATATTTAAGGAAGGAGACTCTGAGAGAACGATTGAAGGCCTGCACCTTGTAAACACACACAAAGTAGGCACACACTTATACACAGGAAGAGAACAATAGTTTCTTTGAGACAAAGCTACAGTCTAAAGAGACAGAGAAAATGAGTATAGAAAGATGCCAGTAAGCACACATGCAAACACACAAAGCAACACACTTGCAATCACACACCCACACAAACGCACCTACACAGACTCTCTCACAGTTTCTCACACACACGAACAAGAAAAGAACAGCAACTACTTAGAAATGAGCCCTGACATTGCTTGTCACAGTCAGAGGCCTTGATCAGGATTTGCTCACAGGACCTCCTACTCAGCACACACACAAACACACACAAGATCCTAGGAGGGGAGGGGGGTAAAAAAAGCTGAGGGCCATGTTGGAGGAAAAGAGGGAACCCAGCAACATCTGCAGTCTCCGTTGTTGATAGCATTGCTGCCAGCTTGGAGTCAGATCACAGGGCTGGAGATGCTGCAGTCTGGGCTCTACCTCTTGGCCAACCTCCCCCCTCCTCAGATCCATACTTCCAAACCTCCTAGCTACCACCTGTTAGTTAATTTGCAGCAACGAAAAGGACACCGTGATACTCTGAAGTCAAACTTCTTCTCTCTGTCTCCTCTTTTTTCTTTGTCTGCGTCGCTGTGCATCTTTTCTCTTTCTTTGACTCTGAGGTTTTGTACACCCACAACAGTTTTTCCGGACTTGGAAAGGTTCAGGGCAATGTTTTTTCCCCTATCTTCCCCCTGAGTTGAAGCTTTGATGTGAGAAGACTGCAGTCACAAATCCTTGTCCATTTACCAGCAGAGAGCATCCCCTAACTCAGAGCTTGGCACAACCCCACATGGCTAACGATTTGAGATACTTTAATTAGGCCAAAATGTGTCTAAAGATGCAGTTGCGCCCCCAGACTTCCAATACTTCCCGTGCTTAAAGAGATAAATAGGCAACATTTCTATGTAGCACAGATTTTAGAGGAGTATTTTCTATCGTTTCATTTCTTCCAGCGTTCGGTAATTCCCTCCTGGAGGGCCTCATGTGGGTGTGGCTCACATTTTTAAAGAAATCCTATTGGACGTGATGCATCACAGCGGCTCAGCTGATGATTTGGTGAAAATCGGAAGCGCTGTATGATCCCTGTTGAATTTCAGGATCTATATATAAATACAGCGAAACATAGCAAAGCAAACATATCCTGAAGATGTGCCCCCCCAAACATAAAATAACAGTGATGTTAGTTTACTGCATTCAGTTTAGAGTTATATCAGTTTGTTAAAGAAAATTATGTTGATCAGATGGTCACTGCGGTGGCAATTAGCTCAGTGGGTAGCGCAGTCATCCACAAACCCAAGGGTGAGAGGTTCGGTTCCCGGTTCCTCCTGGAACATGGACATGTCGAGGTGTCCTTGGACAAGACACCGAAACCAAAGTAGCACCAACATGTACTGTCTGGCAGCTGTCCAACAACAATTCCCCCAAGGGGATCAATAAAGTCTGTCATTATCATTGTTTATTAAGATGGTATTACTTTATTAAGCGTGTTTGCCAAGAGGTTTTAATGTACATAACATAAGGAACAGTTAGTTTTACCTACCCAGTCAAATTATGTTGATTTAATGTTTGTAGCCAGAAGCTAGATTGTATGGCTAGCTTTGTTTCATTAGATAACAGTGAAAACATTATAGAGAATGTCAAAATACAGAATGTAAAAAAGCATTTTCATTTCATTTTCATCTTTTTAGCATTTTCATCTTGCAAAAGCTCAACTCTGGGATTACACATCTAATTTACTGCCACCCCTGCAGTTGTTAAGGGTTAATTGAGACACTGAAGTAATCAACCAAATGACCACATGCAGCTGAACTCAAAACCTGAGGTTCCCTTCTTCAACAAAGATAAAGTTCACAAAGTTATGTCTGCGCTCTAAGTTACAGTCTCACATCCATGTGGATTTCCAGCAATAGATAGGATGCTTTTTTGTGTCAACATTGATTTTTGTCTCCCCCTCCACCCCACTCTCCTTTTAATAGAGGAGTGGATGCTTCAAAGCCCCTCGTTTGCCCAAAGCAAGCTTGAAATTCCTGCCTTTCAAAGCGCCATTCCTTCTTTGTTGTTACGATCCCCTGTCTCATCGGGTAAGGGCGAAGGAGAGACGAAAACTTCTGAAGGTACCAAAGGTAGCACATGAAATCCCCCCCCCCACGTAGGTGTGTGAAGTTCTGATAGTTGTGTCCGACTTGGAATCAATACGATACCCCCCTTAAGTCTGAAAAGTATGTGTTTGTACAGCCAAAGACAAGGTATTTCCAGACCTTGAATCAAAGGCCTCTTCTTTACAGATCCGGCGCCAGACAACTTTCTCCAAGCCAGGCCAAACAACAGCGCAACAACTTCTGAAAAGTGTTCACAGAAGTCTCGAGTTGTTGTTACATCCAGTCTTGTGCTGTCTGCTCAATTACAAGTTGTTGTTTCTTTCTCTGTGTCTGGCTGTCGCCCTTTCTGTCTATCTCTCACTGTCTCACTCTCCTCTCAGACTACTGTGAGGTGTTAAAAAGGAACCAACGGGGGATCTGTGCTCCATTATGCAGGTCTGTTCCTGTACTGTCTGTTGCCGCCTCTTCGCACCTCATATTGCATTTTTGCCCGTTGAGACACACACACACACACAATCTTTGACACACACACACACACAACCACACTTAACGCAGAGAGAACTGAACTTTGGCTGTCTCTGTGTATCTTGTGCCAGGTGTAAGGCTAAGAGGTGCCTAACTCTTTCTCCGCCCCCTTAGGCCATACAGGCATGTTCGAAAAGAAAAGAAAAGTGGTTGTGTGATCCAGGCAACCATTACACGCTGTGTGGGCGATGCTGCTGCTTGTGTTTTGTTTTTTTTTGTCTCTGGCCTGCTTTTTCAGAAATGAGTCTAACTGTTAGAGTAAAGGTGCTACATGTAGCCTGGCATTTAAAACAATCAATATATCATTGTCAGATTAATTGTGATACCTTGGTGTGATTACACCATCAGAGAAAAGAGACTCAGGTGGAAATGACTCTTAATGCTGTCTGGTATCTTAAACTGTGGTGATGTTACTGGTACACATTGCACTTGTTTTGCACTTTTTAATTCATAGAAAAAAGATTTCTTTAATCCAGTAAAATGTATTGGTAGAAAACTTAGTTTTGCCTTTACAGTACTAAATTAACTACTCTTATAAATTAAAAATGTCAACCAATATTGTAGTAGCAGTTGTTATTGATGCATGTTCCATTTCTTTTAAATTCACTATAATGTAATCTCTTTGTCAAAATTAGTACTGCTCATGATAGTATTTTATATTAATGTACTTAACATAAGTAAATTTCATGCCTGAACTTGTCTTAAGTGACATATATGTAGGGAAAACTATGGATATTGAGAATAAACTGGAAACTGAGCATAGCCGGTTTCATATATACCTTTTATTTTATCAGATAAAGCAAAATTAATTAAATGAATAAAAAAAAAAATTCTGGATTAATGTAATTGCATGGGTTAAAAGAAAGTCAAATCCTGCATATTCTCAGCACAAAATGTATTTAAAAAGTTGCTTTCATCTGCCTGGCTTCACTGGTTGTTATAACGTTGCATATGCATAAGATCAGTCAGAGGATAACTCAATACTTTTGCATATACTGTGTGTGTATTATTGAAACTGTGTCTCACACTTGAGGATTCACTGTAAGATACGTAAATACTTCCTGATTTCCCCAAGCCGCACTGCCACAAAATAAAAGTTGACATTGACCACCCTGCCCATATCCAGACCTACTTGTACAACTGTATGAATAATATATGGTGCCCCCGCTACCTGTTTCTATGTGTAGATATGGAGTCTTGCAGGCCAAGCTCACACACACACACACACAGTCGATGAAGGAAAGCAGCCAGCAAGCCTGGCCTTTGAGGCCTGACCCTGCTTATGTTTGGTGTGCACGCACACAAACAGACTAACTTCACATGCACAAACACACAGAAGCACTGACGTCTACTACACGGCCGCAGACATACATGGACCTTTACGTATAACACATTTAGACACAGACAAACATATGGCCAGTAGAGACGCATCACACCCATACAAAGAAAGCACACACAGATACACACTGGCAAACAAAGCCCACACACATCCACTGTGTACCTTGGAGGCAAGGTTGGGGGTTGAAGTGAACACTGCTGGCAGTAAGGTGAGCAGCTGTGCAGTGCTGTGGATGAAAGACGAGCATCAGGAGGCCTGCACTGTGTGTCCATGTGTGTGTTTGCATGTGTGAGCAGAATTTGTGTGTATCTAAAGTGAATCTGTGTGAGTTTGGTGGATTTTAAGAAGTAGGAAGAAGATATGCTTTACAGTTTTATGCAGTAGTGAATGTGTGTGCACGTGGATAATGTTTGGATGCTTTTCTTCTCCTTTTCTGTTATGGGAACTGTAATTCTGTGTGTTGCATCCAGTTGAATTTATGATTCGCCAATTGGTGAAAGTATCTCAACATTTACAAGTACAATTTCTCAGCTTTCTTGGATTTCTTAGGAGTTACAGGTTTATTTTTGACTAAATGTTGTGCATGGAACTTGACAACATCCTCCAAGACAGTTTTTTTTAATACTATTTAGATTTATGGAGACTCCTGTTTGTCTGCATGTATAGATTTCACAAAAACACGTGTGTTGTTTCTCTTTTCTTTGCATGTGTTTTCTTCAATCCGTCTACATTTGTGCATGTACATGTGTTCGCAAATTGTGTGTGTGTGTGTGTGTGGTGAACAGAGTTAAGGGGTGGTGTGCCACGCCTGGAGCTATTCCCTCCTTCTATACAACCTGAATCTTTTTGGAAAGGGAAGTGGAGTGTATACAAGTGAGATGATCAAATAAAGCAGCTGGGTTCGACTCCTCTGTCAGAAACATGAATATTAAGCACATTAGGATCATGGGAGGAAGTAAATATGTCACGCCTGTAATCCCCAGTGATCTGCTGGTCAGTTTGGGTTTGTTGCTGCTGGAGAGATGAAGATTTACTCAAACATGTGAGGCGTTTAGGTGGCGCTCTCATCCAGAGTGACTCAGTGATTGTAACAGTAAAAGAAGGCAACAGTACCCGACCCTCACACATCTTCTAGCCAGTGATGCAGTCTCCCTAAAGGCCAATCAGCCACAAATCTGTCAGTTTGTGCAGATGTGTAATTGTAGTGCTCCCTGTTTCTAAAAGGAAGAATGCATTGTTTTGTCAAAGACTAATGAAAAGCATTTTAAATCAAACTTGGCACATAAATTAGCAAACTAATGACTGCTTAAAGGATGGATGAGTGATTGTATAACTGATAAAGCTCTAAATAAACAACCTTCAAACCTATGTTTAGCATCACAAGCAACCAGAATCCGCTTTCAGTTTGTGCGCCTTTGCATGTATTTCCATCCGTGACTGTTTTCTCTTTGCCCTTCTGTGCTATTAGTTTCTGTCTTTGCAAACACGTGAATTGCAAGCGCACAGATGGGTTAGTGTTGTAGGTGTTAAGTGCAGAGACAGGGAGGAGAAAGGTGAGGCCAAGAAGGACGGCCGCACGTTGGCGTGCGGCGCTCATTAGCATTAACATCCACGTTTCCCTCCTGCCTCCAACTGCTTCAAATCACTTCTTTCCTCTAAAAATAGAGAATCAAAACAAGAGATCAACAAGAAAGTTGAAGAAATCTGAATTAAGAGCACATTTGAGCTTTTATGGGTTTTCGAAGGTGACACAGAGCTGCTCATAGGCAGTATTTTACTTCCGTCGACAATTTCTCTGAAACAGCATTTAGGTCATCATAGGGCACTAAAACTCTCCACTGAAATTCTCTGTGAGTTTTGCAAAGACACTGAATCAGATTTCATTTTGGGTTTCATAAACCTGATCTGTAAAATACTGTGTTGTTGTGTCTTCAGAATGATTTCTCTTGCTTCCTTATGGAGTTGAATAAATAAAAACAGATAAGCTGGCTTTAAGGACAGGAGAGTAGCCCCCCTCATACTTTCATGAAAGTCTCTCCTATACGTCTAACAAATTCTTGCCCAGAAACACAGATCAGATTTTCAGACAGACAAAAAGAAAAGGAGTTTAACAACAGAGCAGGCTTTCTACACTCCTGAGTGTTTGCTTCCCGTCTGTGTCTATTTTCTCCTGTTCCGAGTCACTCCTGGCTAGTGTGTTCGCCACACAGAAAGTCGACCTGTGCAACACCTTCCCCAGGACAGATGGCGGTGTCGAAGGCGACAGGAGCAGGAGAAATCTGCCAGAGCAATCTGCTCCGAGCAGGTGTCGGCTAATTGTCTCTGAGAGCTGAGGCAGCGGCGGGCACGTGCCAGCGCTACCTGAGTGGAAACAAATATCTTCATTTACCCATGCTTTGTCGAGGGAGCGCGCTTCCAAGCTCTGGAACATAATAGGCCAAGCTCAGAACAAGAGGAGGGTGGTGGGCTGGAGCAGGCAGCCAAACAAGTGTACCTTTGTCAGGCAGAGATGAATCCACAATGACTCTCATAGCTACTGGTGGCAAAGCAGTCTTGACAATCATAATAATGCTTAAGTGGATACAGAAGGAAGAACTAAACTCTGGCGAAGGGTAAAGGGGGTTGTGCATGAACATGGTCCAAAGTGTAATCAAGTTTACAGTGTTTTACACATAAATAGCCAACAGGAGACAATGCTCTCATTCAGGAAAAGAGGTTTGCATTCAAGGAAATGTTTGCAAATAGATTAGATCTTCAGAGCTTTAGAGCACATGTTTTCATATCTAACAGCTTCACAGTATTTTGTGCATCAGCCCCTAAGATGACTTTGTTTTAAGGCAGCACAACGTCTCCCTTATTATATCCACGAAGCCCTCAGCCAGTTCAGACATGGGTAAGGAGAACGAATTCCATATACGCACTTTGTTTTATTCAGGTACCGGCTCGCTGCTTCATAGACGCTGACATTCCCTTTGTGTATTTAGAGGGAAGGAGGGGCTCTGGGATGAGATGCTCAATCTGACAACAGAGTTTCTGCTCCTTGTCAAGAGATCTTTCAGACGGAGCCGTCCGACCGTAGAAGAGGAAGCAAAGTGGTTCTAGTTGAAGAGCTTCTCTTTGCACAGATTCCTCAGAAAGTGTTGTAAAATGTCTTGTTATTGTGCTGCAAACTAATGATTGTTAACATTAATCTTATTTAGCTAGACTTTGAAACTCTTTTCTTGACTACCGTGCAAAGCTAAGTCAATTGATCTTTATTGAAAAATACATTCTAAATATATCCTTCTTTTGGTCAGGTGAAGATGATGCGAGGTTGTAGCAATATATTTTCAATCTATCTGGAAAATTTTCCACCAACAGCAACTGAAACTGTGCCAAAATACTCTGAAACCAAATCTCACAGCTAAAAGAAACAGAAGTTTACATCACTTGAAATGTAGGAAATTCCAGTGAAACAGGAGCAGATGAAGCAGGTAGAGGTAAATACACCAGTGAAGTAAATTACAAAAGTAAAGTACAGAGCTTTTATGAAGTCCCACCAGGAGTTCATTGGACATCACAGTTTGATGAAATGTAACGGCAAAAGAACATCTTTCAGTGGAAATTTCTTTTGAGTTATGGGACTGCTGCTGCCTATTGCATCAGTCCAGATGCGCCCTACAGAGCGCTCCCCACTATGGGAGAAGCGAGACCGAGTCTATTTTTAAATCTCAAACAAGACTTGAGTCCTTAAAAGCTTCCCACGATACTGATTGATCCCCTGACCCGGCTCTCCTCAGGCTTTCCCCTGGTCCATTAAGAGCTGTGTCACCAGAGGAGTTATTGCATTACTATGTGTGGCCTCTGTTGTTTCTAAAGCAGGAAGTACCCAGTCAGGTTTAAGTGTGCTGTTTCTCTAGAAGCCCCCATTGAGATCGGAGTTTAACCCAGCTTCCTGCTGTTTGCAGCTCGTACGCTAAACAGATTGACTCAAACTTCTACAACCTCTCTACTTTCTGACTTTTCCCGCTCTGTGTCCTGCTTCTTTTGGACACTTTTTATTTTTGCTCTTTTCTCTGTATATTGTAGGCTGTATAGAAAAGAGTTGTAAATGGGATAAATAGTTGCTAAACAAAACTACAAGATTGAGCTGAATATCACTTAAAAAGCTCTTAGAAAATCACGTTTACAAAGTAAATCAATTGGTGGCCCCTTATAAAAATCAATAATGTATGTACATATACACTGAAACCTGTATGTGTTCCTAGGCAGCAAAACTGCAAATACGATGACGTTTTTCTTGTTCTCATGCAACATTTTATAATAAATAATTATATATAATAAATGAAATGTATACTTGTATAAATCGCAAGGGTCCTGTGTGTGGTTAGATTTATGCAGTTTTGGTTAAGGTTTGGGAAAGATTGTGGTGTTGTTTAAAGTTTAATAAAGGCATGCTGTGTGAAGTGACTTTTATTTATTTATTTTTTTTTCTATTAAGCCAAGTCACAATCTTACTCAACTTTAGCCAAGTGTTGTAAATATGTAAACACAACAACAATAAATGTCATTGTCATAAAACTGCATATTTGTATTTTAGAATCAGATATTTTGACATAGGAAATGTTTCTTCTTCAAGTTGATATCCCTCATTATCATTTAAGTTTATTTTGTTATTGTATTATTTTTTACTTCTATAATATGTAGGTCGATATCACATAGTGGAGGAATAATTATACCAATTCAGCATTTATAGGGAATAAATAACTGCGTAGCCAGGTAAAAATTTTAACTTTGATTAATTTTAGTTACAATACAGTGCAGCATTATCTGATACAGTATGTACCAGCTGACGTCACTGCTCATTTATTCTAATGCTTTACTTGTAGCATGAATGCTAACAGTTTAATGATTTAATATGCCATCATTATGGAGATGGAGGATAAACTGATTACTTTCCATAGTAAGATCCCATCACATAGACTGCTGTGTGGTGAGCCATGAGACTGATAGATCTGTTACTCAAACTGCTCTGTAATGTGTATTTCATTATCTCATCATTACCTGAAGTATTTTTTAACATTAACAATAGTTTGCTTCTTTCTTACAGTCAAAACTAAAAGCTGTTGAGTGTGGGGTGATAAATTCTGCAGATTTACCAAGGCACGGCACAGATATAGTTGAAAAATAATAATAATTTATTTTCTACTCACATGCTGCCCTGTTGCCTCAAGCTTAATGACACACTGCACACTCTGATGCAATATTCAGATTTCCCCCTTCCCTTTTGCATTCTGTAGATAATTATCAACAGTTGTAATTATGGGTTGGTGCATAGGGTATGGAGTAGAGGAAGCACATAAAAAAAACAAAAAAAAACGGGGATCTCTGTCTCCTATCTGTTCATTTACAACTGTGTTTTTACTCCTTCTCTTTGTACATTTGAGTGTCATTTCTCTAGCAGACTATAAAATACAGTGTTGATCCAGTTATTTTACATATGACAGGCTTTATTGTGCGTTATGTTGTAGCTCATTCCTCAGCGCCCTACAACAACTAGCCGGTGTGTAATTACAGCTTGTAGCAAGCAGCCAGACGGAGCGATACGTGAATGAGAATCTGTGGGAGCGTTTGATTTATGAAGCCTTGCCTCGCGGTATTAGGAATCCCAATATTGCTGTTCACCTTACACCCAATCGTGGTGGTAATCTGGGAGATGGAGGATAATGTTGGCACCCTGAGTCATGGTTTGTGCCATGCTGAACCGGAACAAGACTGAAAGACATTCCCTGTATGTGTTTCACTCTTTCCCTCCTCTGTCCACCTCTCATACTCTCTCATGAGTATCAAGAAGCACATTCAAATTATGTCCACAGAATGCAATAAAGTCCAGCAGCAAAAATTCTTGACCCAGAAGAGGGAGAAAAATTTATAAAACAAACAACTCACTTGAGGTTGCACTCCAGGCAGAAAAAAATATCCTAGCTTTAAGAGCTGAATACTTGAAGGTGACCTCTGGCTTACTGAAATATGGCAGACAATTTGTGATGGGATGTTTAATTATTAGATAGTAAGTAGATCAGAACAGGGCTAAGGACACAGATAGTTATTTACAACTATTGAGGAAACCTTGTTGCTTATATTTGCACTTTAATGGAGAGAAAACTCGCGTAACAACTAACTGGTGATGATCATTTATCTGCCCTCTCTCTGGTCAGAACTAACCCATGATGATTAAGCCTAAGGAAACTAAAATAAATATATCTAAATAAGTTTTTAGAAATTTGAAACAAGTCCTTGTAAAATTGAACCCTCCACCAGAAGACATTTTTTGTCAAAATATGAACCAATAGTGATGGAAGTTTTACCTTAAAACATTATTTCTCCTGTGAAGATTAGGGATGAGTGTCAAATGATCAGTATAGATCAACTCTGGTATTAGACACAATGAATTTACTTTTTTTTGCAGTTTTCTCATTTTCAAACAAATGCACAGTTTGCCAAAAAAATCCTAAATGAAATCAGCCTCGTGGTTTACATCCTCAGTTTTCTTTTCAATTTAACATAATTTACATTTTCTAATATGTTTCTTTTCATAATTGAAGTATGATGACAATGCCATAAGCTCGCCGGACGGCACAGCTGTGTGTGCCAGCGCGCTCGGTTGGAGATGAATCAGTGTGTTTAACTGTTTGTCCTCGCAGTACCTTCGCTCCATCGAAACAAGTCGAGTGCATCAATCCAATATGGTGTCATCTGTCCTGCGCTCGGCACAGGTGCTGCGCAGTAAATGCAGTGGCATTTATGAATCTGCTTGTATGAGGAATTAAAGGAAAGCTGATGCATTTAATTAATGTACTCCAAACAAGGAATGTACCACCTTTAAAGATTTTTTTTTATATCTTAATAACTTCTAAATAGGGTAATTCTGCCATTTAGTTGATGCCTCAATTATATTTAACCACATTTCTGTAATTTTCAAAACATCCAAGCTGACCATAAAACTTAACATTACACACAAAAGAAAGGTTATGTGGTTTTCCAGTAATCCACAAACTTGAATTAGGAGGAAACTCCTCACATGGTTTCCAGTGAAAGGTTATAGACCAAGTCATCATGGGAGAATGAACTTTCTGAAGAATGTTGTTTCCCTTAAGTGCACAGTAGTGAGCTGAAGTGGTGCAGTAAATTATAAAAAATATAGATAGTTTCCTGGAACACAAAATCCTCCAAAAGTGTCCAAGTATGTAGATCTAGCTACACAGTGGGAGGTTATAGCCTTATGCTTATAATAAGGTAAACAAAGCACATGTGGCTATAGCTTTCCTACAACTTTTTGCCTTAATCTATGCAGGATGTTGCTATGGCAGTGAGCATTCACTTTCTGGACACTACCCATCAAAAAGTATTAACTTCTGTGCCCCGCAGTCCCGATGATGAATTTCCCTCTGCTAATTGCCGATGCGTCGCTGTCGCCATTTGCTCTTGTGAAAACAGAGATTAAAATGTACTTGTCACTCATAAAATGTATTCATGTCACTCGCTTTGCCCTTTGAGTCAGTCCCGTTTTACGAATCACTTGTGGCCACAAGACCTTAACAGATCGCAAGTTGGACATCAAACACAGCCTTTGGTCTGACCTTTGATTGCCCCCAAGGGCACATTTGACCAGACGGGTTATTTAAAATCAGCACTTCATACATGGATAGAGTTATGCCCTCTACAAAAAGATCTGACACCATTAGTGTCAAGGCTAATAACAGGTTAGATACAGGTGGTAGAGTAGAGAAGTAGTTGAGGTTTAATTGTCCAGTTTGTAAAAGGTTTGCGTGACCTTTTCAGCTGAGGATGGACGACTCCCCACTTCCCGACATGATGAGACAGCACTGGAAAGGAAATTGCCTCTCAGCTTGTTTGATGCATGTGGAAAAGCTTTAGTTGTTGCTCGTGTCCTCTCAGAACAGGTGAAAACTGTCATTCAGCTCCTAAATGTCATTTGGTGATCATCGGTAACTTATATAAAATTTCCTGAGCACATATGCTGACTTGAATGCCTTTGCTCCTCATTTGAAACTCTTTGTAACTAACTAGCTTGTTAACAATAAACTTTTCTACTCAGTGTACAGTGCCGCTTAACTGACGAGTCTACAGTCTAGCCCTACTCAATTTGACTCCCACTGTGCCCCTGAACATACACTAACTCTCTGCACTTCCTTCCACAACGATTTCCTTCCCTGGCCTCTTAAGAGCTACATGGCGATTATACAATACCTCACAGTTGGCTGGAAGCTGCTGCGCTTTGTGTGACTTAAGAGGGAAGGATGGAATAGAGTCAAACAGTCATTTCACTCTCCGCTGACTCTTTGGCCCTCGGATGAAATGTGCTCCCTGAGTAGAGCTGGCTCTTTTCTTTTCCAGCCCAGTTTTTCTACGTTGCTCACACTCAGAGAAAAAGTTCAGCAGTGCCTTTTTTTTTGCGATAATCAACATACAGTAAATGAGCACACCACTACACATGTAGGCCTGGTTCTAATTATATGCTTAGATCAGGAATTTCCGTCAAGAGTCTAAAAATTGTTGTTTAAGTCTTCAACTAAAAAGGTTTGTACACGAACAGGGAATATAAAATGATCTCCTCTATTAAATGTTACAGTCACTCTTGCATAACTCTCACCCAATGACAGTTGGGATCTGCCACCCACCGGTAACCCTGCATTTCTACATCAGTACTTCCAAGCACTTACTCGAGCTCAGAAGTATATCTTCAACTGTTGTCTTTTCTGTAATGCAGTTAGGGTTAGTTTGTTGCAGTCTGAAAGTATACGTTTGTCTGAACATGAACATGAGCTGTTTGTAGAATGTAAAAAAAATACTTTACTCTGTCTTGAAAGTACATGAAACACTTTTTCGTTACTTTCTACTGTAGCACACCAATAGGACTATTCCAACTGCAACAATTAACCTGCACCTGAGTAACCTCACCTGACACTGGATCTTCTGTAAAAATGACTCCCCATTGATTTGTAATGGTCTATTCTGTGTGAAAGCCATTTAAAACAGGAGCCCAGTTACCCGACTGCATCACCCATTGACCCTGCAGTGCTACGGGGAATTCATATAACTCAATTGTTTAGACAAAGGTGAAATGTTTATTCCTATTAGCCAGCTCCTACACAAGATACAGTATTGACCCAGAAGAATGTTTCATCGGCTATCACAAATTACAGCTGCTGTGTCTATGCTGCCGTGCTCCAATGCTGCCGAGGCATCAGCGAGCAGTGCGGGGGACATGCAAACACAACCTAGGAAGAAAAAAATCAATGCAGTCTAGTCAGATGTTAGGTAAGTTGTCCCCGACGTTTGCTTTAGGGACAGTCACAGTTGTTTAATAAGACCCCGAGCATCTCCAATCAATGGGAGCCTTCCATTTCTCTGTTTTGAAATCAATGGGGCAGCTTGATGCAACACTGCTGATTTCTTGAGAGGCGTCTTCATCGCTGGGCCGCACAGCAATATTTGCACTTTACTTAGATTTTTTTGAGTTATCGGAATAAATGCTGCACTCGAGTCAGACAAGTACAGTTCAGGCATTAAGCAGAGGAGAGGAACCTCATGCAACACATAAGTCAAGTGAGATTCATAAATTTGCCAGAACAGGAAATTCATAAATGTATGTGTTAAACCCAACAGCAGGTGTAACAAATGTCAAATGAATTGTATGTGTATTACATAGATTAAGGTAGAGACAAGGATCTCTCTCTCTTTGTTTTATTAGCAAGGTATGTGTGCACATAAGTATCAGTAAAAGATGTAGAAAGATACACATGTACATATTTTCTCATTTGTTCAGTGTGGCAAGAGATCGAAACAGCTCAAGATCAAGTGCATTTGAAACATATTTTCAGTTGTCTGAACTGTGTGTTTGTGTGTCTATGATACACGTAACCTTCAATCGCACAAAAAGAGGAGAAAAAAAGCACACAAGCAAAGCATAACATGCTCTGAATGTCATTAAATCTGTCGTTTACTGTATTTTAATTTGTCTCTGGTTCTTCCTCTTATCCTCCTCCCTCCCTCCCCTCTGCCCTCCCGCCCCTCTGCCCTCCCCTGTTATATTGATGTGCGCCCCCCTGTCGAGTCCCCTGCACTACCAGGTATGACTAACTGCTATCTTGCTCCCGCGACTCTTTTGTCATTTATCTTGCTCCGCTATGCTGGCTGACTGACTGCACAGCACGACAGCATGGGGTGACAATAATTTGCACTGATCGGACCCCTCTGCCTACCCTGCTGTTACAAATGGCAATCGATTATTATGCGGTAGTACTATCGACTGTCCAACACACGTATGTGTTGTGTGAGTGTCGGGGGCTAGGTGTTTGTACTTCCTGAAGTGTTGCAGTGCCTTGTGCAACTGTGGATTCATCTTTTACATCAATATGTAATATAATATAATATATTCAAATATAAGTGCTCAGATTGAAACCTGTACTGGTGCATTTGATGTATGTTGTCAGTTAAGGTTTGTGACATAATCATGGTTTGGGTAAAAATATCTGATTACTAGCCAGAGGTAGTGACTAGCTGTAGTTGTAGATGTTTAAAAGGGAATTGGGAAGTAAGGGAGAGCAAGCTTCTATATATATATCTTACTTATTTGCTAAGGAAGTGGTTGTCTGTCTCATTTTGCAGGCCCTGCTCTGGATACTGGATAATGTGAGTTAGATTGCATTATTCCAAATTCAGACAAGCCATTAATATGTAAATGGTGTCAAATTCAGTACCCTCCTTTTCTCTCTGTTCTGACATAAAGTGTACTAGTCCCACAGTTTAGTTTATTATGAACAGAAACCATAAAAAAGGCCTCAACAGGTTGGCACAGCAGCTATAGTATCTCGATTTGTAGTTCTCTCAGTATACTGTGTTGCACCACAAATGTCTTTTGATCAGTTACAGCTTGCAGAAATTGCAGGTTAGGTTCTCTAACAGGTCCATCCCTTTTCCATTGCTGTATTATTTCAGATGTCTTGTGAACTTAACTTCTCAAGCTGCAGTAGCTGAAAGTCAACTAAATCCTCAGGTGTTTTCTCTCCTTATTACAAAGTGAACAGATCCATCTTCTCCGTGCATCAAATCAGCGATACTACAGTCTGCAGTAGCTTTAAAGATCTAATCTCACTCAAAACTAACCTATCTAATCCAATTTATAATCATGCTGCCGTTTATTTAATCTGACAGGTGATCAGCAATAAGCAGGAGGCAGAAGACTTTGAAGAGATTTCACCAACAGTATAAAACATTTCATGAGTGTGTCACTTCCTGCTCTTTGAAATAGGATCACAGGTACTTTCAGGCCACTGCACAGCTGCACTATACTGTCTATATTTCTCTTGTATCTGTCTACTTCTACCAGCAGTGTGACTTGAACATTGGTGTCCCGCAAATAGAGTGTGTATAATATTGATGACTGGGATATGTGCTGTTTAATCAGCACTATCGACCTGCTCGGGACCGTTGCCTTGTGCAGCCAGGGTGGAGGAGCGCTTAAAACAAGAGGGAGCGTTTGATTCCCCTGTTGGAGCTACATTAACGGCGCCCAGGCCCTCCCCCTCAGCTCTCCTCTCTCCACCTCTCCTGTAACTGCATTGTGCTTTTGCTCAATCAATACTTGCAGCAATTGCTCAAATTAAAAGGAAAAAATAGGTTTGCTGAATCCTCACCCGGTGGCTTCCTGCGGACTCCTGGCGGCTGCTGTGGATCGCAGAGCACTTATAGGAAGTAGGGGGGGAAAGGTGTTCGAAGGGCTGATTGATGGGCTGCCTCAGCACGGTGCTCACCCACTCAGATACTGAGGCTGCCAACTGCCTCTTTGTGCAAGATTGCTGATCCACGGCTCCGCCATCAGTGAAAACATATAGTAGCACCTAATTTACACATATACAAAGTGTCCATTTGAGTATTCGCCATTTTCTGAGGCTTTTTGTCTGTCACTGTAACTTTTATAATGGACCTCTGTGTCATTATTGTCCTGTATGTGTAGGTTTTTAGGCAACGGTGCGTGTTTCAAAGACATCAACATGGAAAATTAATATGGATATAGGTGATTTGAAGTATATAGTTTCTCTGTCTCCGTCCTTTTTGGGCACAGTCTGTTACACAGTAATCACTCCGTAAATACCATTTGAAGTCAGGGGAAGTTCAAAGCGGGTGTCAGTGAGGTTGTGGAGGACAACCCCTTCGTGTTCCAGTCGTTTTATGTAATTGGTGCTGTCTACCGTTGGGCCTGAGCTGAAGGAACACGGCCTTTATTAGTGCTATCACAGTCAGGTTGAGCTTACCGATGGTAATGTGTTCCAGGCACCACAAACATACATTTATGTGCATACACGCGCACACACGGTGCATCAAACAGACGGTGTCAAATCACCGATAGGTGGGTGTTTGGCTCAGGAATGCAATTACTGTGGTATGAGGAGAGCTGCATACACGGAAAACACATTTGGTACAATAAGGTGAGCTGTTTACTTTGCTGTAGGTCTTACAAGGTGGCACAACTCTTTTTGTAGCTGACGTTTGATGTCTGTGAGAGGGAACAAATGTCCAAGTGTAACTGCATCAGCCCAAACAGACACAAACTGTTTACAGTGTAGTGTTACAGCAGCAGAGAATGGGCTAGCGGACAATAGATTGTTTTATGTGTCTTAGTCGAATTGAGTGTGATTTAGCAAAGCCAGGCAGAGTTGTATCAATTTCTGGGGGATAATTTATCTTTGTTGGAGCCTGCGGTACCTATATCATGTCATATATGCTTCTCAGATTTTTTTTAAATAACTAAGAGCAAAAGACAGTTTAGAGTTTATCCTTTTTTTTTCCCTGCGAGGGAGCTTCAACACACACAGTCACACACTCAAAAATACATTTGTGGTGTTCTTGTCCTCCTTCAACCCTTTAAAAATGCTCTCCCAACCCTGCAGACCAGCATCCGGTGGGAAAAAAAAAGATGTAGAGTCAAAAGGCCCATTCCCTAACCCTGATAAATTGCATGTAACTTGATTACAATGAGATGATTATACCTTATTAGCAAGGATATTATGGCGTCTTCTTACTGGGTCTCATTATATAGACTCACATCTGTGACTGAGCGTTAGCACTTCCTTTCTTCCAGTGTGCATGTGTGACCTGCCAGCCATTACTTCAGCTGGAGGAAGAGGTGGGGGGTAGAAGGCTGATCAGGATTCATGTGGTTTGGTCCTTTGTAGGCCGTTAAATCCAGAGTCTCAATCATTTGACTTTAACCATGCTTATGTTTTATGCATTAATCTAAAACTGCTATTCTGAGCAGTTCAAAGTGAACAGACATGCTTAGAACTGGAACAAAATAAAAGCTTTTTTAGTTAAAAACATTAGTCATTTGCAAGTAATTGGAATATAATGCACTGGCAGAAGAGGTAGTGTAATCGTTCAGAGATTGGATAATAATACATTTTAATGGGGAAGGTACAAAAAGAGGCAAAGTATTTAATTTTTTCAGTGTTTAAAGAAATCAAAACACAGCTGAGAACTGGTGAACAGAAAGTAGTTGAAGTAACTTAGATTTTTCATAAAAGGTAAATCAGTTTTCCACAAACTAAGTAAATAACAGTGTATCTGATGCAGTTTTACTATAACAACTACTGCACCGCTTTAGCACCTGCTGAGGCTCAGTGCTCAGCACAGAAAGTCCCATTGCACTGGGCAGCTTGCAAGTCTAAATGTGTATAATCGTCTGAATGCAAAGCAGGACACTGCTGCCGAAGAATGTGCGTGCTCAGCAAACCCTCCTCGGATAAATAAAGGTTTAAAAAAACATCTAGATAATAGCCATCCGTGATTACAGAGGCGGTTTGCGGCACAGTCCTTCGATGGGTGCGTACGCGCTGTGCAACTGCTTCACCACCAACAACGTTTTCTTCCATGTCAGCTGCCAAAATGAGAGCAACTGCCATATAATCTGTTTTTAATAGATGCTAATGCAGGAACACCTGTCATAGCAGCGCCAGCATTTTTCCCCCAATATAATCCTAAGAAGATTACACATGTTGGGAGCAGGTATTCCTGGATTAATTATTGACAGACTGTGAATTATGTGTTATACCCAAATGTATTTTGATAATGTGTTTGTATACAGTATGCTCGCGGTTGTAGTCTTAGTTAATTCTATCCTCAGCCGTAATAGGTTTCTCCGGAGATAGCAGACTCACCTCATTTGACTTTAATTTAGAAATATGGACCCAATTGTGATAAAGCTGCTCGTACAGGAAAAGCCTTTATAATTCACTCTGATCACAACTTGTACTAACATGTACTGTTTGTTGAGCAAAGAAAAGTAAGCAGTAGATCTGATCAATGCAGCAAATATAAAACTTTAAGTAATATTTTGTGTTTTCAATTCCATCCTGTTGTTTTAATCTAATATCTCGTACACGTGTCATTTCCTCCTTTATGCTTTATTGTGTTTTACTAGTGTTCAGTGGTTTCAACTCGCTTACATTGTGACTTAGACCCAATGTACACCCACACAACCAGTGATCAAGAAGTCATGACTACAATTTAGCCAATCTAACGACAGCCACCAAACAAGTGACAAACAGAATTACAATAGTCAAAACTGTTATCACCACAAAAACAACAACATTGGTTGTTGGTTAAAGTGTTTGCAAAAGCCAAAGTCTGTGTTTTTCCTGACAAGAATTTCTTATGGTTGTGTGAATTATGACTTGACATCTGTGAGGAAGTTGTAAGAAGTAGCACAGAACCCTTTAGAGGCAGTAAGGGTGACTGGTTAGACCTACCAAAAGTGAGTTTGTGTTGGTTTCACCCAGCTGTGACCGTGAGCTTTCCCTTATTTCATGGTAACATTTAACCAACATCTTGGCTGCTTGTTTATTCGTTTAGTATAGTGGACTTGCAATAGTCAGCTAAACGATCAGAATAAAACCTTGTATCTTGACAGGTGTTTGCAGCTATTAATTCACAGAGTAAACCACTTGAACATAATGTTTCTTTAAGTGATTGTAAATCTGCTTGGTTTGTTATTGTAATGTCTTATTTTCCATCATTTTCCTGCCTCTTAATTATATCCCGTGGAGCCTGAAACACTGAGGTTGTTAGTAAGTTAGTTACCTTCCTTTTTTTTTAGAGTTTAAACTTTTCTCCATCAGCTCCACCACCACCTTCGCTCCGCTTCACCTCCTCCCCCCTTCTTCCTCGACTCCCCCTGGGTGACAGCCAGAGCCGCAAATTAGTGAGGCTCCACCTGACAAGGCACCCAAGGGGGGTGAGGAGATGGGTATAGGTACAGCAGAATTGGGGGAGAATGGAGAGGATGTGGGATCTGCTATTTTAAACCTTCTAAGGAGCTCATTAAGCAAAGGTGTGATCAGCACGCCTCTGCTTAGGTGATGCTACCAGCTTCCGCACCTTTGCTTGCCACACCGCAAGCAAGTCAATTTTATTCACTGTTAAAGGGAGAGGAGGAGGAGGAGGAAGACGAGGGAGCGAGGGTGTGTGTGTGTGTGTGTGTGTGTAGCAGGTGGGAGGGAGCAAACCTAGCCAACAGGCCCTTTTCTTTTTTCCCATCCATCTCCCAAAAGGCTCACCTCAACTTTCAATTGTCAGACTTGTTAGTGAGCCTGTCTGACATCGGGGCCATCAAGTTATCAGCTGGAGTGCACTCTATGACGTGCGGTATGATAATAATTTTACCTTTTCAGTGAGTGAAGAGGGGGTTGATCTTTTATCCGTAATTCGCTTAGGCCCGGAGCCCCCTCCCATCCCTCTTATACCTCTATTGGAGATTTTTTTCTTTTCATTTTGACTTGCCTTGTAGCACCATCCTAATTCCCAGCAGCACAGGAATCACGCGCCAAGGAGACGTTGACGGATGTCTTCTTCCATCCGCCGGAGAGCTGTCGCCCCGGACAACGCCAGCGATGACGAGGAGACTCTGACACGCTCTACTCCAACTCCCGTCTCTTGACACGAGCCTCCTGCCGCCATTGCTAGCGTGCGCCGCCACCAGGGAGGATGCTGGGATACGCTGCAGTGATTCACCTATTACTACTGTCTTTGGAAATGTGTCACACACAAACACCTTGACAATAGTGTACACACATACACACACCTCCTGGATAAGCTGCTGCCAGAAACAGCAGAGGGGAGAGGCCTTGTGTGCACAGAGCAGATGTACGAGACGGGAGGAAAGAAATGAAAAAAGAGACAGCAAGTGTGTGTTATTCCACAGACAGCTGAGAAAATACACACGGATGTCTAAATCTACCTTCCTCCCT
Organism: Sandelia bainsii; assembly: GCA_032362345.1. Taxonomy (NCBI): domain Eukaryota; kingdom Metazoa; phylum Chordata; class Actinopteri; order Anabantiformes; family Anabantidae; genus Sandelia; species Sandelia bainsii. Next base: position 2,296,740 of record JAUMHL010000013.1, on the reverse strand, counting down.
CAAGCACAATGGAGAGATTACTTGCAAACTGCCAGGTAGACAACAAGACGTGAGCCATCAAACCGCTCCTAGCTCACTGCCGCAAGAGCTAATCAGGTTTGAAGCACACCCAGGTACACTATCTTTTGCTTTTGAGTGTACACGTTTCTCGACATTAATCCCCTCTAAGCCTTAGCAGCTAATGTAATCTAATTAATGACTTTTTTTTCCTGGGCCTGCCGCAAACTTGAACTCCACACACTATGTATCTATGTTGTCCTATGCATTAAACTAACATGTCCACCCAGTCTGTACCAAAGAGCAATTTTCACAAGTTGGTAATTGCTGGTTATTTCCAGCATATTTGGAAAAGTAATAACTAGTGTTAATTTAGAGCCACAGAGCCAGAGGGACTCCTTGTGCTGCAAGTACCAGGCACCAGTTGTGCTGTAAATATAAATAATTTAACACACTCAGATTAGGTTCTGTACTTTAAGCACGGGCTCTCTGAATATTTTATTAAAACTTTGCATTTTGCCAAATGAGCCAGAGTTTTCTTATACAGTATGTCATAAAGCAATACCAGGTTGCTACATGAGTTTCTGGACTTCGGAATATTGTTTGGACTCAACATTAGGTTTATATCTTGTCTTATCTAACTCACAAATACAAAATAGATTCTATAACCAGCTCAAGTGAGTTTTGTTTTGTATTTAGTTTGAAGCACAAGAAATACCACAGAATGCTGAAATACATTTCAAGTTATCCATTTTCTGCACCGTTCGTAGCAGTGACAGCTTTGAGCCTTCTTGGCTCCTGTAAGTCTCTACAAGCTTCTCACACCTGGATTTGGGCAGTTTATCCCATTCTTCATGACAGATCCTCTCAATCTCTGTCAGATTTGATAGGGGGTGTCTGAATGATCATCTTTAGGTCCCTCTACAGATGTTCTATGGGGTCTAAGTCTGGGCTTTGGGGCACAGTCAGAGACTTGCCCTGAAGCATCTTGGGCATTCTGTCGTCTGTATGCTATAGGTCGTTGTTGTGCCAGAAGGTGAAACATCACCCCATTCTCAGGTTGCTCCTGAAATGCCCCTCCTAGCATGAAGCTATCACTGCTGTGCATCACTATAGCCGTTGTATTAACCAGGTGATGAGCAGGTTCTGGTGTTCAGGACACCTCGATATGTAACCAGGAGGAACCAGGAGTCAAACCTCTGACCCTGGGGTTCATAGATGTCTACCAACTGAGCTACTGCCGCCTCTAAGCTCAGAGTTTGGACAAATAAGTTACATTTTTGTCACATCAGACCAGAGAATTGTTTTCATCGAGTTTTCAAAGTCTTTTATATGTTTTTTGGAAAAATTAAAGCGGGTTGCCATATTGCTTTTACTCTGCTAGTTGTCTTCTGAATCTCTGTTGGTCTTTGTCACCTCTTTGATCGAGTCAGGTTACTGAGTTCGGCAAGACGGCCAACTCTAGGAAAACGTCTGGTCATTCCTCGTTTCTTCCTTTCAAGATTAATGAGGAACTCTGTGTTCCTGTTTTTACTTGTCTCCAAATCTCCAAATAGGAAACACACCTGTTAATGTTTGGAGGTACACTACTGATGTACCTCTTGAGTCATGTAAAAAATTGCGTGATGCAGAAAGATTTACTGTCCCACAACTATACTGGAAGATTTTTCGTTGGTGCAGCACAAACCTGAAGTTTCCATGAACCAAACCATTTGTCAGAAAGCAAATATTTTCATGTGAGCCACAGTCACTTTTTCTGTCCATGTTTTGCCAGACAAAAACAAAAAGTTTTCCCTTTGTGATGGTGAAATGAAATCTAAACCTGTTCTTGTTCCTGTCCGGTTCACGTTTTCTGTTCTGACCTTAGACCTTTGTAGTGAACACTTTTATTCTATGACAGGAGCTGTCACCATGGATTGAAGTGGCACACCGCTGTGGAGCAGAATAGATTTTCAGTTCACACAAACACTATTATCCACGGCAGGTCTCTCTTCTCTGGCTCATCCTGTGAGCCCCTTCTCCCTCCCTTAGCAATTTCCACAAACAAACATTTTTCCTTGCTCTGTACAAAATAGATCAAGAAAACACACAATTATGTCTAAAAACTGGAACAGATTTTTTATTAAATTAACCTTATTAGTGCATTACGGTAAGCAAATGCCAAAAAAAGGAGTCCTCATTTGCATTAAGATAGATTTTTCAGGTTGGCTGCACAATTTAATTAAAGAAAAGATTAAGAATCATTAACCAAGCTGCTCTACCTTGCAGTAGCGACAGGCTCACATGTGACTCAGGTTAACAGAAACCCAGATGGTGGCTCTCTAACTGTTGAATCTCCGTAACCGAGTCAGAATGATCCCATTAGTTTCCAGCAGTGGGGAGGGGGAGAAAAGTGAGGGAATTCTGGAAATTTGCAATACTTGCACATGGTGCAGTCGTTGGCCAAGTTTCATCTGAGGTCCCTGGATGACTTTCAGATTTTTGTGTAGCTGGGGAAAGAAAGGGGGGGTCAGGGGTGACTCAGGTGGCCAGAGTTTATTTCAGGCCTTTAAATCCAAATGAAAAACTGATTTGTAACACTTTGCATCCATTTCAGGGAGTAATGCTATTACCTGAAGTTCATGAAGCAATATTTTCACACATAAATGAGTCTATATGTAAATATGGCATCAGATGAGAACTAATTAACAGCTAAGAGCTAGCCTGTCAAAGGTGCTATTGTTGCTATTAGAGTGGTTGCATTTTTATGAAAAAAGGAGAAAAGAAATTTCACATAATTTCTGAGTATTTGATTCAGATGATTAGAAATGCATCATAGTAAGTGATCAGGTTTGAGTCAGACATTTCCTACTGTACATCTACAACACATTGACCTTCCCTGTCTGCCATTCACTACAAGTGAAGCCATGCTACCACTTTGTGTGGTACATTATTCCAAAATTTAACATTGTTCTCATAAACTCGGTGTGATTACTACAGTACCTCTAAATAGGTTTGAACCCTGAGATTCTCATAAGCTGCAAAAAGAAATGAATTATCCAGAGGCTAACGCCACTAAAACCTGCTAACAAATAGTTTCCACTTTGAATAAATATACAGTGTAGTGTATGGAAAAGGAATATCCAAGAAAAGAACGGGAAGCAGGGAGAAAAGCAAGTTTAGTATTAACTTCTTTCATGTTTGACTTTTTTTTTTATATCTACTGTAATGGAACTAAGTCAGCGGTCACAGGTCTGATGCACACACACAGCAAGCCAAGTGGAGAGGATTTGACAGTCCTTTCTGACCACCGTAGGGTTAAAGAATTTGGTATGCAAATTATTCGGGAAGGATGTTGTTAAAAGTGTGTGAGAGGAAGAGACAGAGAGAGGGAGAGAGGAGGGAAAAAAAAGGAGGTACACATCCAAACCCCTAATCCTCTTGCTTTCGCCAAAATGACAAATGCAGGAACTGAGGCATAAAAGAATCACTCATGTATGGCGCACTTGAGTATTACTGCGAGGCACCTGCATTGGAATGAACAGATACAAATAAATACAAAATAATGCAGGGGGGGTTGTGGTGGGGGAGAGGAGGTGGGGGGAATCACTAAGAAGCTTAAAAGAGTCTTCGGCGTTTGAATGCAATCAAGCGCCATTGAAATGATACCAGGTGCCTGGCAGGTGGAGGGAAACAGATGCGCCGGGGTTGGCAGCCTCAGCCGTGTACAGGTGTGAAAAAACGTGCCTGCTCCCTAATTACTGATTTAAATGCTTAATTTCTGTGTTTCAATATTGATTGCTACCTTTCTGCTCCTATTTCCCCACGGAGCGGACTGAGTATTTGTAGGGAGGCCTTGTCAGTGTGTTTTCTTTCCTTTCTTCGCTCTCTTTCTCCTTTCTCTCTTTTTTTAATACCCCCAAACAAATCTCGGCTTTTCTCCTGAGCGTTGCTCTGTGTTCATGTTTGGATTCCTTCCCAAATCATTCCTGAGTGATTAGAGGGGGAATGTCTTCGTTATTTGATGGCAGGGCAGCAGAAAGGCCCGCTCGCAGCGTTGCTCCTCTTCTCCCTTTTTAGATTGGATCATATACTGGTAATGGGACGCACAATCAATGGCCACGCATTGATGCCAAAAGCTGCCCCCCCCCCCGCCTTTCAGTGCATCCAGATGGATCTTTATCTGGCGATGTATTGATGAAAATCGCTCCTCTCATTTGCTGGCCCTCCTTCCTTCCTCCACAGGCAAATGATAGACTCATGTACCTGCTGTAATTTGTACTTCAGTTTGAGATTTATAACCTGCTGTGCTGCAGATTGTGAATGCAGGAGGAGGATGATGGTGAGGATGAAGATATCGGTGGCACTAATGGTAGCTGATGAATCTGAATAATTATGCAGGGGTAATGTGCGTGCAGGAGGCTTACTGTTAGCTGGGCACCTATGTGCTCTTTTGTGTGTACATGCATCTAAACTTGTCTTTTATTTATCCCGAATCTATTGATTTGAGAAACCTGTCATATCGAGAATAACCCTGTTACCAATGGCAATGCCCCAAATTACCCAACCTCTACCTCCATGACACTCACTTCATGTATTTGTGAAACTAATGCACTTGTTAACAAAATTTAGAAAGCTCCTTTAACAAAAGAGTTAAAGGAGCTTTCTAAATAAAGTTGACTTGGGGGCTCAGAGCAGCATTTAGATGTCGAGCAAAGAATACGCTTCTAAAAATTTAAAAAGTTAAAATTGTCTTCTAGATCATTACAACTAACATATTTTTTTTATGTCATCTACTATGTGATGGGAATCTGTTTTATTTCCTGGAGGTGGCATGTCAGGAACACAGCAGGGCAGTGCATGCTGGGATCGGTCCAGGCCCACCGTGGCGGCTCCCGTTGCAAGCCAACAGCTGCCTTTCCCAGGTGGCCTGACATTTGAGTCACAGCCGGCCAGATTAGATGGAAGGTGTACGAAGAGGGACAGAAGGCAGGAGGATGATGAAGGGCGGGAGAGTGGGGGCAGGGAACGCAGGACGATTAACTTAGTGCCAGGTCCTTGTGCGTACAGGGTTGGAAGGCTGGGGAGCCCAGGGGACAACCTGAGCTCCTGGATTTCAGTCCAGATGGCTGGCCAGGGCACCCGAGAGGACCCCCTCTTATTGATTTAGGAGGGAAAACAGAGAACCTGGCTTTGCTTTGGGCCCCAGCAAGCACCAACTGCACCGTACAAGACCTGCATGACTGCTCTTCTCCTCCTTCCTTTTTTCCTTTTCCATCGTCATCTCAGGTTATCTGCAAAGACCCGAGGGAAAGTGAGCAGGGGATGTGTAAGGAAGTGGGGAGCAAGGGCGAGATATGAATACAAGTCGACTGATTTAGCAGGTTGGATGTAAAGCGGGTCACACTTTTGCAGGTCTAATCCCCTTTTCTTCGCGGTCAAATTGTGCGCTGATATGAGACGGTATCGGCTCCATGGAACCAAATAGAGCCTGAACGGTGCAGGTCGCTGTTAATACAAAGACCTTCTCAGCTAGTGAGCAGCCGAGAGGAGATGTGCAAGATAAGATTTGTAGAAACACATGAAAGGGGACATGGGTATAAATATGTATGCACCCCTTGGAGTGAAGCCCTTTTTGTATGCCCATTAGAACAGTTTTTGTGATTCTGTCTGCCTATTGTCAGTGTGGTAACACATATAGTTTCAATGGTATCATCTACATATAAATAAATCTCACTGAATCTAACATATTGGCCACAGTATGACTATTTGAAATGTGTTTATTTATTTAATTTTAAAGAACAGGTGATAAACAAGGTTATTAAAAAATTATTGTAAAAATATCCTGGTGATGCTAGATGAATTTTTTAATTAATATCTTCACACTGATTATGTAAATGATTTAAAGTGTAATAAATTCAGTATCGGCTAAAACTCTACACGCGCACACATCAAACCATCCTGAGCACCTTCTTTGATTTCAGACCTTCTGAAGAGTTAGCAGCAGCTCAGCGAATTAGGATCTCATAGCATATGATATTTGTCAATATTGTCGATTAGCTATGAAACAGATCCCCTTCAGCGAGGGACAGAAGTAGGGAGGTATGTGTAACCAGACGCCCACATATCGCAGACTATTGACCGGCAAGGTGGACCTCTTTGTGCTCTTTGGAAGATGACTGCATGTGCGTTGTTTTTGTGTACTGGATGCTGTGTTGTGCTAATGAGCCTAATGAGCTGCTGTTTACATGATTGTGCTTCTCTGATCCAGACTCCTTAGGCATGAAGAGATTTCTGTGTGAGCTGTGTAGGCAAATACAAATTTAACACATCACCTAAGGTGCAGGTGATGCTCATTTAGTGGCAGAGCCTATGGACGTATAGTGCGTATGGGTTTTGTGTGCTTGATTACTAGCTTATTCTCAGTAAGGTCACCCTGCGCATTCCTACCCACATCAGATTTTGTGGAACTTTTTCTGGTTGTGCACACATCACAGAATGAACTACTTTGAGCGTGTGCAGCACAATTTGCAAATCATGAGCCCAGAATCAAGGTGTTTTTCCTTTAACATGCACACTTGATGAGCATGAATGACAGTTTTGGATGACTGTGATACACGAGCCGTTTCAGGCTACCTGAAACCTGACCTACTGTGTTACGTTTAACTTGCAATCTTTCCCAACCTCCATGACATGCACGAGGCATCGGACATCCAAGTCCAGGAGCACATCATGGATGTTGCTTATATAGCAAATAGTTAATCTGACATTGTAGTTTTCTGTTTCTGTTCAGTTTTTAACTCACTACACAGGATGAAGCAACACTTCTCTATGACTGATACTCAAGTTGATTTCTAGCCCAAGTATAAGCCTGATATTCGGTAGTTTGGATACTTGTCTAGAGGGTCTAGTTCCAAAAGATGTTCTTGGGGGGGAAACAGCCTCAGCCTTTGCATCAGTGTAGTGATGCTTTTCCATCTACTGCAGCATGTTTCTTTAAGGTTTTACTAAATTAAGGGATTTCCCTAAACACCAGTAGAGACAGCTATTTGGCTTTCTTTGCTTCGTTGTCTTTTGTTTTCCTCTCTGCTAACACAGGCTCAGGATACTGACATTTATGACAACTGTCTCCGTTAAATGAGCACTTTGATTCATGTCACACAGAGTGTGATGCGTGCTACGGGATCGTCTTCTTCCAAATATCCATGTTTCTGATAAGAATAGAAAAATTCAAATGTAAATGTCATGTAAGATACAAAATCTGATTTAGAATATCTGCCTGTTTAACTATTTGTTATTTGTGTCGATAGCTATGAGAAGTGTGTGCTGTGTGTGCATTTCTGTGCTTTGTTGGAATCTTTAAATGTGTGTGTCGTGATAATTGAAGCCCACTTGGCCCTGTGGGATTGCACTGATGTGAGCCTCTATCTGCTGTGTGGTTTGATGCTGAAAGGTGTGTATTGTTCTATCACTCAAAAGTGTTGCTGAGGAAAGGGGATGTTACAGTGCTGCTAAAACCTGAACCGAGTTCAGACCTGTTTGTGGACCTCTGGAGAACCACTCAGAAGAATGAGCAAATCTGTCGTCTTCCTTTTTTCCCCTATTTACCAGGGGTTGATCAGAGATGCTGTAAAACTTCAGACAGAAAACAGACAGATGCCAATATTTCTGTGACTTTCACTTTTGTCTGGCCTAGTAGCACAAATGTTATTTGTCTGAAAATCATTTGTGGTCTATGATTTCCCTTTTTGGTAACCTCTAGGAGTTGCAGCATTCTTGTCCTCCTCATATTTGGGCTACAGCTGGCTTTCATTCACAAGCAGTCGGACTTTCACAATAGCAGCAGTTGAACTACGTAGTGATTTCTCAGTTTGAATGAAGTAATCCAAAGCCTTCCTGCACCAGCGTCTGTGTGCATTCTCTTGCTGAATAAATATTACTTATATTACCTAATAAAAATTACTTTTAAAATTACCCTTATGTGCAACATACTGTTTTATTTTAGAATTTTCTACAATTGCAATGAAGGATCCATTTAACAAATCTACTGAAAATTCAATCTAGCCCAGCTAAAAACCCGAAAAATCAGTCCTGCTCAGCACATTCTTCACTAGAAATAACGTTGCTACAAATAACATGAACCTAGTCATTCACTGTGTTTCATGAAACAAATCAATATGTGCATAATTTGTAGAAAGCTTGGTTTAAATATTTACGTTACAGTAAAATGTTAACACACTGGTTTTGATCCTTTTGTGTTCTTTTGTTATCTGTTGTAGTTTTTTGTGCTAAAGGGTTGTAGAATCACTGCTTATTGCTTTTATAGTGCTGCTGGATGCCTCCTCCCTCCTTGTGCACTGTAAAGCTAATGTCTACATGACAGTGAGCTCAGATATGGGACTTAGAGGTCACAGCTAAAAACACAGCTGAGGGCAACATACCATTGTTCGTCATGCCTCGGTACAAGGTGTATTAAACACACATATGCTCCTAAATGAATATTTAGATTACTACCCTTTATTATTAGTCTGTCCTGGAAACATTTGAATATCACCTCAAGCATTGTTTTGCTTATCTACCCCGCCACCACCACAACCCGCCTATAACCCTATGTTTTTCTGCGGGGAAACACCACAGTGTGCTCAGTGATGTATAATCACCTTGAAATTAATTAATTGTAACACACCAATGCTGGCGATAGCATCAGTGCCCGTGCGGTTCCCTCTTTTGTCTGGCCACCCGCTTTTTCTTCAGGTTGCTGAGGTTGCTGTCCTGGACGCCATCGAGCTAAAATGGCTGCTATCTCAGGGCTGTGTGCGTGGGGTCTGTGCGAGTAATTAATCTCAATGAAGCCCATAGCTGAGGTAGGTATGACGGCCTGGAATTCAATTACCCCCCCTCCACCTCACCGCCGCCATCGCCACAGTGCACCCACACTTTAACAGGAGGAAATATGCCGCCTCTATTTTCCCAGGTTAATATGAGCCACCTGAGCCTTATCATCATTTCACCAGCAAGGATATATTGTCATAATGTATGCAGGCTCCTGGTTTTAGGCTCCTGGTTTTACTTTAGTTTTTGTCATTAGTGGCCCTCAACAAATTTTCAATTAGACCTCCAGTCACTTTGGTATCTCCTTCTTCTTTCTTAGAAACTGAGTACTTTATACACTAATGTGCATATATGAGTGATATGCAAAGTTTACTCCACAAATATATATGTTTTGTGCATTTTGGTGCAGTATGTGAAACCCCCTGTCCTTATACTGCGTGTCAATATGTAATGTTAAACTGCTTGTACTAATTCCACATTTTTCACATTGAATGTGCATATTGGGGAGGAGCAGCATAATACACTAGTCTTTCTGAAGATTAAAGTGTCTTTTTTCACTGTGAAAATCAGCTATTAAATTGGAGCATGTTAACAACCATCCAACATGATGGGGTTTAATAGTGTAGTTAATCAGTGCACCTCCTTTCCAGTTCTAGCACCTTTTGTTAACAAACTGTCATAAAGCCAAAGCAACCAAAAGAAAAAAAAAAGTAGCTGCAGAATGTTTAGGATCTGTTTCTGGTTGCTTTCTGCTGTTGCTATTGTTGCTCTGTTGCTTTGTGACTAGTTGTCACAATCACAGACACAATTAATGGCCACAGGAAATGATATATATCCTCCTTGACACTGCAGCATCACAGAAACACCATTTTTAGTCAATAGCAGTTGTCAGAAGTGTGAAAGGTTATCCTTATAAGTGCTCTTTAACTGCACCAGAAACAACTATTAGGTGATCAAAACATCTTCTCAGTAGTTATTCATTTAAATGATGAAGGCTTTGTTTTTGGGGATGATGGCTCCTCAGTCACTTTTGTCTGCACAGTAAGCTGACTCTGGCTTTTGGAATGAACACTATTGGATATTGACCAATATGCTCATCCATATTGATTTCTGGTTGACGATACACTGTATTTCCTCTTCAATTATTTGCATGGCTGCTTTTTGCAGAGGTGAGCATCAATATCACAGAAACTAGTAAATCATACCAAACCTGCAGACATTAAAAGAAAGGTCCTCTACCAGCAGTTTCTGGAGACGAAACACGTGATAGATCAAGGAAATTAAAGGATGATTACCAAGATTCATGCTTTAGGTGTCTTTAAAATCTGCAGAAATAGCTTTTTTTATGTATTTGATATTTGTTTTGAGCTGTTAAGATACAATATGTCTCATATTTTTATTATATGCAATGTGGAAAGTGGTGTAAAAGTAGAACATGTCAGCAAGGTTGATGATTTTTAAATGACATTTCACATGTCTTTTAAGATTTAAACCTTGTGTGCATTCATCTTTGTTGTAAGTTGTAAACCATCTCGAGACTATTTCATGTTGCACAGATCTTCTTGTTTTAATTAAAAAATGTTGTACAGTCACAGATACTGTAGTTTCAAATACAGTAATGATGTGCAACAGAAAATACATACTTGAGATGTGAATTCTTTGTTACCAGGACTCATTGACTCTTGCACAATAAGTGCAGTGCATCCTCACCGTACCTTGCATTCCTACAGGAGTATGTTCCTGCAGTACAGTCAGTGGCCAATCAGGTTGTGGTGTTGAGGAAACATACAGCAGGACGGCAGCCAAACACCTACTCAGGGGTCAATGACAAGAACTTACACCCTGTGATAACCTCTAAAATCCCTGCTTGTTTTTGCATAAATAAGGCAAAAGCAAGGCAGAGAGGTTGTTTCGGCAGTGTGTGTGTGTGTGTGTGTGTGTGCGTGTTCATATGTGGGTTGGATGTGGGGGGTCACGTCTCCAGATGAGTTCTATGCAAAACAAAAACGTTAATACACGCAGCGAGCATGACGACGGGCGGCACACCTTCTCATAAATCACAGTGGTTTTAATCATACCTGTCTCGCCGTTTCTTTGCCGCCATCCCTGGAGAAATTGTTTCGCTTGCCTGCCTCTCTCTCTTCCTCTCTCTCTCTGTCTTTCTTTCTCACTTGTGCTCAATTATCTAGCAGCTCTTTTTGTGTTTATTTATTTATCCAAAGTTCATGTACAGTATGCATGCACAAATTTTCTCCTAAGGGAGCGAGAGCGGCTCAGCAGAGCGTGGCGGCTAACCACACTGGCAGCAGGGTAGGAGGTGGAGGAGGAGTAAGAAAAGGAGATGAGGGTGGGGGCAGATTAGAGGTTTAGTTGAAAATGTCTTAGAGGCAGACCTAAAGATTGCTGGTTTGTTTTCAAACACCCACTGGGAACATGTCAATCCTCTTTGACCAATCAGTGATTAGTTACCTTTGGGCGAGGGGAAACTTTCCAACGTCCCTGCAGTAACTGTGACTCTAAGCTTCAAGCTGATTGGTTCTTAGTGAAGACGTAAACCTTTAAAAGTGACTCCCACTTTTAACTCCCCACTGTGTAATCATTAGCATCACATTGACAAAACTGTCTTTGTATGTACATGAAAATGTCAGAGAATAAACTGTTTGAATACCTAAACCGTCTGAATCTTCCACTAAACAATGAGTAGAAAGGGTTCAGGAGGATGTGGAGAATACAACACGGGGCTTGTGTAAAAGCAACAGGAGAAGCAAAGAGGGTCTAGTAAGGAGCGGAGGGTTTCTTCCTTTTTCTTTTTCTTTTTACAGACATTGAAAAACACAAGGGACTTGATGGTTTCCACTGTGGGAGATGCAGGTAAAGGCTGCCTGGAAGCTAATTAGAGGCTATATCACAACAGCAGCAGGGCCTGAGCCACTTTCACTCAGCGCCGAGGTAAACAAAGTGCTCAGCTGCTTGTTGCTGTGACAGGCCAGATAAAGGGGTATTTACCTTTCAGTTGTTGGTTTCTTTTACAGCCCATACTGCACATATGTACAGTGTGTTTTGCACAACACAATGTCAAAAGAGAGACAGAGAGAGCGAGAGAAAGCGAGGAAGACACAGAGAGAGAGAGAGGAAAGTGGATGCACAATGCAATTACAGACGTAGCTGAAATGGAAATGAGGGAGACTGAGGTGGGAGAGGAGTGTAAGCAGAGCAGGACATTAAAATCTAAAGCCTTATGTACACTGGACTAATATTACCTGGGGATGCTCAGCCATTTGGAAAAACTGCAGAGACAGTAGGGGAGATCCCATGCAAATCAGCTTAGTCTCTGCAGGAAAAACTCAACTTGTATTTATTATCTGCTGTTTCTGCTTATTCTGATTACTTAAACTAAATGAATGTAGCACACATCACTTTCCATTATTATTGTTAAATCCTTTTCTTCCTTTCCTTGATTTGTCCTTGATTGATTTTTGTACACTTATTGTTCGTATTGTTAAATTCAGTAAATACTTGTTTTAATTAACTTCATCTCATAGTCTTGTTGATCTTCTCTGCTTTTTTTCTCTGGTCTTTTCTTTGTTGAGATTTAAAACCAGATTTCATGAAAGGCCACAGAAGTCATGAGTTAAATATTGGAGGTTTTTCTTTGCAGTAACGTCAGGATGTATACGTTTTACCTGTCAACTTTATCACTGTCAATATATGAATAACTGCCTCCTTGGCCTTGCCTCTTAATGGTCTTGAAAAAGGCTCTTGAGCCTCTCTGCATGGCTTCTCTGTGACATCTGTCTTCCATGTTTTTAACTTGAGAGAATAGCACTGTCAACTGTTCACATAAACCATGTCAGAGCCACCCGTGGCACCTATCTCCTCAACAAAACAAAGGCTCCCTGCAATTAAGGAGGCCTTTTCTCACCGCCGACAGCTCCCCTCCTTTTTCCTCTTCTCCTTTTTTTTTGCTTTATTCCGCCATTTTCCAGCAACACTAGTAGACACCTTAAGTGGCACTAAGTGATCAAAGAGGGGAGTGCATATTGGATAACGCAATTAGGCTACCACTGAGAGAGGAGAGTAACAAAGAGAGAGACAAGAGAGGGACTCTGAACAGATAATGGCTTGTAAACAGAGGACATTACTTTACACAGAGATTATTCAGATCCCGACCTGACACCGGATGCACCAGGGTCTATTAGTGGAGTCCTACCCAGTGGGAGAAATCAGACTGGATCACTTTAGTTAGGAAATGGGAGAAAATGGTGAGAAAAAAGTGTGAGGCTTCAGTCTTGTTCTACAAAGTTTATTCTCAGGCCCATCTAATTGCCAGTATTGAAACAAAATGGCCACAGTTGAAAGGGAACGTGTGGATATCTCATCAAAGACTTTTTTTTCCCTCTCACCCCCCTACACCCTTCCTCACAATTTTCCTCTCTGCTTGTCATTGGTGTACTTAACAAGAGGGCATAAGTGGCTCCTCTCATAATGGAGAGATCCGAGAATATAAGGAATGGGTGTGTGGTCTTGGCGGTGAAGGGTGAGTGTTGTGGTGAAGAAAGGAAGTGGTGGTTTCCTCTAGCACTACAACCACCCCCCCACCCAGTGCTAAATGGCTCGGGTCAAAAGGTGAAAACATAATTATCACGCAGGACAGCAGCGGTCGCAAGTCAACCTGCTTACCTGAAATTAACCCCAGTCTGAACTAACAGGAGGCCCTGGCCGCTCCAGGGAGCCAGATGCTAATTTGTAGCAGAGTTTGCAGTTGGGGGGTTTGGGTGGGGTAATTGTGGAGATCTAATAGGGATCAGTGCTGTGGGAGCTCTCTATACATCTGCCGTCTGGCTAAGACCCACCACACCTGAGACTCACGGGCTTGGCTGTGGTCGTGCTCCCCTGTAGGCTTTGAAGCTCGACGGGTGCAGCTTGGCGCCACTGCTGGCACAAGTGAAGTGTGTGTGTGTGTGTGTGTCGTGGTTTGAATTCAAATTGTAGTTGAATGGAAAGACTGTGGCACTAAGACTGTCTTTATCATGCGACTGAGACTGTCCCGAGGTAGCTAGATGTTTGGTTTTAAACAAAGTTTGCATGAATACTTATGACTTTGGTGATCTCTTGACTTTTCCTAAGTGCTGCCAGGAGGTTGACATTAGTGTTTTTTTGTGTAATGTCTGCACAGCTATTAGATGCACTGCCATGACATTTGGTGCACAAGCGTATTTCCCCCCTCATAATGAATTGTAATTGTTTAATTGTAATAATTGTAGAACATAATGTACTGCAGAATGAACATGTCTAAGTAAAATATCGTGTCCCTGCAAATATTGTTTGCAGTCTCCCTTTCAAATGTTTGACTGTAGATGCTCTGACATTAAAGTCCAATGAATAGTTGTGCACATTCTCATTTCCAACCAACAGGGAGAAGTCTAGATTACATAAGTTGACGTCAGGGGCAGTGGAAGGCTTCGACCCTCTTGTAACGCAGATCACCTCTACACTTGACTCCTGCTCGCTCATTGTGTCGGTGTGATGAGGAAAAAAGGCCCAGGGAAACAGCCTCCTGGTCATCTTTAATTCATGCGATTAAATATGCAGGAGAAGCCCTCCTTGTACCAGCTGTTATACGCCGTTAGTAAGCCATAATTCAAGAGTTCAAATCCGAGCAAATTGAGGACGAGGTCGGACAGAGCGCTGGCCAGAGAGGCATTATCCTCCAGCTGAGGGGCGAGAGGCAGGTTCAGTCAGGTGCAGCGCAAAGCCGAGGCTTGTTAATCCTCACACTGGTAAAAGATAAAGCGTTGCACGGCCCTTATAAATGTACGTCTCTAGAAAAAAGACAGCGACAGCGTCTCAGGGGTGAACATAATGGCAAAGAGAGGCAACTGCTGGCTATTTGTTGTTCTTCTAAAACTCCCTTTCATGCAGTAAAACAGAGGTGTCTGTCTATCTATCTATCTATCTATCTATCTATCTATCTATCTATCTATCTATCTATCTATCTATCTATCTAGTGTTTTAAATGTGCACACAAGACTTTGTTCATGTGTGGATGCATACTTTGTGGGTGTGAAAAAGCTCCTCATTGACATGGTGCACCTGCATGAAGATAGTGTGTGTGTGTGTGGTGTACATACAATATATGCCAGTTGGAATATGTGCCTGCATGCGGCTGAGTATGCATGTGTATGGGTATGCACGTGCGTGTCCACGGAGGAAATCACTATTTCAATATAGCTCTGATTAAACTTCCCATTTACAGTTCTGAAAGTACACAGGAACCTTTTCTTGGCAGGTTGCCTCGTGCAGCAGACCGGTGCCAAGCTCTTTGAAACCCAATCAGTTTTCGGTTCTCAGATCACTATCCCCTCCATAGTCTCTCCTCGCCTCTCTCCTCCTAGATCGGCAGCTTGTGTTGCAGGCTTGGAATAAAAAAGAAAGAGGCCGGTGGTTGGTCATCCATCAACAGAGCCAGCTGGCGTTGGATCAACACCCACCGAGTCCAGCAGGCACCTGTTGTGAGTCTGCAAGGTGTAGCACATTGCAAAAAATAGACAACCTCACAAGGCATAGTTTCATATGGAACCTTCGGTGCTGAAAAGAAATGAAAAATATGCCAGTTCAAGAGATAATTACACTTTTTTCCAATGCAGTTTAATGTGTTTCAGAAACACGTGCATGATAGTAATTCCACATAAGATCAGTCTACTGGATCTGAGTCTTTATCACCTCGTTCATTATTTTGTGTAACATGCGAACACGCTACACCGATGTGAGATGTGAACTTTCCACACGCAGTAAGCTACCAATCTGCATTGTGCACTGTTTGGACGGTAAAGATACTTTGGTGTTTCTGAGTAATGTCTCATGGCCATGAGCATAATATGCTAAAATCAAGTGAGACATTTTAGTAAACTTCGTTTTGTAACATTTCAAGTGGGAACATATTGTACAGCCCAGTTAGAACAGAAAGACTGAACCAAACCTAATAAACGTTTTTGTCATGTGGGATTTAGAACATTTGTTCAGCTGAATCTTCTGGCTCACACCCAAATCCTGACGTAATAGTAGTAGTGCTGATTTTGGGGACTATCAAGTATGTGGTGACATCTATAATGATGATCACTAATGGCATAGTTCTCCTTACTCTTCTCCAAGAGTAGCCGTCGACCATTATCTGATATCGCCCATCCTGTTGATGTGTCTGTATTTGGGCTGTCTATGTCCATCTACTGCTGTGGTGCACACCTAGTTGATATCTGCCATGCAGGCATGCATGTCATGCAGGCTCTCTGTAAGGGGCCTGCGCATCATGTGCCCAGGAACAGGACAAAGAAAACAGATTTGTTCAAGCAAACCTAAGTGAATGTACAGTTACACAGAACATTAACTAGACTGTGAGGTACTTGCTAAAAAGAAACATTAGCACTATACTGTGGTACATAGACAGAGGAGAGAGAGAGAGAAAGAGAAAAAAGAGAGAGTTTTTGACCACAGTGACCAGAGGAATTAAAGAGAAAGAGCTTATCTCTACGTCAGTATCAACATGTATAAGCCCAGCGCTCCATTTCAACCCCAGAAACCTGCCGTCCACGGCTCCCATTGACATAAAACCTCCCTCTCTGCCTGTGTTTGTCTTCCTAATTAATTACTTGACATGCCACAGTATGTTTTTCAAATGATAGATGATGGAAAATTATAGCTGCGGTATCCCAGTCACAGCCGGTGGTAGATTTGTGCAGTCAGCCTCCAGCCTGCATTACCTGAGTAGATCTGGCAGAATGCCTGAGTGCTCAGACAGGACGGGACAGATTTGATTTTTGGCGTGTAAGAGGCTTTTAAAAAAATGTTTCTAATGCCAGGATTTAGTAGGTAAGCACAATCTGTCGTGTTCACCTACGTGATATTATCCAACAAGGACACGGTGGCACACAAACAGGAAAGGAAGCAGAGTGTTTATTGTGCAGGATTGTGGTTGAAAGGGATTTATTGTTCAGGAATTGTCAGCATAGGTTCACCTCTTTGCTAAGATTTCATTGGAAAAAAGAGAAACATCTTTAAATGTTGTTTTTTTCCATTTTCACATTTTGAGAAGCTATAACCAGAAAATGTTTGGTATGATAAGAGATGGTTAATCTGAAAAAACTGTAGTTGATGTACTGGTTCAAAGTGCTCATTTGTCCAAAATCAAACTAAAAAGTTTAGTAAAGATTGTAAAGTTCTCCGCGTTTGAGATGCTGTTCGTCTTTCAGTCAAGATGCTGGGAATTCAGACTTTGCAAAGATAAAGTAGCCCTCTTTTTGGGCAAAAAAACCCGAAACTCTCCACATCACATAAATATTACAGGACTAATAAACAAACAAATTGACAGGAGCCTCACTCTATTTTTATTTTTGATCAGTCATACTGCCTCAGGCCAGGTTTTTAATACAGATTCCAGGCCTTTGATTCACAGCGCTGTCCGGTTTTAATAATGCAGATGTGTTCGCGGGTGGTTCGCACCCCGCCTCAGGGTCCGTCTCCCATGCCCCGCCTTCTGAAGAATGGCGCTTCCTCGCGGCAATGCCGACCCGAACAGGAAGTGCTCAACACCGTGAGAGAAAGTTGGGTTGGGAGGACTGGGAGCAGTGGGGGTGAGAGAGAGAGGAAGTGAAAAGACAAGGAGAAAAAGTTTCTTTCTCCATGCTGGGAGCACAAAAGAGCATATTAAACACTAAAGTCTATCAGTCCAAATTAAGTCTTGAATTCACAGCTTCTTTAATCTTTTCGCATCTGAAACCATTTCCTCTCCCCCATCCCCACCCCTCTGTCTCCACATTTCCTCCTGCTAAAACAGTGAAATGAAATCCCGCCCGAGCCGTTGACTCTCCACATGTTGAAAACACAGAGACACATCATAAAAAATTAATTACTCCTCCAACACCCCATCCCCTCCCCCCTACCTCATTTCCATAAGATTCTTTAAAAAAAAATGTAAAATTCATTTAAAGTAAGTGGTGACGTTGTCTTTGAAGATCATGACAACTAACATGGATCAAAGCGGAGGTTGTGTGCGGATGAGGGCCTGATTAGCATAATGAAATTAACTTAGAGACAAGAATCTCTAATAGGTGCAACAAAAAAATGCATTAACAATATTTAAGGAAAGTGCTGTTTGTACTTGTAGTACAACAATTATAGAACTTGTATTCAATTAACACTTTGTTGATTAACTTCTTTTTTTTTCATACAGCTCATATCAAGACCCCTTTTCGAGTTGGAAATGCCATTTTTCTTTTGCCTTTTGCTTTTCAACTTGACACACATGATGATTCTTTGCTGTATTGTTTTTCTTAAACCGGGCCATGAAATCAATCTGAATTTGCATATTCACAGTGATAATTGCAAAGCTGGCAGATAGTTGTGCTATAATTGCAAACTAATGAGTGCAAAATTATTTGTTAACTCAAGATATTGAGTCTTTCTTTTTTTCCAACAGCACGTAATTTGAGTGACAGCTCCAGCAGGTTAAAAAAGGAGTTTATCAGTAAATTTCCCTTTGAAATGACGATTAAGCAGAGTCACAGTATCTTTACTGTCACAGCGTGTGATCTGTGTACTACAACATCCTGTTTGTGCTGTTGATCTTGTAGTTTGTGTCTGAGGGAAGCTTTAATGCATCCTCCTCCCCCTGCAAGAGAAAATACACACTCAGAGAAACAGACGTGCAGTTATTAATCACAGCTGCAAAAATACCTGAGACCACCATTATCACATCACGTCTGCGAAGGTGCTAGGCTGCAAACATAGAGAGAGGCAATGCAACAGAGAACTACATACTGTAGTATTCTTATTGTACAGTTTTAGTTTGAAGACAATCTTCACACCTGTGCACTCGCAGAATTATTGCATATGTGGGAAACTACAGAAATTAGGTCCCAGTTCCTGTGAGCCGCTCTTCCAGACTCCTGCGCTCCTGTTGATCACACAGGTGATGTCAGTTAAAGCTGGGAGAGTTTTAGGTTTAGGTTTTATCTGGTTCCTCTTTCCTGTTTCCCAGTAAGTGATGTCTGTCATGCCTGTGAGTAATTAAAAGATGCAATAGATAACCAGAGACCACCTACTGAAGCTTACAGGAAAATTATAGCAGAGATGGAGAAAAAATAGAAAACAAGAATCAGTTATTTCCCACTTTACTACTTCAGTCAACAGTTAATTGGATCATGTAAAAACTGACTGTGATAACATTGATATCAGGAGGTTTGTCCATGTATTCTGTCGTCTTTGCATTGTTTGGTTTGCAGTCTGACCAGCACTCGCCTCAGTGGGAGCTACGCGTATCCTCCCTCTCACTGATAGAAAAAAGAGCACTGTCCTCTTTAGCCTTGGCAGTAATTGAAATAAATTACAAGAGCACAGCATTGTTGTTATCTGTGGTTAGTTAACAGCACCTCCCTCCCTCTCAGGGAACGGAGGGATTCAGGGAGGAGGAGGAGGAGGAGGAGGACGACGAGGTTCCAGTGACCCAGATTTAGTCTCTAAACATAAATAAATTATCACCCCCCTTTTTCACACGCGCGCACCCATATAAACTCACTTGTACGACATACACACACTTCCCTTCATGTTCAGAGTGTACCTTCAACGTTGTAAGTGGAATTTAATCAAGCTGAAGTGGAAATTTACTCGTGAATTCCTGAGTGCACACACTCACACACACACACTCATTGTACCTATTGTGGAAAGTGTAGTCAATCAGTGAAAACTTCTCATACAGTCATTTTGATAAGTGAGTGATCACAAAAATACCAAACCCTCTGCGGTTCCAGGTTTTTACACATCTGTGTACTCCTCACTACTATTATATTACCTGAAGAAAAATAACAATACTCTATAAAACACATTACAGCTGGTCTTTGTCTTAATTGAATAAGCAACATCAGAGGCTAAAGTGACGCCGGCAAACAGTCCTCTTTATTCACCCTTCATTTGTTTGGAGAGCGTCTTGAGAAAACAAAGTCATAAAAACAGAAGAATCTGAGACTGTGCAGGAGTGACAGTGTTTTTAAGCAGGCCCGTCTGCCGTGGCGGCACTTTAAGAGCGTTCTCTGGCGACTGCTGTGACACTGCCATTCCCATGCCCTGTCGAATTCTTTCCTCCGATCCCAGGCATTTAAACTGCCCCCCTCCCCTCCCCTCCCCTGCACCACTCAGGATGTAGCCAAAAGTCCACTGACCTATGTGGGAGTGGATATTTTGGAAGACGGCCCTGGCTCTTTCACTCTCTATTCCTGTCCTCGCACGTTCATTAGCCTGGCCTCGAGAGTCAGAGTGTTTACATGTTGTTATCATTCCTCTCCTATCATTTTTCTTCCCTGTTCTTTCTCTCTTTTCCCTCCACTCACTTAGGGATGTTTCTTTTTTCTAGGTGGGGTCATCTGCTGTAATAAGCTCATGTATGTCACATTAGAATTACCATAATCACCAAGTAGATTAAATATGCATGTGTTTCTGCTGGTGAGAACGTTGGAGAGAAAGCTCTTTAAAAACCTGCACAGTGGCTTTGCAATATATAACAGCACATAGTGTGGAAGGAAGCAGATATACTGTGCAGCATATGTCCATTTTTTCACAGTGTGTGCTGTGGATCCATTGTGTTTGAGCTGTGCAGGTTGACAGTATTTGAAGTAGGCAAGAAGCAGCTTGCATGCAGTTATTAGACTGCCAGTGTGTGTGTGTACTGTGTAGTATATGTCTGCCCCTGTATGCTAGTAGTACTAGTAAACTGTAACTGTGATCATTATGTTTAACACATCATCACAGTCTTGCAGTGACAAACCTTGTGAATTCTTGCAACATTCTTTTGTTTTCTTAACTTTAACTGGCACTTTTAGGTTTAGCTGAATAGACGATGCGTTTACTGAACATCTGGAGTATAGGACAAAGGTAAAACAGTAGCTAATGGTGACACCCAATTTTACTTTTGTGGATGCGGTGACACAAATCCTGCATCTACACAAATACTATATAAGTGACTTTGTGGGAGACAACTGTATGATCAGACAGATCACTGGCTCATTGCTAGAGGTCAAGGTAGAAGAATAAGTCTGTTTGTGACTAAGTCATTATTTATTGTTGATTCGACAGAGGAACTTTTCCCGACCAGGGCTCAGTTCTTTCACATTACAGCCCAGCAGAGGAAATAATGACCTGTAGGTGCTCAGCTGTTGGAAGGAAATTGTTTCTTTTCTTTTTATATTATTATACTCCAAAGCTGCCGTGGTCTCTTCTCCCACCTTCCTGTCTCGTCTCCCGCGCTGCACGCCACAGCCCTGTTGCTGCAAATGTTGCTTTCTCAGACTAACTCTTGAGCTTTATACTGTGTCTGCAGGTGAAGGACGTTTGCTTGGTTCTTCTTTAACTCTGTGAAGCTGTGCGGCCTTGTCTTACACTGTGCTGTGAGCCATAGACAGATCACATATGGGAAATTATTGAAACAAGTTGTAGAAGTTACTTGAAATGTTCCCAATTTAGACATGTATCACTTGGTAAAATGGAGATGCACAGCAGCTGTGACCACTCTTTTTATTCTCTTTTTAACCTGTGTTTTAACCTGACGGAAATTTCCTATTGCTCCTACTTTCTTTCCTCCATGTGTCCCCCTGGTATTCCTCCAGCGGCTGGTAAATTCAGAGGGAATACTCATGAGAAGAAAGAAGTCGAGTAGTTGTTAGAAGAATTCAGGGCCCAAGGCAACTAATCAACGTATTACTTGTGTCCCACTGACTTAAATCAACTTTTCTTGAAGCTCGTGTATCTTCCTTCTTCGTCTTTGAATATTTTCCTTGCGGACCAGTAAAATATTTAACCCTTTGAGTTACCTGCTTTTTTAGTAGGTATAGAGCAGAAATAAGGATTTTTCTTTTCCTTTCATGTGTTTCTGATGGGCTGTCACTCGCTCAGTGGCACAAATGTTCATACATCAGACGGACAACGGACATGACTTTTCATCGCTGTTAATCAAAATGAATAAACATGCATAATTGCACAGAGTGGGAGAACTTAGGGAAATTCAGAGGGAATTTTCAATGTCCTATGAAGTATTAAAATGAGGCCTGGCCTCATTTTTTTCCCTATTTTTCACCTAAACGTATTTCCCCACCTAGCCCTCTGTCGACTGCACCGACATGTATATCTCTGCTTTTCATCACATGTGCTTTTCTCAAACACACAAACCATTAGGACAAAATATTTACTTTTGCACAGACGTATTCCCGTACTTCTCCTGACTTTGATATTCCCTTTGATTTCCAGCACCCCCCCCCCATCCCCTTTTAGACATGTAAAAGTTTAAGAAATGTGTGGGTTTGATGTGATTTTTCCCGCCTTTGTACATCATAGGCAAACATGAAAAAAAAAGAAAGCTCAGGCAACAGTGGGGAGCTAAGATTGACATGTTTTTTTTGTTTTGACAGCACTCACCCTCCCTGCCCTTAGTTTATGATCATAAATAGTGCATGCTGCTTATTAGGAGGCTGCTACCATGTTCCCAGCTAGTGAGTGTGTTGCTCGCCGGTGTTAGCAGACAATTTGCCAGTACACATGTGAGATATTATTAGTGTTTCCCTTTCATCCTGCGCCCCGCGCTCCCCTCTCTGTCTCTTATTTCCAGTCCTGTGCCATCCAAGCGAAGCACTCTGGGATAGGTTGCACTCGCTGCACGCTGCTCGTCATGCAGCTAAATTTGATGGGAAAAGCGCATAATTCGCCTCTTCTTAGATTAAATCTAACTAATGTGATTATGTGGCACAGACACAGGAGTATATGCAACCGCACAAGCACACAAAAGCCGGTATGATGACAGAATTTCAAGATGTTTCACGTAGCTGAGAGGAATAAAAAAAAGGGAGGCTGGTGATTTTAATGCTGCATGGAGCAACATCTGGCTCCAATTACCCACTGTGAGGTAGGTGCTCTATTATAAAAGGAAACTCAAAGGATTTCCTCTCTTAAAATACACGTTATCCCTTAATTCCTGCCTAAATTACAACTTAAGCAAGGCCTGTAATTCATAAACCCCGGTAGTCCAGGTCTGTGTCCTTGCTGGCTGCAGGAAAAACTAAA
This sequence comes from Sandelia bainsii, assembly GCA_032362345.1. Taxonomy (NCBI): domain Eukaryota; kingdom Metazoa; phylum Chordata; class Actinopteri; order Anabantiformes; family Anabantidae; genus Sandelia; species Sandelia bainsii. The sequence continues at coordinate 2,273,835 of JAUMHL010000013.1, read as the reverse complement.
CTCTGTGTCACCTTGACTGTGGAGGTGGCCATCCTTGGAGACCGGTGGCAGTGAGAGTGACATGGGCAGGGCAGAGCGAGTCAGAGAAAGAGATTAGTGGCGTGGTCGCACCTCTCTTCCCCTCAGATAGCGCCCCGCTGGAGTGGCGAGAGAGGTGAGGAGGAACATAATGGCTGATGGACTCTTTCTAAAAGGATGTTTTGCAAGAGGTGGGAGAGGAGTGGGGGATAGCGCAAGGGCTTCAGGGTCTCAGGGGATAGATTTGCAAGTGGAGATAGTCTGATTCACCTCTCCCTGACACTGACGCCAGGGGCGCAGGGCGAGCAGTCAGTCTGTGGTCAAGGCAAGTATGACCCCAGCCCCCCCCAACCTCCAAACACATAATGTCTCTCAGAAACACACACAGAGAAAAAGTACAGGTCTGGCAAGAGAGGTAATTTGATGCTAGGTTCTCTCCTGAGGTTCACTGTTGTGAACGAGTGCCGGTGTCACTGGGTCAGAGCTAAAGTTTTCCACTGAAGCTTTCAGAGTCGATTAACAGGGAACGACGTCCTACTCGGCTACACGGTCACAGACAGGAGACTCTTCTTAAGTACAGGATTAAATGCCTCAGCTATAAGCACACACAGCTACGTGCTGCACAAAAGCTAAAATGTTTTTCATGCTGTTGAAACAATAACAGAAAATAAATGCAAACGTGGTTATGCACTGTGTTTAGCTGCATAGTGTCGTACTAACAGGTGTTTCTATTACTTTGTCCACCCTGTCATATCAGTGAGGTTATATAACAGAACCACAGCTCTGTAAAATGCAGTGCAGTTCAAATTGCAACCTCCAGTATGATCATCCACCTCACAAACAGTTTCGACAACAACTGCTCACTATAATCTTCATGAAGGAGGATTTATTGCAGAACTGGTGTACTGAGGAGTGTATAATCCTGTAATCACAATTATGTACAAATACAGTAATAATGCCACATTTTTTAAAATCAAATTTGTAGCCCTGAAGACATTTCCTTCATAAGCTCATAATTTCCCTTTAATTGTTCTTTAATTCTGATGCAGTTTCATGCAACTTAATTTTTCAACTTCAGCTACCGTACGTACTTTAGGTATGAGTCTTTATTTGCTTTCAAATAAAGTGATTTAGATGATCTGACCAAGCTTTTAGCTCATTTCCAGCCTGCATGATGTCTGACTGCTCATGTTCCTCACCAGGTTCCTTGAATCTCCGCGAACACTTTGGTGCCACAACTAATAACGGATGCCCAGAATAAGACTCAAATTATAATAAACATTTTTCTTTTAGTAATGGTTAAATATAGAACAGCATCTCTGAGGCAGATTTCCAGTAAACCAAACAAGAAACAAGCAGCCGAGTACAGGCTGAACTGGGTCACAACTAAGGCCCATAAATGAAGCAGGATAATATGTCCTGCCTGACTCACATTATAGAAGAATGAGATGTAAAATATGTCATGATATATGTAAACTAATATACATTTGAGGATATTTACGTGTTAGTAATGCAGCAAATGTGACTTTATCAGGCCACATAAACTGAAGATTTAAATCTTTAAGAAGTGTTTCTTCACTTGGTGTCAGTGCTTCTATAATTACATATGAAATGTTTTTGTTTCCTGAGCAACACGAGACAGTGAGTGACATAACTTATTTTCCTTCAGTATGTATTACTCAGCAAGGGAAGAGGAGGACAATTATCTCTAACTCTCAAGGTCTTCTCATTTTTTTTTAAACCAGAAAGTGTCAACGGCGCTGTTAACTTTATTTCCACCCTGACTTTTTACTGACCCAGGAGTCCTGACAGTGCAGGTATTGGTGCACCGCAGCCTGATTTCACAAGGTTTCGGGTGGATTTTTAGTTTGTGGAAACATTGGCCTGAACCTATGGTCCAGCAACCACAAGGGAACACCGTCTCCAGCAATCTGCCCCAACCCTGTTATTAGGTGGTAATTTAGACAACTCATTTATTTCATCAGGAACTGGATTCTTGGAGCGTGTGTTCTTCAACTGGGATTTCTGTCAAGGTTGCACAACCTGCGTTTGATTTAAAGACTACTTTAGTGCACAATTGGTGGAACACAAGCTCTTATTCTTCATCTTCTACAAGTTCATTGTAGGGGTGATGATGAGGTTCAGTGCAAAATTAGACACGATTATTTCAATTAAAAAAGCATGACCAGTCTAAACAGACTAAAGACGCATTAGTTTTAAGTAAACATTTTCTCCTTTGTTGTACTTTTAATGGTGCAAATTACCTGACATACCTTACAATTAATCAAATTACCAAAAAACAGTCGACAGTAATTAAGGAGCATTTGGGGCCCTGTGGTGTTCTGGTGCAGTTGCTTGATTCTCCCAACAGTTAAAGGAGCTATGTTCCATATTCAACACGTTAGAGCTTCTGTGAGGTGTCTGTGGTTTTAATATTTTAATTTTGTAATTTGCGGATCTTGGAACAGGCCCCTGATGTGTTTGTCCTGACCAAAGCAAACCTTCTGCAGGCGACTAAATAAAAAAAAAAGTGTTTGTTTCCCATGTTCTGAGTTTTAGTACAACCTGAACAGTGAGTTTACAGTGATTCTACTTTCTTGGTCGACTAAATTACTATCATCTTCTATCTTCTTGCTTTTATGTGTTGATGTTTTATTAATTTTTCCTGACGTCCATCTTTTTATGTGAAGCTTTTATGTTTTCTTTATCCTTTTGCTTTTATGTTTCTTTCTTTGCTTCAAAAAGTCACTTACTTTTTTACTACTTGTTTGCTGAAGAGCGGCTGCACTTGTTCTTTAGAGATATCAGAGCCTTTCTCCCCAAGTATGTACATTTCTACACAGACTTCATGCTATAATTCTAGTACCTAGAGTTTAAACGTAACTGTGCTTTCAGACATCAATGTATAGTATAGTAGTTTTCAGATTTTATATAAATAAATATTTAAAGACTTTTAATACAATTTTTGTATTGTCATCTTTATATTCCTTCTCTTTCTCAAAGGGTTAAAGTGCTGTTTCTGCCACTGTACAGTATTAATTAGATTCTGTAATCACTGTAACATTTAAGAAACCACTCTCGTTAATGTTAATGCCAGATGTATGCACTATGAATACAAAAAGAAGGGCCTGAATGGCTGCCAGTTGAGAATCAAAATCGCAGTGATTCTCCTTTCTCTTAAAGTTTTCAGTCAGCATTAAAGCCACATCATGAACCAAACTTTCCACAGCTCAGCACAGACAAGCATTAACTTCCACACTGATTAATCTTTGTGTTCACCTTTTTGTAGTAAACACAGCATGTTGCTGCGTCTGTGAAACACCACAAATGTGAGGATATCCTTCTTTAACAAGACGAAAAGACAGCACAGGTCTCTGGGAGTCTTTTGGGGTAATTTAACACAAATACAGCGAGGGAAAGAGACTATTTCTGAAGGTAGTCATCCATCAAACACTGAGGAGAATGTCCAGTTGGTGGCTCCAGCAGGCTTAGAATAGCCTTTTGTTCAAACACCTTTAATAATTAAACACCTACTCAGCCCCTCAGGCTGCACAAGATTGAAGACTTTCGCAGGGGGGGAAAAAAATCCCCTTCCCCTCCATGTGCTGCTGTAGCCTGGAGAGTTTGGCGGAGATGAGGTGCGCCGTATCACCTAATGCTTTTTCCTTGCATTGCACAAACCCCCCCTGACAACTTTATTACACTCATAAAGGAGAAATGCTTGAAATACATCTGTCTCTTTAGCTCTGCAACACACGTTTGTGGCACTTTTTAATGCAGTTTATGTTTTAAAACTACAGTGTGAATATTTTGTGCCAATTATTCATACTGCAAGGACGTTCTCTTAAAGATGTGGTATGGAGGGCAAGAATTGTTTAGTCTTGGGGTAAATTTTAGAGATGTGCTCTGTCCAAGCATGATGCTGGCACCCCTCCTTCTTCCACGAAGTATATTTCATGGAAGCCATTTGTCATTTCCTGTCAGCCTTCATGAACACTTCAAATGTCCTAAAAATGTAAAAGAAACAAACCAAATATTTATTTTGTAAGCCTTAGCCATTGACGTGCCTCAGTGCCTTGTGTTGTTGTGATGAACAAAATAGTTTTATCTTTGCTGTCTTTGATATCTATATTTGTCGGGCACTTTGTCACACGCAAAACACATCTATTTTCCTCAGCAGTTGAGTGACTAAACATACAGTAAGTTTGTGCATCAGCTTTGTACTGTGCTGGATGGATCGCAAACTTTTGTAAAAGTGCAGTTTTGCTTCCTGCCACATTAAACACTCACCCTGGCCTGTTCTGGGTCCCGTGGGACCAAATAATGACTAACACACACACAAAGAAGAAAAAAAGTCTACAGATATGCTGAGAACAAGCACCTGAGAGAGAACAGCTGTCTTGTAAAAGGTCAGTCTCCCACTGTTCCTCGGTCTCTCACTCCATTTCCGGCCCCTCGACTTCAAGGCCCCCCTTCCCTTTTCGTTCCCACCCCCACCCATTTGACTCCAATGTCACGTATTTTGGCTTTTTTCTCATACACGTTGCTCTAAGTCCCTATGCGCTGCACCTAGAGGATTCTTGGCAGAGCCTGACCACCTTGTAATCCCATGCAGGAAAAAAATGGAGTGGGTGGATAAATGTACTGCACTCTGGTTTATAAAACTTCCCTGCAAGTGGATATATATGGGTCTCTTGAGGTGTTTGTTTTTCCCGAGTGTAGTGTAGCTATCATCGCTACGCACATGTGGACCCCCCTAGCCCACCCACCCCCCGATATGCACACACACACACACACACACACACACACACAAACGCACACTTACACACAGGCACTTCTAAACATTGACAAACAGTCTCGAAAAGGAAAAAAATAAACACAAATCAAATTGGTTACATTTGGGCTGTTTTGGACAGAAATTTCTCATAACCCGCTCAACGAAAAGAGGCTGCTGCAATTTTGCAGACAAACAAACAATGTTTGGAGTGATCACTTTCAATAAATGCCCTACTCACATATTTGAGCGCTAATATTTATCATGAAATCGGTGCAGCCACCAGACCGACTAAACAAACACTGAGCAACAGTAAACACACACAGACACTGCTATGTCACTGAAAGTAGCCCCAAACCCACACTGTCAATAAGGCAGAAGTGCTGTTGTGCAGAACATATACTTGACAGCTTTAAGTGCATGTTGCACATTTTTTCACATTAGCATGATGAATAAACGCAACATATATTCAAAACTATGCTGAGCATTGTTTCCTTGAAGTGGTCCTTTCAATGTTACTGGGGACATTCCTGTGGGCGGATCACATGGGCGTGGCTGGCATTGAGCTTGTTACGGTTACCAAGGTTATGCTAGTGGTGGCAACAACAGCAGTGGAATTGGGGAAGAAGGAAATAAATTCTGCATCCCAGTTTCATAATAGTATGTATCACTGAGTATAGTATCATAGAGTAAACAGAATGTGTAATATAATAACTCAAAAGAATGAGAACACCTAACATTACACCCATATTTAATCTCATTCCAAAACCATGGGTAGTGATCTGCTGGTTCAACGTGGATGCTGGTTTTGGTTACAGGTCTCAATCCATGCCAGAGGTGTTGGATGGGCTTGCGTGTAGGGCTCTGTGCAGATCACTCATGTTTCTTCATGATCTGGTGCATCAGGGCATTGTCGTGTTGCAATCGAAAAGACTAAAATCACTGGTACCATTTAGACTTTAAGTGAAGATTTAGTCTTTTAGTTTTGATGTTCTGAGCTCTTCCTTGTGAGAGCATCCATCAACAGAACACTCGAAAACCATTTTCTTCTACATACTGACTTCTCAATTGACCCAACACCTGCTTAGAATTAGCACATAGTTTGGCAGTGAGCTTTGTCAGTGCTTTCAAACCAGGAGTTTTATTCAACTACATTGGTTGGAGCCTTTGATGCATTCAGGGAATTTAATGCAGCAAATGACACTGTCTTTATTTGTTGATTGTCTTCATCTTTTTCCTTTCATGCCCCGCCAGTGTTTATGTGTATGTGCATCATGACTGACTATGTGATGTAGATGTCATATGACCTGAATGTTGTATAACTAAACACGTCATTCAAACTTCCTTGGAAGCTTTTTACTTACTTTCATGCTCCCAGCGTGCGTGTATAGCTGTGTATAGCTGTATGTGTGTATCCCTGTGTGTGTGTATGCACAGTACAGTATGTGTGCATATGCTGAATATCAAAAGCAGCCTTATAAGAGCCCCCTGACTGGCTAGGAGCAAGTCTCAGGGCTCTGACCCGATGAGGGACTCTGTAAGTCTCTTTGCTGTGATGACTTCTCCTTCTTCTTCCTTTTCCTTATCATCTGCATGCAGGAGTGGATATGTGGGGGGTTGTGACGGTGGGATCATGGAGAGGAGGTCGGGTATGGATGCCACAAGGGATGACCAGGGTTACGTCACGGTCAGCACTGCAGTATGGGCTGCAGCTTTAATTGTATTTTCAGGCCTTTCAGAGTAAAAAGACTTCTGTCTTTAAAGCTCTGAGTAGAGTTTTAAAGAGAAGAGGAAGGGAGGAAAATAAGGTGAAATGAAATAAATGAGCATATAAAATAAGTAGGTAATGATGGTAGTGGAAGGGAGGGAGGAGCAGGGCGACAGGTCTCGGTGGGTATTTCAACCAACTGCTTGTCAAAACCATGGCGGCGGCAGAGTGCATGACAGCTATGACAAGAGTTAGCGGAGGTCCTTCAATGTTTCTCTTTTGTGTGACAAGGGGAGGCAGGCAGGGAGGGCTGCTCAGCAGCTCAAGACAGCTGAGGTCGCGGGCGTGGTTTCCGGTGGGTCACATTAACGCCAACCTGCCTGTCATGACTCATGAAGTTTGCTGGCACGAAGAAAGAACGCAGACAAAGAGGATAGAAAAGCATGTTTTGAGTGGTTACGGGGGGCGAAGCAGGTGAAACGTGTGTTTGCTCTACATGTGACCCAGCATGTACTTAATCCTGTGAAGGACGTGAATCTTATTACATATTGTGTGTAGTTCAGAGTTGCTGTGTGAAGGATGGAGATTCATGGGAGGCTGACTTGCAGAGGAGATGGTAAGCAGCCAACAGCAGCTGGCTCTAAGCTGAAGCATCTTTTATCCATTCATCAAGCTCTTACACATGATAACTTATTCCTCCCTCTCTTAATGTATGTGGCATAGGTAGAGGGGAAACAAGGCACAAGTAACAAAGATAAAGAAGATACAGTACATCCAATAATCAAAACAATGCGCCTCCTATGGTCATAAATGAACGTTTAACGAAAGCAACAAATTACACATGCTTTATATTACCATGCTCAGTTGTGCAAATGCTGCTGTTGTGTTTTAAATACCTTGATTTCTTTCAACTGTACAGTACAGATGAACATTTCTTAGCAAACTCTGGAGCCTTTGCTGAGTTGTGTAATTCATCAGTGTAAAAAAAAGTATTTTGTAACTTTAGTAACATGCTAATAATTTATTTATTGTGTTCTGACACAAAGCAGCTGTAGAACAACATTACCTGGATAAAACACTGACTGAAATGATCAAGAATGATGATTGAACTATGAAAAACCTGATCAAGATGTTCTGACCAAGCAGTTTCAGTTTTTGGTGCTACAGACACGTTTTGGTCAGTAAAAATGGACCCTTTCAGCAATACATTTCCATATGTTATGAAAAGGAAGAAAACTAGAAACTGTGCATTTAAATGTGATCACTAAACATGTAAAGTATACACAATGGGCCATGAAGAAAATAAAACTCGAGAATATAGTCTAGTCCATAGCTGAGCATTAGGCAGTATCTCCAGCTTGCTCTAAGATTTCAGATTTTTTTTCCTTTACTACAGTCAAACGTTTGTTTCTCTCCGTGCTGCCTATTTGCTATTGTCTTCCTGCTGCCTTTTGAACTCGGCTCCACAAACGCTTTCTCTAAACCAATTGTCACTAATAAGAGTTCAACAGATTCAACCATGAATACGCATATTAATCTCGCAGCACAGCACATTGCTACAATGGTCCACCAGAAAAACTTTTCATCCAATTATACTTCTAAATCAGCAATAATTACAACCCTATACATCATCTGCATATTTCAATTAATATTCAAATCTTGTATAGGCTTTTGCATGCAAATGTACAATATATTCAGGATTAGGTATATTGCAGTTAAATCTATCTCTATCCAGCCTCTACCTTGCTTCTCCTTAATAAGCTGTGTTCTCTGGTAATGCGCCTGAACTTATTATAATGCAATATGCTCAGGCATAAGAATCACACATCCTTAATATTATTTCTCGCTATTAACATGAAGCCGAAAATACAGAGGGCCTCCTTCGTTAATTTGCACAGGCACTCACATAAAATGCAAAGCAGGGGGGGAGTAAACAGGTCTCTGTCTGACTTCTCTACACACACGCGTGAGTCAGTCAAGTGTTGCAAATCTAATTTAAATATATGAATGTTTTGCTTTGTCCGTTTTGCTGAACTTGACTTGGCTGCAGCACATCCCCCAGAATAGGAAATGTTGCTGCCCAGCGGTCAGAGAGCTGGTGAAAAAAGACAATGTATTGACATTTGTCAATATTTTGTGCATTCGCTATCTGTCCAATTTATATGTTCTATATCCTCAAAGCTCAGGGGACATCAATTAGACAAGTACCTGTATCCTCTGCTCTGCTCTACAGCTCCCTGGAGCCCTTGTGCTCTCATGTTGAATCATGGAGAGACAGTTAATATTCGAGCGGAAGGAAGGATCTATAAAGTCGTCGCCATAAACTAGAGAGAGGCCTTTGTAACATCCAAATAATAGCAGTAAATAAAGAGCTTACACCTGTACAGCGAAGGCCAGGTCTGCAGGCGGTGCCCTGATAGGATGCACTCTGCTGTAAATGCTCCGGGTAAAGAACAGTGAGCGCTGTTAATGGATAGGTTTGTTTTAAAGCATGCCATCTGCCATCAATCACCCACAAGTATCGATAGTAGAGAAGTGAGTTAGCTTAAAGTCCCCTCTTTGTTCTTGTTCTCGTCTTCTGTTTTCGCCAGGAGCCCGATAAAAATGGCAGAGAGGAGGTGGGGAAGAAGTGTTGGGGAGGGCGGCTGTGCTTGTCCACAGGATCCCTGCGAGAATAAAGCATCAAACCCACTCAGCAGCACCACTAACAATAATAAAAATGCCTCGGCTTAAAGGTGACATTCCCAATTTACGATTATTTGTGTCTATAAAGCGTATTCCTTGGCTCCTGACTCATTCGCACCCCTCTCTTACAAGAACAATGCATTAAGGTTGGGGGTGCCGAGGGTAAATGGAAATTCTATCCATTTTATTAAACCGACAGGCCCCACTATACCTGAGACTTTCAATTTTGCCAGTGTGACCTCCAAGGAGACATTTCTGTCTCCTTTCTGTCTACCTTCGCCTCATTCAATTCCCAGTTTGCCCTGACCAGCCCTCCGAGCACCCGGGGGCCCGCAAAGCCGTTATGGATGAGCTCCGAGGCAATTCTGAAATAGAGAGGGGAGAGGAGCGTAGATCTCCGCTCCCCTCGAAAAGATTTACTTCAGGGTGTAAGATGGATGAAATCAGCCTCTGTATCTCTTTTAGTGATTGTTTTTCCTTCTGTTCTTTCTGGCTTTTTGTGTGTAAAAGGTGGACGTTCAATAGGATGGGAAATGTGATGGATTAGGAGGCCTAGATCGGAGCAAAACTAACAGCTGAGGTGGAGATGTGGTGTTAACCTGAGTAATGCTGTGATCAGGGCGAGCAGACACGGCCATAGTGTCTTTTCCGAACACCTAAACTGTTCTAAGACTGAAAGAAAGAAAGCCACCTGAAAGATGTGAGACAAAAACAGGTACAGTGGATTGTAAAACACATCACATGGGGTGACGTAGTCAATTGTTGTTGATTATTTTAATTTTTTGATGCCTCTGATGCAAATTTCAGAAGTGATTCTGACAAAGTCAAAGTCTCCCCCTTTTCCTATCTGTCCCTACTGTCCAGAGATAATGTACTGTACATGTAACTCATTGTACCTAAGTACAGTATTGAGAAGATGTACTTAGTAACTTTTCACCATCGGCCTAAACAGACAATACTCTCTGGAGGCAACAGAATATATTTATGAAAGCAGACATAAAGTTCTAGTATTCCAGTAAAAATCCAGTCATTTTTCAGAATTAAGCAGCTCAGACACAGGAAACTGAGTCAAAAGCCGTAAGTTAGATTTGAAAGCAGCTATTACTGCTAAAAAGGCCGGTTGTGGCTACATTTCAGTGTCATGCTTAATTGATAAAAAGCTATTAAGTCCTACCACATTATCCATCATTAAATTTGTCACAGAAATCAACACAAGCTTAAATTGTTCAAATTCGATAATCTGCCAATAATGCAACCTGGCAAAGTTACAAAAAGTAGGTTCAGAGAGAGTAAATTGAGCCCATCACTAGAAAGATCTGCTGCAGGGGAAAAGTCTCGGCTGCTGAAGGGAATCTCCTGGACAGGAAACAGACATTACTTTTGCTTTGCTGTCCATTGTAGGGAGGTGATCCTTCACAGTATTCCGGTGAAGGATGGTGGGAGAGAGGAAGCGGCCTGAGACGCAGCCAAGTTTCTATTGAGTTATGGACATTTTCAGCAAGGAGCCTTCAAGTGCGGCAGTTCTCAAAGTGACTGAGCTGACACTTAGCACGAACAGTATAAATGGAATTGTCGACATTAGTATTTCCTCATTCATCTTTTTTTTCCTGTTCTTATTCTCTTATTCTTTTTATGCCTCTCAGATAGAAGAATGTCTGAAAAGCACATGTAGGCTAGCAGATGTCTACTGTGCGGCGAAGGCGCAAAGAATAAGGTATAAATGAAATTGTATGAAGCTTATTTAACCGTCTGTCATGATTGGAGCGCTGGGATCATAAGTGAATTCCTGTGACAAGCGTGTCATGATGTAGCAGATGAATTATTAAAGAAAGTCACATCAGAGGATTGAAAATAATACTTGTTTGGCACTTTGTAAGCAAACTTTGCTCTATCTTTTTCAATTTGAGAGAAATTATATATGATCGACAGTGTTTCGAGATAAACAGGATGTTGATTTGGACTCTGTAAGTCGCTAACCGCTGCATCAGTGATGATGCTGTAACCGTGGCTAATTGTATGTCTAAGCCCTCTTTGGGATGAGCTGCACGTCGGGAATAGAGCGGCACCGGGTTTGACAGTGATGGTTCATGGGATGACAAACAAACGCCACAGAGGATCAATGTGAAGAGGTCCATCTTCAAAACACAAGAGAGACGGAAAACGACAAAACTGATCTTCCGTGACAAGTGCCCATGTCTTATCAGAGAATTCAGCGGGGCTGCAGCTGTGTTTAGGGGATATAGTTTGCACTTCACGGTGATATGAAGTTTAAAAAAAAGTGGTTACGATCAACTTTTGACAACATATGGTACTTTATGACAAAACTTTACTCACATTCTTGTGTAGAACAACTAAACTCGAAAATACTTTGAATTTCAGTTAATACTACTTCTGTAAATGAGGATGGAGCATGATACCTTCAAGGCAGTTTATTAGAATATACAATACATGAATAAATGAGACATTTACGAAAAAGGAATTTTAGTATGACATATTTGCTATAATCCTTTAAACAGCCAAAACATTTATGTCTTTTTCAGCATAAAACCACAATGAGTGAAATAGTAGAGGAAGCAGCACAGTGGGTTTAAATCAGTGATTTTACAGGTATAAACATAATCAGTAAATTTGTCATTCATCACAGTCAACAACCACCTACATGTCAACATCAGCTATTATAAGACCCAGCAAGCAGAAAGTACAGAATGTAATGAAATATGGTGGAAAAGTGCGGAAAAAAAGGATGCAAAATGATACCTCAAAATAGAGAAACGAAGCAATGCATGGAGTTGTTTCATATAAAAGAATTTATCTTGCATGAGCGTGCAGCTATTTACTGCTATTTATTTTACAGAAGGAGAAGTTTGAAAAAGTTTCAAACAGTATCAGGTAAAAACAATGCTGACATATTTTACAGAAATTTGAGGGACAAACATTTTCAGTCAGTGTGAGAAATAATGCCGGTCACTTGCAATAAAACTGAAACATATTGTCCTAAAATAGAGAAATGTACTGTTTGAAGTCCAGGTTTTGAAGTTACAATTACATGTTTCAAAGACTAATCACTGGATAAATGAGCGACTGTAACACCAAGTCCAATTACTGGGAAAAAAATGGCTGCTTTGTGACATTCACTGATTACATCAATAAGATTCTCCTTGGTAGAAACCGTCATTACATCAGCTCAAACAGTAATTTTACTCATTTATATGGATTTCATAATGTAATATTCCCAGCAAAGTCAACATTTAGATGTGTGGGGAGAAAAAAACAAACAAACGTATGCATATGAAAGTTAAGAAAATATGAAGTTTTTCACAGAACCAAATTGGCAATCACCATCCTTCTACCCCATGGTCATAATGAAATTGCGCTAGCAATGGTTGAAATAAATGACATAATTTTATGTACACACAATTAGAGGAGAAAGCTACAATCACACATTCAGCTCAGAGTTAGTTTATGATAGCACAAAGAAAAACCAAACCTATAAATAATGAATATGTGCATAATTATTCTGTCTCAGATTTGCATAATTATTGTTTTCTTTTTCTTTTTTTTCATGGAAGCATCTGGTAACATTGCAGTCGTTTCTTTGTTTCAAATAGGAGCCACCTACATTCCTGCAAAAGCACACACATGATTGGGAATAAATTGGCATTATACAGAAATGCTCTTCATTTATAATTAATAGGGTGGTCACAGTCACACAGTGATATTGCTGCAAATGCACCACCATTACTCTAAATGAGTGTTCCTGTTGCACTGGCAATACTGAGCAGCAGCGGAGACCTGACTTTGTATTATTTTGCTGAAATATTTTAATGGTTTAATGGATTTAGGAAAGTTGTGCACTTGATGTAACCTGGTAATAGTTTTAATCTTCTTCTTTTTTCCACTACATGTGGCCTGAAAGAGGCCCTCAGTGAACGCATGGTGATGCCTGTCCAACAGTCCATCACTGTTTGCAACTCTAACCTAACCTTAACCCTTTCTGACTGATTAGTGTAGTTGGTTAATTTTCTGTTCATAAGCTCAGACCATAAGAGAACCCCCACTCTTGTCACTCTTCACATGTGATCTGTTATCAAAACCTCCCGATACTCGTTAATAACTTGTATTTGACCAGTACCTGTTGACGGAGCCTGGCTTGCAGCCAACGCTGCCTGTTAGCTGCTCTCCACCGACCCCTGAGCTGTGTATAACCAAAGAAAACATTAGCCAGGTGACTTATCATGGAATTCTGTGGCTGACCTTTTAATGCGCCTGTCATTGATTGCATAGCGTGGTACACTCTGTCCATCCCAAGGTGATAGATTATTCAATTAACTATTGACCTTTCCCGCAGACTCATTTGTCGATGGAAATGCTTTTATGACAGCGGTGCATTTAGAAACCAAAGGATGCTGAGTTTTGATTTTAGGATTTACAGTGCACATTATGATTTTGCTTTCCCTCTCTCCTCCTCTCTTGTTCCTGTTGACTTTATGATTTACATTGTGATATTATGAAGTTTGGCTCTGGTGTTGCTCCTGTGGTGGATGGAGACTGTAGCTGTGTGAGAATTAGCTTCCCCGTGTCTTGGCAGGTCAGTGCTGCACGCTGGATTTATCCTGCGTACTTCTCCTTCACTCAGACATATTTCATGACAGAGCGCAGGTTGTTAATGTAGCTGTGAGCTATTTGTTGAAGGTGAGAGATGTGCATTTGTATTTGTTGCAGCTATAGAAATGTGTAGCAATGAATCAGCACCTATGAAGTGCCCATTTGGCACTTCTAGTGTAGATCACTCACTTGTATGAGAAAACAGACTCAGATGATGACATTCACACTATTTGTTGGATGCTGCTGTTGACTGACATCGTGAAAAACCTGTAGTTAAGCATGACAAGGTCACTTATAGTGCTCTGAATCCTAATAGGATGCAATGTGTTGATTATTTAATCAGCAGGATCACTGCAGTGCAATGGGAAAATTTGGTTTAAAGAAAAGGGTAACATGTGCTACAGAGTGTGTCTTATCAGCAAGAAGTTACCATTTGGGATGAATGCAATGAGTTTTCTGACATCTGTTCAGTACTATTACCCAGCTAAGCTGCCCAGCATATGAGCCACCTGCTTTTCAGTGGGATGGGCCATTTTCAGGGCAGTGCATCTTCCTGCTCAGGTCGTCAAGGAGCTGAAGTGAGAAATGTACCAAACGTAAACCAGGATTTATAAAGTAGCAGCCTGTTGTGTGTCTGTTTTCAGATATCTTCTTATTCTTTATTGCTGTATTTTAGTCAGTTCAAGTACAACATGTTTTACTTGTAATCAACCCGCTTTTAAACTAGACGTGACTCTTTTGGAGCAACATGGCAGATCAACATAATTGTCAGCATTAACAGCGAATGATAAAATATATACCAAAAAGGATCAGAGCGTGAGGTTGCCATGGAATCACTGCGTCATGTGTTGAGACATCTGTTGGGGTAATGTTGCTTTACAGTGTTGCCTGAAAAGCTGTTCAATTATCTGCCACCCTGTTATCCATTTCTGTCAGAAACTTTTATCTCATGTCGCTTGATTAGGACGATTTTTTATATACTATTAGAACAAGATAAATCAATATAGAGCTAATGAGCGTAATACTAAGGTGCAAATGTGATTTACATATTAAAAACTTTGCTGTTAGGATGCTTTTGAAAAGCAACTTGGTTCTTAAGCAGATCCTGAACCCTGAAATTCATCATAGTTACTAACCTAAGACTGGATCTTTTTACAGTTCAAAGTGGAGAGGTTTCGATTGCTAATGAGACGCAGACACACTAAGTTAAATTTCATGCAGAGATGTTATTTTATTAAACTGTAAATTTGGACTTCTCTACTGTTGTGTAAAGCAGCCATTCTCAGGCGTGTGCTATCAATGCCTGACAGACCTCACATTTTTATCTCAACCAAAATACTGCGGACTAATTTTCCTGATTAGCTCTTCCTCTCTGGTTGAAGGTGTGCTAATCAGTAACATCAGCTGCTGTCATGTTTAGTTGAAGTGAAAACCTGCAGCCTACGCTCGAGCTCTCACTGTTTTCTCCTCCCAGACAGGGAGACCCCACCCATCTGCCTCTGTGCTCAGGTTAAAGCAAACGGTACAACTTAGCTGCAAATCCTCTTTGCCTCAGGTTAAACATCCAGTCGTGACTTGATGCTGCATGACACGTCTAGCCAGCGCCAGTTTAAGAACCCTCCTCCTCTCCTGCCCATCCTCATTGTTGTTAAAGAGGATGTGACAAAGAGGGATATCGGTAGAATGAATATTTAATACCCCCCTCCCCTGACTTATTCATGTTCCTCGGGCGTATCTGCCTCGCACATCCCTGCTCGCTACCTGTCACAGTCCCTCTCAGTGAAGAAGCATAGAGTCATCATGGTGGAGTAATAACTTTATATTCAGCCAGAGAAGTAGTGGAGGAGAGACATCTTGATCAAGCAGTCTTTTGTTAGAAATAGTGTGTACAAGCAGAGAGGTGATAGATATCTGTTATCCAGTACACCTCTTAAATATCATCCTCCTCTTTAACAGTTTTGACAGGAGCTGCTTCCCCCCTTGTCAGAGCCAATTGGTTGAGGGATCGAGGGATTGAACATCTACAGGAGGACAGACAGACCACAATTACCCACAAAGGAGGGAAAGGGGGTATCAGTTAGTGATGTTTGATGTGATTTATCCGACAGCGCCGGGAGTGCATTTAAACGGGGGGCCAGTGACGCCATGACATTGACGGAGTCGTGTAATCAATTGGACTCGTCCGAGCACGAATGGCTGAGAAAGCTGCTGTCAGGATCTGAGTGGCAGTTCATCATAACTACCTCATTCGCCTGCAGCCCCCTCCTCCTTTATCCCGTGGTGAGAAAAGAGAAGAAGAAGACAGAAAAGACCTGAAGAGAGAGGTAGATAAATCACACCGGCTAAGAGAGAATCAGGCTTCCACTCAACTTGAATCACTCTCTGAAGGAGTCTCAGTTGCCAAATTTCTGCCTCTTCAAAACTCCCACAGTCTGAGAAAAATACTTCATTTTAATGTAAAATGTGTCATTTCTGCACTTTAATGGCTCCATTTCTCTTAAATGGCCTGTGCCTGGCTTGATGCATCAACATGTAATGATGTTTATGTTGTAGAGGTCTGTCTGCTGTCAGCTGACAGGTGCTGTTGAAGTTCAGGAACATGCGGATGTTTCACTGCACACTACATCTCTTAATGCTTCTTCATTGGTTGGGATTGTTTTTGAAGCTTGCTTCTTTGAGTTTGAAGCACCCTATAGGAGAAGTCCTCTCGGTTGAACTAGGATAAATGACTTTTAAATATTAGAAATGTTAAAAGTATTACCATTTCTGATTTACTTTTTTAGCTCAGAATGTGTCTCAGTGACTGTTTTTTTAATGTAATTTCAAATTGCATAAAATCAGACACATTTTTGCTCATATTAACAAATATGCTCTAGTACAATACAAACATCAAAATGAAGCAATAACAACAAATACAACATGGAGACCTTAGTCATTGTGTTTGTTGTGTGCAGAACTTCACAAAAAAACCCACAAAGTACAGTCATCACAGGGCGACATCTGTACGCTGGTCAATAATTCACAAATCTCAGACAGCGTTTCAGTGTAAGTTTTGAAAACAAGGATAGGTTGCACTTATCTCGACCTGGAGTCATGAGAAGGGTTATGGAGCCTCGTTAACAATGCATGAGAGCTACATTTTGAATCCCCACCACCGTTCATGCATTTTTTAGGTAAAAATACTTTGCAGAGACAGGGGGGTGGCTCGCTGTGCTTTGTCTAAAAATAACACCCTATATATCTCTTTGCCGTTGATCTGGCGTAGGCTCGTAAAACTGACACCAACGTGGGTGAGCTAGAGGTAGAGTGACTAACAAATCCTTAATGAGGGCAAATGTGACTTGGAGTTTTACCTCCGTCATCTGGAGATGAGGACTACTGACGTGATATCTCTGATTCCTACTTTCCGTTGTGAATGTGATAGTGTTATAATGGATTGCATGTGGAGTATAATCAGTAATCATCAGTGATCAGTGCAGTATTGTTTTACCAACAGAGTGTTCCTGGTCCTTGAGTTGCATGTGGGAAAGTACTTTTTTGCAGGTCTAGTGAGAAATTGTAGTTAATCCTCAGCTCAGCCACCTTGGAATGACGCAGGATGTTGTTGATGCCTAATTTCCAAGACAACAAAAAGTGTGTGTGACAAAACTTAGGTGTAGTGATGACGATGGTGGAGAGCATGAACAAGTTTCTTTTTGTCTTGATTCAGTCTTTCCCAGTTATTCAAGCACAGCCACAATAGTTCCATGATGTTAACGGAGTCGTTTTGTTTGTGTAAATCAAACTCAGACGTATAATATTCTGTTTAATATTCTGTTTTGTCACTTTTATTATTGGATGACAGTACGCTGACAAATGATTGTCAACTTTTCAAAGAGGAACCGTATTAACTGTGATGTCAAACAGAGGATCTAACTCAGGGGACCCCTACCTCAACGGGGCCCTGAGCTCATGCCTGGCAGGTCTGTTCGGTAAGCCATCCATGATAATATCATAAAATTCATATCATAAAAAACACTGTGGCAGTGAACATGCATTGAACTGAAGAGTTGTAAAACCATCCAATGTCAATGTTGTGTTTGGCGAAAGAGTTGGTAATAAAACTGAATATGCTGATAATTCTGTCTGTTTAGAGATGTTATAGGAGTAGAAGTTACACAAAATATGATACTGAAGTAAGGATTTGAACTCGTAAAACTGTGTTACCTTTTGGGAAGTTAAAACGGGTGATGACAAGACCCTAGACCCAGCTAGAAATCACCATATTCTGTGGTGGATTTCCAGTAACTATTCATTTTTTTTAATGAATATTATTATTAAACACTATCAACTTAAAACTGACAAGGAACACTGGAGCCAACAGCCCCCAGGGACACAGGGACACAGGGAGGTAACCATCCAGCTTAACACGAGAAGCAACAGAGGCCGGAGGATCCAATAATTTGTGAAAGACAGATGTTGCAGAAGAAGAGTATCCAGGTTTCTCTAAAGCTGTGATCTACTTTCCCAGACTTAAATGTGCTATTCCCCCAGTTACTCAGATTTATTAAACTATAGCTCAGGACTGTTTGACTTTGTGTCAGCGCTCCAAACTCTGTGGCAGTGCTCGAGCTGTTATGTTGCCATTCCTGGTTTTAATCATTTTTGGCCAGTTTCCACTTCCTGCCTGAAAAGTGAAACAGCTTAGGAATGTCATTCTTTGAAAAGAAAACAGAGAGGATCCACAGAGGAAGTCCTCCCACAGTCCTCTGGTCTCCATACACTGCTAAACACACACTCTGTCACACACACATTCTCACACCCACATCCAACTCTCCCACACTGTCAAACAGGCACATGTGTGCATACACGCCGACCGTCCGCACACACACACAAACATTCTCACTTACAGACACACAGTGATTCACTCTCTCTTACACACAAACACACAGAGGGCTGCAGCAGGGCTTGCTGGGAAACATCAGACACCCAGGGAGGAAGGAGGACAGGCTTTTCCCACATTTAGAGTCCATGGATACTTCAGATGTGAGGCTAAAAATAGAGCCAACGTTAACCAAACCAACAGTGAATCAGCTACAGCAACAAGCTTGTCTGCCCCACACTGCTAGACTTTAAACACTAAAACACAGCACAAACTCTCTGGCACAGTTGCATTGAGATATTTTAATATTAACGGCTCTGTGTTCAGATTCATGCATGTCATGATAACGTGACCATTAAAGCAAAATGTCTTAAATAACCTGTAAAACACAGGAAAGGTAATGAAACTGAATGGTCCTAACTTACTGTGTTTGCCACCTTGACTTCTCTCCTTCACTTTTAATATTTATTATTAAAGACACAATACTACCCTGACAGAGTGCACACATTTGTTTCTGTAGGTTCACACATGTAGACGACGCCAACATAAACTTCACCCTGCTCACACACCCTCACCGAGGCCAGATGACTGAATATATGTTAAAATAATAATAATTCAGCTCTTCAGAGTTTTACTTTGAACTATTTTCATCTGCTCTTACGTCAGTAAAACAAAAAATATTAGTCACAGTTTTTAATTTGCAGTACTAAGTTTGCCTTGATGACAGCTCGTCTTTACGAAGAAGGAGAGAAAAAGTTAGTTCTTAGTGTGATTAGAATCACAGTTAACGTTGACACAATCAACGCTGCAGGGTCGAGGCTGACTCGTTACAT
The DNA here is from genome assembly GCA_032362345.1 of Sandelia bainsii. Taxonomy (NCBI): domain Eukaryota; kingdom Metazoa; phylum Chordata; class Actinopteri; order Anabantiformes; family Anabantidae; genus Sandelia; species Sandelia bainsii. The sequence continues at coordinate 2,254,351 of JAUMHL010000013.1, read as the reverse complement.
CTCCAAATTAACAACAATTGTTTATGGACATGAAGAAACTTAAGATTCCTTAATGATTGTGATGATTATATTAGGTCAAGATTGTAAGTAGGTAAAAGGTTCAAGTTCAAGTCGGCTGTGGCTCAGGAGGTAGAGCAGTCGTCTGCCAATCGTGAGATCAGTGGTTTGATTCCCGGCTCCTCCCGTCATATGTCGAAGAGTCCTTGGGCAAGTCACTGAACCCCAAGTTGCCCCCGGTGTGTCAGGTCAGCTGCATAGCGGCTCTGCCATCGGTGTGTGAGTGTGAATGGGTGAATGAGAAGCAGTGTAAAGCGCTTTGAGTACCAGTCTAGGTAGAAAAGCGCTATGTAAGTGCAGACCATTTACCATTTTAAACATTAAGACCTTCTACTCTCCGCATTTTATTGGATTTGTGGCACATTGGTTTTACATAAGCCAGTCGGTGTGAGTTGAACTATCAAGCACACACATCGTCATTGTCTTGTTTTTACCGTCATTGGTTTGTTGAGAAGACAGGACACAGTGATTCATTTTTATTTTCACACTTTTTTCTGGATGGATGTTTTTATGTTGTTTTATGTTTTGATGTTGCTTCGTATTCATATCACATTTTTTACCAGTGACCTGCTTGCTGCAACCTTTGTGGTCTTGAGCAACTCCAGGCGTGCAAAGTGCCTTGCTCCGGGGCACACTGACAGTAAAGTTTGAGAAAGAGGAGAGGTTTGTCAGATTTTCTGAGGAGGCATTTCAAAACACTGACCTTCCAGTCACAAGCCTGTCCCTGCATCTTTCAGCCACTTTCACCACTGATGCCTTTATGCAAAAATAATTTCATTTCACATTTGCTCACTTCTCTAGCTGGCACCAATTGTCTGACCCAGTAACTGTCTCCAAATAAAAACGCGTCTGGCCTTTTTACATGTTCTCCCTGTTGCCTAACTTGCTCCTGTTCCTGGCACCCAGTCCTGTTTAATTTAGTTCATGTCTGCGCTGTCCCATAAGGGTGAAATCCTGTAAAAACACACACATGGCAACTAGATATTCACAACACAGCTCAACGCATGCAGCAAAGTGGACAAGATGATTAAAAGAGCAGAGCATTGTGCAGGGCGCAATGTAATGCGATGCAGCTGCATTCGAGCAATCATATCAAAACTGCCTGCTACAAGCAAAGGGAGGTTGTAGAAATTCATCAGCGTCATCATTTACAGTTGTCTCAGGATGTTGCTGGTGAAGTGATGTGGACCTTAACTGCATATAACTGATGTCAGGTTCAAGTGCTGTGTGCACATAGAGAGTAACGCTACGCGATCAGCAGCATTTCGGTCCCATTATCAAGTTCAGCTGCTCGGTTAATTTATGTTTTTTGTCACTTTCCTTTATATAGCTGAGTTTTTTGTATATATTTGTATCTTTTGCTAGAGGTCACCTAATATTTAAACATATCTACATGTTTAAAGAAGCTGGTTGACCAGACCAGATCAATAGGGATTTTTTAAAGGGAAGACAGGGAGTCTGTTTTATCATCATTGTCTTTGATTGTAATTTGCCATGAATTAAGTTTATGAAGCAGTTATTGTAGCATATCACCTTCTATGTTTTGGTGAACATCAAGTGTTCTTTTGTTGCTTTTTTTCATCTGTATTTAATTCCTCAGCCTTTTAACATGCACCTTCATCCTTTCTCCTGTCCCAGAGCATCCAATAAAAAAAATGCATAGACATATAAGATACAACTGGATTAATGTTGGTCTTGATGTGGCCCACTAGACTATAAGATCATTGTTTATCCAGCTTTTCAATCATGTTCCTACGTCTGTAACATGAATGTCTTAAAAATTATTACTTCAAAATTTCAACAATTTCTTTGCATTTACCACAAACCAACTCAATGTGTTTTTTCTTTTCACATGCTCACTTTACTTGATCGCCTCTGGTATGAGTTACCTTCCTCCTCATCCTCCTTATCCTGATTCGAGGTGACACTGTATTTGCTTTTTCAGTGTGCAAAACCTCTAAATCAGATTTATGTAGTTTCAGATGTCACCTCCGTGCACTGAGCACAGAAACACCAGAGCACATTAAGACTTGCCCGGAGGAGAGACGCGCTGCCCTCACAGGTCAGTGAGGATTATTGCAGGAATGATCATTTACGTTTTATTCTATTCTGGGTCTAAATGTATTAACATGCTGGTAACAATAATGGCTTCATGCTTCCTGTTTTGCCTTCAGTCATAGATGTGAGAAATGCAGTGCAGGGATTAAAGAAAAAAATCAAAATGCTGTGAAGTGTGCATTAATTTGTTTTAATGGAATATCAATTCAAAAAGTTTTAAATGTAAGTGAAACACATTTCATGGATCGCTCACAATCACAGTATGTTATTCCTCTTTTAATTTGCAATTCGATAAAAATAATCACCACCTTTATCTTCTCGTGTGTCAGGGGCCTAAATTGATGGTGTGACAGTGCAATCTGAAGTTGAAAACGAAGACGCTGCTACTTTTAAAAAACAGATGATAAATTTAGCTTCCCATATGGCACCGGCATCTGGCATTATCTGAGTGTTCAAGTACACGGCGGCCGACTCAGCGGAGAGGCCTGCTGCACGATGACGCGATTGTGCCTCTGTGTTTGAAATGCCAAAGATTATCTCTGGCTCCGTTATGAGATATGTACCTCATTGATGTAACGCTTTACAGATGGTGTAGTAGCTGCTGTGTGTTCAGCGCAGAGAGCGTAAGTGAGTGAGAGAGCAAAGCGCCTGATGTGCGATGACAGGTAGTCTCAAAGCAAAGCCTTTACATGCCGTACCTGCAGCGCTGCTCGGTTTGATGGGAGATCAGTGGGGTGTCGAGTCTGTTAACAGCCGGGTTGTGCAACAAATCCATCGAAAGGCACAAGAGACAAACACAAACCTCACACGCAGACACATGAAAGCATGTGGAGTGCATGAAATCTCAATGTCTACTTCACAAAAATAAAACTGACTGATACAGGTACATAAGCCTGCAAATGCAATTACAGTGCTACAGCCAGGTTTCAGCTTGATCTTATTTTCTGAATCAGGATATAGAAATCCACTTATACAAATCACTTATCAAATCTAAATCCTCTAAATCTATTTAGGTTCAGAGTTTACTTCAGTGTCTATGAATTGCTGCGGCAGAACCAGAGATTTCATTTTTTTATTCCACACATTCTTCTTCTTTGGCACCTGCAGTATCCACAGTGTGTTTTAGTAGCAAAGGCTGATGCGGAGGTGAAGAGTGGCCTACGTACAGCAGGTGTGGTAAACTCTTTTCAGTTTAATCCCACATCTCGCATATGTGTATGCAGTACTCCCTAAGACCTAGACTCACATTCTAATGTGAAAAATCCTTATGTGCTTCTTTTATAACTTCTGCATGATGGCTGAGTTTCCCCCTGTTTGATGCACAGCTACATTCTGACTGACTGCATAGTTAAGCGTAACCATATAAACTTTGTAAATCATGTTACTGTGACAGTTCATTTTATGTTGTCTGACAAAAGTTGAATCTAATTCAGTCGAATGTACTTTTGATAAATTTTCATCCAAACTTTAGATGTTTTGGATCTTTTAGCTTTTATTATGTAGTTTCTGTATATTCAGGGTGGAATTATGCTTCACACAGTCAAATGTCTTAGTGAACCCACAGACAGGAGTGTTATGTGTCACTTTAGGTGGCAGAGGCTGCGAGTATGTGCAGCCCCGAAGAAGAGTTCAGAGATTCTGTAGTCTGGAGTTTCGTTTGATTCAGTTTTGGGTTTATTGTCCCAAAGACAGACAAAGTTTTAAATTTAAAGGTGATTGTTAATAATCTACAACTTTTCTCGATGTTACATGAATGACCTGATTACCTGAATGTTTTGTACATTTTTTGCAAATTAAATAATAGATTTATTATCATATTAAAGGCAATTGACTTTGAGCAAGAAACCAAACTGTAATCACATATTGTATGCATGCATCTAATAAAAGTAAAAAAAAAAAAGTAAGAGCTACATCAAAGCTACACAAGTTAGCATTGCGCGTCTTCCATCATTTGACAGACACACTAACCAGCCCGAGCCCGCACACACACACTTGCACACAAAATCACCGGTATCACTCCTTCAGCGCTCTGAATGACTTTGCTCTCAGCTGAGCCACATCACAGGCGAGGAAGGAGTGCGCCCTTCCATCAAAGAGCTCTTTAAATGAAATCATGTCCTCTGATGATTCAAAGCAAATATTTCCCTGGCACACTCCTACTGAATGTGCTCCTCTGAAGAGCAGGCCTTCAAGTGAGTGAGGACGCTACTTTTACGCTTTGAGCGACGCTCTGTGGGGGTGACGTCGGGGGAGGGGGGGGGGGGGGCGGTAAATGGTGTCAAAATGAAAATGGATCTCGCTTGCACCCAAAATAGACGTATGAACTTAGATTTGATCTTGAAAGCCTACTTTAGAGAACAGAAGAAGTTCGTGTAGCTCAGATTTGCTTTCTAACCTTGAGTGAAGACATGTGTCTGGTAAGCAATCAACTGGAATCTGGTTTTAATTCAACTAGAAAAAAAATAACAGTGAAGAAAAACTGTATAGATATGCTTCAGTTTAATATTGTAGGGAAGACAGTGAGGATTTAGCTCAGAGTTAGAAGCTATATTTCAACAGATCTCTGAGGACTGTGATAAGCAGTTAAATGGGTCCAAATCTCAAGTCTTTTTCTTCGAAAGCTAATGTAGCTGTTACAGCTACAGTTTTTATTAGGACCCCAGGAAACACAGAGTAAAAAAAAAAACAGAGGCAAATCAGTTTGAAATGTGAACAAGACGCCCAGTTTACATGTAACTCTTGTTTAAGCAGCATTTCATTGATAGCATGAAGTGTGTGTGAAGTACACATGAGCAATGAAACTTTTATCCCATCGAGAAATCTATTGAGACGCAGTGATGCTAAAAATGCAACAAGGTCTCCTGAAAATTACCTTCCTGTGCAACTAAACCATAACCACCATTACGTCTTTGTAGCAAAAGTAATGATATAATAATTATGTTGTGATGCAGTGTGTTTTTTTGAATGAATGACACGCTACATGTGCAGGACTGACACAAAGCAGATCTGAGATGGGGTCCAGAATCCTGTGTGAGGTTGCGTTCAGAAAAACACGTTCTTGTTTAAACATTTTTTTCCATTTATTTGTTATGTTAGGTATCATTGTTGAGTAACAATTGTGTTCTTCACAAAAACATATTCGTGATTGCAGTTTAGTTAGTTAGTATAGAAACATAACATGGAGACATGGTTGGAAAAAATACCACTAGACACATAAAAACATATATATATATATATATAATGATATTAAAATAAACATTTTACAGTTATATGAAATTTTTTGACATCCCTGCATAGACCCCTTTCTATAAAAGATTAAAAAGCAAAATGACAACTTAGATTATTTCTGCATCAGCAGCAAACCCGAGTATCAAATCATTTTAATCAGCCGAGTCTGTTGTGACACTTCATCCCCAATTTGTGACAAAACGCTGCAACGCCGGCTTCTCTATCAATGTACCAGTCTGCTAATAATTTCATTTTCTGCTTGAATATGCTCAAATTGAATTAATCCAGTGTCGAGGTGCAGTATCCACCTTACACCTCTCTCGATTTTGGAGGACACTTTTTTTTTTTCCTTTTTTCGCCATCCTCCTTTGAGCAACAAATTGTAAAATCTGTTGACAGCTTTGTCAGGCTCGCTAAGAAAGCAGAGTTCATTATCGAAGTCGTCGCCTGGTCCGTAAAGGTTATTCACTCCTTTTTCTCAGAGACGCCCGTCCATAGAGTGACATGTTAATGGTTAATGTTTTACGCCACACCGTGAAGAAGAGGGGAGTTCAGGGCGATGGCGAGGGAACACAGTTGCAAAAGATGTGGTGTGAAATAATTCCGGACATGTTTGGGAATTCTAGTCGCCTAATGACACCAGCAGGAGAGGCGGTGATGGGAGGGGACGGTGCAGTGGATAGATAATATCGGACACCTCCTGTCAGATGTGTCACTCATGCCTTTATGTATCCAGCAATTGGATGCTCCTTTTAACCCCCACATATGCATCACACTATTTCTTTCTTATTAGAGCAGGCAGCTAGGAAAATAGACGAGGATAAATCTGCAGAAAAGGTGTGAGCCGAATGCGTGTGTTGTTTCTACTTGCATAAATTAAATTTAAAATCCTCAACACATACAGTAAGACGAGAAATTGGCCTGTTTTACTGCCATTAGGGCAGTTTCTCCAACTTTCAGATGAGAAAAGTGAGAGGACTAAACTTCCTCATAATAAATGAACGCCTCACATCCACTTTAGAGGAACATCCTTTTCTCATTATACTGCAATAAATTCAACTGGATGTGGCCTATATTTAGTGTTCTCCTGATCTCGGCCCAGAGATATGCTCCTCCTAACTCATGATTCCTCCCTCGTCTTCGTTTTGGCACCGCACCACATTCGCCCTAAGACAAATCTTTTCCTAAGTGTAAATGAAAATTCTTCTTCTCCAAATCGTGGTATCAGACAGCGGGGGATGTTGGCTTATGCTGAAGATAGGCTTAGGTAAAAGAATGGACATTTTGACTCTCAGTTTTGGGGTTGGATCTGATACAAAACAGCATTTGGGATGATTTCTGAATGATGGCAGCTGCATTTGTGCAAGTGTGGCTGATGTACAGAAACTCCAAAAGCAAGATTGGACTGGCGAGGGAGGGATTGGTGATGAAACTGGAAAATCAGAACTCTGCATTTTGATACTGAGAGAAGAACACAAAAGTAATAGACACTCCTGTGGGTGAGATAAGTGGAGAGAAAGAGAAGCAGACATAAAGACAAACAAGGAGGGTTTAGATAGCAAAACCACTATCTTTCTCCAAGAACTTGCAAGTACACACACCTTTGCTTGTGCGCATTACACTGTAGCGTTTGATAAAGTGTCTCAGAGCCGTGTTATCAGATCAGTTTGGATGTTGTTGAACTTGAAGGACCAGCTGAATTAGCTCAACCTCCCTCGGTCTTCAGGAAACTGGTGACATTCACATCCTGCTCCATGCTAGGTTACCTCGACCTAATTTCATCCTCATTCACTGATGTGCCATCATTTGGCTTGTATGTCCAGATGGGCTGCGGTATCAACATGCACCGATTCCCTCAGGGTTTTGGTTATTTGTTTGGTGGAGCCCTGCTCCTCCTTCTATAATGTTGTTTTTTTTCTTCTACATTTGAGTTTTAAGATGTGCAAAATAATCCAAAATATTTTAACTTGCAGTTAAAACCGTGTTATAAAGACGCGTTTAACACGCAAAGGAAAAGGCTTCCTGCAGACTATATATTTTGTTATTGTCATCAAATCACATGAAATAACCAAAACCAGCAAAACCAACAATGTTCTAGTTTGTCCCTGACTTGTCTGCCCCGTCTCTGGTTCTCATCCTTTCTCCAACCTTTAAAAATGGCTGCAAAATATCTTCTTTCTTTTTTTTATGAAAGCTCAGTAATTTCATAACACCCAAGCACTGTAGTTAAAAAAAACTCAAAAGGGAGAAAGTTGTGCATTTGTTAGGAACTATGTGCATCCACAGGTTAAAACACATGTTGTGCTCTAGTGTGTACTTCAGCAGTGGGATTGAGTCAAAATAAGCTCCAGTGAGTGAAACGAAGGGAACATGTTGCCCAGTGCAACAGTGTAGTTCAGTGATGTGTTTTTAATAGTTTTTTGGACAACAATGGAGGTTTCGGGCGCTGAAGAATAACTTATATCATGCTTTGGATACACGGGCAAGGTTTGGGTTCTTTTCATGAGGTTTGCTGAGAGTAAGAATTTTTTTTTTAAATGACCACACTCATTTTTAAAATGAAAACAAATGTCAAAATCATAAAGTAAATTCAAACCAGTAACATTTGGTTATTTAACCTCATTAGATTTTGCAATGGATCTGTGGTTTCACTGCCAGTGACAGTTTTTCGGATTTATGTTTCTGCACCAGTGTCTTTGAGCTGCACTTTCATGCATTTTTCCAAAAAGCAACACTTTCCAGGGTGGGAAGAAAAGAAAATCCTCTAAAACAGCATCTAGACTGTGATGAGACTAATGAACTCCTTTTATAGTCATGAACTCTTTAAATTAGGGTAATGCAGTATTCACTACTGATTTTACAGACTGACACTGATGACGTTAGCTGAGTAACAGCATTTAATCACCTCCATCCTATCAGTGAACATCACTCGCTGGCAAATATTCGATTTTGATTAATAAGCCAATATTGGCAAAGCGAAGAGAGAAGAAAAGAGAGCGATGTCCCTGCTGAGACACAAAAACAATCTTCACATATGCAGCCCCACAAAAGAAGACCAAAACAATATTTTGTTCCCACAGCATTTATTCATCCTGTTATACATCAGAAAGTTGTCATCAACATTTCCTAGATATAAATCAGTGCCAGGATCAGAGAGGAGAGGGGGAGGAGAGGCTTAGAGGCAGAGCACTCTTAAATCTAACAAAATCTAACACTTGAATCATGGTTGTTCTGGCAGCCTGGGGGCACAGCGGCGGGCTCCAGGCGTCAAGGCGCCACCTCAAATTCTCTGCTGTGGTCGGGTACAGTCTCTCCCCACATGGCACTCATTTCTGGCTGCAGAGTTTCAGCGTGAGAGCCTTCCGCCTTTCCAGCGGTAAAGAGATGCCTGAACAATTACGCTGGTAATTAGGGGAGGGTGGATCTCCACTCTGGTTCGGCCAAACCGAACGAGGGCCCGCGCCAGTGATCAAATGACGTACATTTCATAGTTGTGAGGACAGGGCCCTGCCACAGATGAAATGAATAATTTACAGTTGGGGCAGAATTTGTGTTAACTGCAGCACACTTCTGTAGAATAGCGGGGGAAAAGCAGAACCAAACAACTTGAAAGGAGAGAGAAGAAAAGAATAGTGCGGCGCCAAAGATCATCAAACGCTGAGATAGAAGTGACACGACTCACACCCACTCTCATTGTGGGGTTCAAAAAGATTTTTGTCTTTGCTTTGCTTCTTTTATTTATTTCTTAGTTGGGGAGGCAAAATCTTGTCATTAAAGCAATTTTTCTGCGGCTTTGGCTGAAGCGTCAGCGTCAGGCAGACAAAAAGCTTTGGTGATAAGCTAGCTCAAATGACTGATTGCATCTTTATTGTGCACATTTTATTATTAGTGCATATTTTCCCTGCAGTTGCATGAAGAGGTCGGACCTTAAACTGGAACCCAGGCTGAAGGCTTTTTATGCTACAAAAATTAGACTCTGTTGACCTTCTCTTTTCTTGCCCATCACATCCCACCATCGCAAAGAGAAATGTCCCAATTTACACAGCTAAAACACTTCCTGTTTCCCACATCTCCTCTTGCTGTTTTTTTCTCTTAGACATCAAAAATCTGTAAAGTTTGCATTGAGATGCATCATAAGCCCATTGTCACTGCTCTGAGTGAGAGAAAGGGAAATTATGTGATGTTAAATATGATGAAATTCTCAGATGTTTGCTTGAAGATTACATTTTAAGGGAGTTTCTTTGTTGCAATTGGCTTCTAATCTGCCTGTAATTCACGCAGTGAAACAAAATCCCTTCTAACTTGCTGCAGCTTTTGTGTTTATTTCTCCTCCTGCCACTTCCACTTAGTTTTAATGTAATATTCACTTGTAATGGAGCTGATCTAGAAGCTCACTCTCACGTTGCTTCCAGGGTATCTGGACAGAGAGTGTCAGCTAAATGCCTGAAATGTAAATGAAAAATGAAACAATTTTTGCTCCCTCTTCACCCCTCGTCTCTTTGATCCCCTTCACAACTTAGAAGACGAACAACTTTGATCTTGACCCATTTCCTCCTAACAGCTTCTTTGTGAGCGTTGGGCTGCAGCAGCGAGATGTGTCACCATCCAGACATTTACAGCCATTTCAGAAATGCACTGGACAGTGCGATGTGCGTTGCGTGACCGCGGAAGCCGAGGACTGCCCAATTATTTTGGCCTCGCTCACGGTTTCACCTAGAATAAACAAGACACTGATGCCCGTCTCGCATTAGAGCGATGTTCCTCTAATGCCTTCTTTGTCAAACCTCAAATCTCTCTGCTTTAATTGACGGAATAAGAGGTGATTTCTTTGACAACATGACTTTGTTGTTGGCTGCTGGCATTTAACCCTGCACTTGCTGAGGTTTGGTCACCGCAGACTGGAGATTTTCCTCATTTCGAGCACAGTTTTTGGTGACCTAAAAAGACTTTCTGTCCACTGCGGCAAATGAGTCGAGGTTGCGCTTTGCCACAATACACTCAAATCACTGCAAGCATCCATCATATGGCACCTGTGACCTGCAGTGTGCCACCCTTTGAAGACATTTTTTTATTTTTCAGATTCCTCTTTGAGCAGATGAAGAGGGAATTATGGCCTATTTCTTTTGAGAATAACCTCTTTATTTGCAATTAATCCACACTCCTCTGAGCTCTGCCTTCAATTTAGTCGAAGAAGACATAGAAGGCTAGAGTTACTTAACCTCCGGGTCTTTTAAAAAAGCCACAGACACATGAGCTCAACCTAGTTTTTCTTTTTTTTTTTTGCTCTTACACAGAGTAATTTTCCAAGTTTGATGTAATACAATGACACAATTAATTCATTTATGTGATACCATAAATTGATGTCTTCTCTAATGAACCTGTTGACATTTGGATATTTAAACAGAATGTGGAGAAATACGTGAGCTATAGCTACAATTAACCATCATGCAGCTTGATCACACGTTAAGCAGTGCAGCTAAGAGGTGTGCAGGGTGTGACTGCACCTTGTTAATGCCAGAAAAATGTGAGAATCTCATATAAACTTACAACATTTAAACAGGAACATCAGTCAATCAGTCGAACTTCCATACATTGTGTCACACCTTCTGCACACATTAATGCTGATTAAAGGATTTTACAGGTGACTATATTTGACTAATAAGAGAAGGTGGCAGCCTAATTCACTGAAAATAGAAATCTGAAAATAGACAGATAAAAAAAAATATGAACCAATAACACAGATAAAAGATTAAGCAAAGACACCCAGAATACAGTGGTTACGGGCTGGATCACATTATCGCTGTAGCTTTTGTGTGCACATAAATGTGGTCTTTTTGTGAGTCCAAACCAATAAGGCATCTCACGCAAAATATGTTACTGGTTTTATGTCTTGCATAAAAGTGAAAATCTCCCACACGCTATTGTTTACTGCCGCTTTATTATTTATTCCATTCAACACTTTTATAAACAGGTGTCCCACAACTGCCTGACTAGTATACTGTGAACAACACATGAAGAAAGAAATAGTTTTACATTTTTTCTTTAAAGAAAAATTCCCTAGATTTCCCATTGTCATAAGCTTAAAAAAGTAATTAAAAAGTGGCAGAAATGCTTGTTTATTATAAATGAGTTTTTGTGCGTTTTCCTGTGTGTTTCATTTATTACTGATCATTTTTTGAAAATAATAATAGACTTGTTTAGAGAAACTAGTTTTAAGTGATGGATGTTAATTTCAGTCCTGTGTGATGTGATCAGAAGTCTGAGTGTCTTTGTGCTTGTGTGTGTGTGTGTGTGTGTATTGGAAGAACGCCTCCCCCTGGAGATATTCAAATTCCTGTAAGAGTGCAGTAGACTGATGGGTGGTGATGACAGTTTAAACAATCCGGGCAGTTCTCCAAATTGATTAACATCAGTCTTGTGTGTTTGTGTGTATTTGTTTGTGTGTGTGTTGGTGTTGGGGGTGGAGTAATATAAACAGCTACTGAAGTAATAAACCGCCAATTGTACTTCAGTGCAGCGATAATTACAATAACCTATAAATTAAATTTAATTGACTTGGTGTTGCTTAAAAAAATGCGGCTGATTGGTCACAGTGTGCAGCCTCATGGAAACCTGCTGGACAGAGAGACGGCAAGTTGCACAGCTTCAGGCAAAAAACAAACAGACGAAATATTCAGACGTAAACACACTGGTTTCATATAATCTGTGAGGGACCAGTGTGCTGCTTTTGGCATATAATCACAAAACGAGTCAGTTTCCCTCTCGGATTTCTTGAAGGAACCTCACTTATGCGTCTCATTTTGCCACATTTTCTGCCTCGTTTTTTTTTTTTTTTAACTGAGCGCCTCAGAAATTCCACTAAAATATTCAGGAGCATCCTCCAGCCGCCATATTTTCAGTTTTATTGTGCACGATAAAAAGAGGAGCAATTATTTGATTTCAGAGTTATGAAAACATGTACGTTATGAGAAAACAAGCAAGTTAAGCTTTAATTGGTGCCATTTTTCACGGTGCTCGCAAGGTACTTACCTCTTTGGCACCTTTTTTCCCTCATAAACATGCACATTCATATTCCTGAATGGAGATGGAAATTTCATTTTGCTTTATTCTGCTATAATTGGGATGCATTGTGTGTACCTGCAAACTGGAAGACATTCCATAAACATCCTCGACTCATTTATTCGATTCTAATGCAACTATATTGCTCTCAGTAATAGCACTCATAATGTGGAAAAATCCTTTCAATTAATACAGTAAATTCTAAACTTAATACAGTTTGTTCTGGGGTTGGTTTTTTTTCAGACTTTAGAAGACATACTGCGTGTAAAGGTGGAATATGCTGTGGAATTTGGTTCATCTGCAGCCAAAGAGAACACACAAACACAATATAAACACATACTTCTTGTTGTAAATATCATGTTTCAGATTGTTCTTTGATTTTTTGTGAACGAAAATCATCATCCTCTGTTTTCACCCCATTATCGTGTCTTTATCATCACAGTGGTTCTCTCACAGTTTAACTTGTTTGTCTTTCTCCCCAAACAAGTCAACATTAAGACCAAATCCAGTCAAACTAAGACTTAAGTCGAGACAAAAACCAGAGCAAATAAAGCCATACTCGAGACCAAATTTGGCAATAAAGACGTACATGTTTTCCAAGTGGAGAATTAAAGCTCAAGTTAAATTACGGATAAAGCTCATTTGTCTGTGGTGGTGCAACAAACTCTTTCTCAACACTGTATTGAACTGTCATGGCAACAATTTGGGGAAACTGCTGTGGGATCTATGAATCAAACTTTATTGATGCTTTGAAGGCGCTAATAACACACTAGAGTTGATTAGATGGCCAATTTATTGACCTTGGAATGCAGATAAATACATTCTTTAAGAACCACAACGAGCGCATTTCACTGTCTTGAAGGCATTTCATTTGTATAGAGCCTCTTCATTGAAAAGCCTCAATAATATTTGATGAATTAATGAATCATACCACCACATTTATAGTAATTGTTGCCATGACGGTCCTGAATAATTAGCAGAGACTACATAAAAGTTAAATTAACATTGCATCAAAAGATTCTGTCTAGTGTGGTGACAAAAGATATTTGATTGATCCTCCTGAATTTGTCAGGCATTTATTAATATTTTTATTTATTTCCACACCTTACATTTAAAATAGTCTGAAAATAAAAATTTACTGTATATTTTTAGAAGCTGTAAAGTTCTATAGTAGTTCTGTCTGTGTGATATCTGATGGAGTGAGCTGATGACTTTCTAAAGTCATCATAGTAGTGGCTGTATATTGGTCATAAATCCACTTTTTGTATGAAATGAAGGTTGTTTTAAAGTTTTAAAGTAGCCTTTCTGAGACTCTTAACACCATTTTCAGAAAGATAAATCCCCAGTAGTGTGTGTTTTAGATTCTGGTTTGTTATTGTTTGGTCTCAAAACCTTTTGAGCAAATGACTGCTGGGCTGCACTGAGAGCAGCTCAGATATCCTTTTAGAGGAATGAGTATCATCGCATGCTGATGCATTTCCATGGAGAATTCCCTGAGAGGAGATTCCATTCTTGCAGGAACATTCCCGAGGGATTTGTTGGGTGAAATGCAGCCGCTTCGTTCTAATGTTCCCTCTGGACTCCTGCAGCTCCAACCAGGAAGTCAGTTTGTACACACAGAGAGAGACAGTGCTTGTTTGCCTGTGTTTAAGTGTGCAAACACACACACACATATGCGATCAATCATGCACATACCGTAAAAGAGCATGTGAATATAGTCTCTTATGAAAACACACGTGCTCTCAAATGCAGAAATAAAAATTTGAGCATGGGGAGAAAGAATGCACTGTCACATTATATATGTACTTCAGACAAATCAAATCCATGTTCAGCTTTCCTTTACCTTCACACTGTAGTGCTGAGCACACGTCATCTGTCTCAGGTGAGGACTCACTTCAAACGTCGAATTCCAGCTCAGGATTTCATTTTCATATGCTGGTGGTTTTCTGTTGGCACCGATTAAACATCAGATCTGTGTTATACGTCAGTGGGAAAAAAATGATTTCGTAAACGTCCACTTTTTCCTGTGAAGTGGCTACAACAAACATGAGGTGTGTGATGACTGCATGTCACAATCGCTGAAAGCCCCCCCCCCCCCCTCTCAGCTGCAAAGTACCATTTAGGGTAAAATATCTCTGTGCTCTTTCCTTTGATTAGCAAGTCTTTGAAATGGTATAACACTGTGATTATGTGAGAAGCTCTGCGAGCATGTGGTTGGAGCTGAATATTTTCTCTGGGACACAGGGGGAAATGAAGAAAATGGGAGAGAGAATGAGAGAGATAAAGTCAGGGAAGGAGAAGGAGGAGGCCTATTACAAGAAGAGAGCAAGCCCTCTTTGTACAGACATTGCGACGCCAGATGGCTTCTTCTAATAAATATTCAACCTTAACTCAGTTCCCATGTAACTTCTCTTTCTCTCTGCCTCTCGTTTTTGTACCGCTGCCAGCACACCCACACGTTTCTGGGCCAGCGAAATGATTACAGTAAAGCAAACAAAAAGAAAAAAAAAAAAGGAGGGGGGGCTGGGGGTGTTTGACAGAGGAAACGGGCCGACAGGGTCCTGTATACAGAGAGATAGGGTGGTAGTGTGTGCTAAAAGCTGGTGATTTTTCTCTTCTTTTGAGTGGGGTCTATGTTGTAGAGGGAAAGAAAGAAGTGAGAGAAGGTAGGAGAAGAGGTGAAGAGGGGGAAAAGTCCTCTGTGGTTGGAGTTGGTGTGATTGTTGGAGACGGAGCAGAGAAAGAGTCTGTTCTCAGGCCTGATTGTTTACCTAGTGGAGAGAAGCTTTTCTGACGCCCTCTGAAGTGCCTCACTTTGGACAAAATAGTTGTGTCGTGTTGTACGATAAGAGCGAGCATAAATTCTTTGGCGGTGATGAAGAAACGGGGGAACTCCTACGTCACGTTTGATTTTCGAGTTTGTGTTTTAGGCTTACAGACTTTATTCTGAGTAGAACAGCCACTGAAAAAGGCATGTACAGCAGTAACATATGCAAATGTTAGGACTTTTTTTTTTTAAACTCACCTTTGTCACTGTCACAATTTGCAGGAGATTTGACTTTTATAAAGCTTTTCACTTAAACTAAGCTCATGAGTAGCTAAACGTCTTGTTCCTTTTTTGGTAAAATTAAATTAAATGAAGGACTGTACTGAGAACATCAATCTGGCAATAGATAAAAACCTTCCTTAAGAGGGTCATAGTTATGATATTGTGCATGTTTGCATCCATTCACGTATGAATATGCTACTTGACTGTGAATGCGCTCTGTCGCGTGCAGGTTGTGCTCATTTATTAACCTGGAATACTGGATTTATCAGTGCCCTCCTTCCATCATGAAAGAGTTTAATGAATTACACTTTATTGCATGATTAATTTATGGTATTGCACAGTGCATTTCCAACATAGCAGACACTGCTCAGTTCTTCTATGGACACAAAGCACTTAAAAAACAACAACAATCATTTGAAGAGCTAGAGAGCAACAATGGAACAAATTACTAAAACAGCAGTTTTTAGTTTTTTTAAGGGTATACTGTGTTATTTATAAGTTATTTGTTCATAGTGGTGTCTTTTAGTGAGTATTGATTGATTTATCTGAACAATAATAATAATAATAATAATATCTACTGTACCCATAAACTAACATTACCATGTGTCAGCTTTCTTTTTTTCCTCCTGCACGGAGGCATTTTGGTTTTCCCCTTTTGCCAAACAAAACCCTGCTTAGCCCAACAAACCCAGGTGATTTCCCACACAATCCCTCACTGTTGACCCTTTTCAGGTCACTCTCCCACCAGCACTATCCTTCCTTTGTATGTCTTTGCCTGTGGAAAGAGAGTGTAAAACCTGTGGCAGCAAGGCAAATAATGTGCAATTAGAAACTGAATTCTTCAGGCCTTCAGTCTAGCAACCGGCCTCATCACCATCTGTTACCTTGACTGGCTGTGCCGCCATCTTTGTGCATATTCCATCACCTGCGAGGAGAAGAGCAAGACGGAGAGAGCCTGACAACTGTCTTAATTTTATTTTTTGTCGACACAAGATAAACTGTCCTTATTAAAAACCCCCAGCGTGCCCACCCACCCTCGCCCTCCGTCACCCCCATTTTTTATAAGAATATTCATCGTGCAATATTGCGAGATTAGTCTGCAGAGAATTTGACAAATACGGCCAGCTTTCGCGGGAAAATATTTTGGCACATTTTTCTTGATGTGAAAATGATTGCATTAAGAAGAGACGCCTTTTTTTTCTCCCTTCACGAATGGCGACATTAGTAAGAAGAGTGAACATGTTGCTCAGGAAAACCACGAGTATGATTTCTCTTTTTGTGATAGACAAGTTGAAATGTGCCTCATTAGCTTCTCCACTGTATAATGACCTTGTAATCACTTCAAATGGCAATCTGGCTCTTGAGGTGTGTGCCACAGTGCTACCATTCATGATCCCCACCCTTACTTCTTCTCAGCAACAATCATTACTTAATTTCAGCTGCCAAACAGCTCTCTACTGACAATGTCAGCTCATATTGAGGCTGTAATCACTAGACCAAGGCCACCGTGGCTGCTATTGCCTCATCCCTGCGGTGCTATCATGGGAAAAGGCAAAAGCGGGGCTTATCTCTCAGCGCGCGGATATGACAGGAGAGGAAGACGGGGACTTTGCGGAGAGCTTTGTCTCATATCCTGATTGGGTTCACGCTCCCTCAGTCACTGGGGTGAACATCTACCTGAAACCAAACCAAACAGGTTGGCGCTCAGGGTACAGCAGCGTGGAGAGTCTGGATAAACTCAACTTCCAGACGGACAAAGAGGAAGTCAGTGGAAAAAAACATTTGAGGCCAGATAATGCCCACACTGAGCCCCATTAGGATTGAGGTATTATCCCCTGGTTGACTTTGGCTATGAGAAAATGCCCCCCCTTGCTTTGCTGTTTCCCACTCATAACAGACCTGTTGGCCGTCGAGGTTTATCAAGCTCACAAATCTAAACAGGACAGGGGCCCTGACCGGGAGAGGGCCTTGTACACAGGAAGGGCCCTAATTCGCTGTGGATTAGAGAGCAAGTTGCAATTTAGACAGCTGCCTGCTTGTAAAACCCCTGTTTGCCGTGATGGTTTCTATAATGTAGAATAACGCTCGATATTACATTAAAACAAATTGTGTGTTAAGAAGTCAACTTTGAATGGCCAGTTGATCTTCACGGTTCAGAGAGACAAGTCCATTTTAGAGAGTACTTGACATCAATTTCTGGATCTAATCATTTTATCCCTTTGATATGCAGCTTTGAAAGTCTCAACTCTATATACATATAGTATATAGGATGAGATATCCCCATTCTGTATTTCCATATAGTGTCTTGCAACTTTGATTTATTTGAATTTTTTTATATATTTGGCACATAGTCACATTTGCAAAATTATATTGGTTGTAGTATTGATTTTGTAGTTAAAAAATACTGTGATATTAGTATTTTCTCCAGTTCAATGAGCATTTCCTCCTCTTAGTGTCGCACATTTCTTGAAATATCCAGCCTTATGCATTCATGTTAGGCTGGTAGTTCCCATGCTAGGGTCAGGGCAAGATAAATCACAAGATAAGTTAAATATCAAGAAAAATCTCCAAAATTGTGATAAATGTAAAAAAAATTGGAAGAAAAATATCTAGAAATCTGTGTTTGGTGGAATAACTTACAACTGTTTGTGAGTGTCATCAGGGGTTAAAAGTAGGCAATGGATCATTTTAAAGGGTCCTGAGGCAAAATGACTGAGAACCACTGTTTTAGGGTCATGGTTAAGTGGCTTGATTAAAGACACTTCACCATTTTAGCAGCAAACAGTCCTTGTTCTGAAACACTTTAATATAGTGCATATAACAGTTTCTTCCATATAACTGAATTAGTACATGCATAACACAATGCACAGAGGAGACAGTCATATAAGGGCAATTCATGCTTCAGGCATTGTAGATAATAAGACAGAGATGATGGAAAAAGGGTAACACTTTAAAATAAGAGTGCATTAATTAACAATACTTAATGCAGTAATAAGCATCAACTACCAGGTACGTAAAGTGAACTAATGCATCTACTAATCATTTACTAAAGCTACTACTTGCTACATGCTTTATGAGATATTGATTAACATCAGTTAATGTTATTTAACATGTAAATGGTTAATTACATGTGTCATGAAACACATTACATGAAATGTTTGTTTGTATACATGTATATATAAAGCTTGTATCCCTTAAGTAACACTATATACATTTAAATTCACTTAACCATAAATAAGATTTACTTAAGGGATAAATGTTTTTCACTTTAAGGGTCACAAAGACCCTTAATAAATGGTAATTACATTAAAGTGATGTTTGTTGAGCTCTGTTGAGGCATTTATAAAGTGTTACTTAAGGGATTCATGTTGTTAAGTTTACATGAAGAGGCAAATGTCCAGTGATTTCACCCTTTACCAATAAGAGGTCATATGTTTGACGATAGACAAGAAAGTGGGCAATCAGTAGCGTTAAGTAAACTTTTGTGAAAACCCTTCTCTTATTGAAAAGGCTTAGCTGTGAACTTTGTGTAATTGATTCATATGTTTATCAACCATTTACTAATGTTAATTGATTGAAATAGTATGCAAACCCTTTAATACATTTAAAAAAAGAGACATTGTAACAGCTACATAATGTTACTTAGTGTATTATTTACTTCTGCTTCTTACTACATTAAGTACTGCTAATAATGTTATGTTATAAACATTGAGTAATGCAACAGATAATGCTTTACACATTACTCAGAACTAACATAAAATAAACACTTTTAGTAAATGATTAGTAAATGCATTCATTAACTTTACTTACCTATTAGTTAATACTTATTACTGCATTAAGTAATGATAATTAATGTACCTTTAATGTAAAGTGTTACCGAAAAGGGGTCAACAGGGTGGCAGATTATGTGATACGAACATTCACTCATATTAGAATATGCAACATGACATTAGTCATTTTAACGGAGACTTTTCAGCCGTCAGTGAGAAGCCCAGTGATTAAAGAGACCACAATATCTGGAAGGTCATGAGTCCTCCAGCTGAAGGATCCTTCCAGTGGTCTCTGACCCACTCCAGCATCATTGTCTGTTGCTCTGGAGAAGAGGAGCATGTTCTCTGCTGTATGTGTGTGTGAGTCTGCTTGAGTGTGAATGGGTGTTTGACAAAGTAAACCGGGTGCAAGAGGAGCAGTGAGACAAAACATCTGAAGCTACTTGTAAATGGAAAACATACAACTGCTTTTGCTCCCAGTGCTGACGGCTTATAATGTAATGTGTTATTTGCAGAGAACATGGAAATTATATTACTGCTAAGGTGCATTTTCTGCAATATAGAATGAAATAACATTTCTCTGGTGGTTTTGTTCTCAGTATTTATAGTAGAGGAAGGCTGGTGAGTGTGCGATGAATCAAACATTCATGTAATAAACACAGACAGACATGCTCATACATACTGTACAAACTCGTGCTGCTTATTTCCAGGTGTGTCATTATATTAATCTCCACATCTGATAGAAATGAGCACCAGTTGTATCAACCTGAATGATTAACCTTCCTCACGTGCTGCAGAGGATTGCAGCAGTCACTTTGTAATCACAGAGGCAGGCCGAAACACAGAATGCAGATGTCTCTTTAATCAGCTGCTAATGAGGGGAGCCCCACCTTAATGTCAAGGTAAGCAGGCTTTGATGGCTGAATTAATTCTTAATCTGTTGGCATGGCGCTGCCAACACGGACCGAGATGTGTTGGGCGGAGCGAGTGGGCGGGGGGTTTACTTCCGTGGACTTCTGAGAAATTTCCTGAAGGCATGCAAAACACACTCAAGACTTCTGTTGCTGATCCAAATCAGCCCCCCCCACCCCCCACCCCACCCCACCCCTCTCAGACATTGTGCCTCACAGCTACATATGGGCGACTTCTTGCAATTGATTAATTCTGCTGTAAATTGGTCATAATGTGTGACTATCTCAAAAAGCGTATTGCGTGGGGAAGAAAAAGCTGCCAACCGCAGTAGTGTGGACACAAGTTTAGGCATAAAGTTGAGTAAAAAGAAAAGCTTCTATTTTAAACTCAGCTGTTGCATAACTTTTATGCAGGCTAGAATGCCTTAAGTGGTTTTGTTATTCATGTTTTTCTGTTGCTTTCATTTTTGGACATAGGCACATGGTTTGCTCATTTCTACAAAAATAATATGTTTGCAGTGTTTCCTATGTTTCCTTATTTGAAATTAATGGATAATTTGACTCCCCTACATTTGTTGACAGCTTTGCTGTAGTAACTACAAGTTGACAGCAATAAATAAAGTAGGTAGATCACACTGATCTACTCTCTAAGACATTTTGAAGCAGCTTAGGAACCTTTTCAGTGAATCGTTTCCAGCACAAGACTCAAAGATGAGGTCACGAAGGTGACTTGTGGAGCAGGCAAGGCCAACAGATTTGGTAGGAAATCTGCAGCATTGCTTTTTTTAAAATAGAGCCATTTCACCAGTGCATGAACCCATTTTGATTTTCAAAAAAGAACCTAAGAATGTCAGGAAGCAAAGGTTTATGGGAAATGTGGTTTCAGTTTAATGGAAATGCATAAATGCAGCTTTCTGCTTATGATACAGAATATTTAATTGCACACTGCATTTTCTCAACCTTTTTATCTACTGATCAGTGGTGTGGTTTGTTGCACAGAATAATATCAGTAATATCTGTGTCTGTGTCAGTTATAGAGTCGAATAAACCAGAACAACTTACAATGAACCATCATGCATTGTAGAGGTCATGCTTAATGCTACGTTGTTAGCAGTAGCTTGTTAGCAGCTTGATCCAGTTAGAGCTGCGACAAAGAAGAGGAATTGCAACCATAATCGTTCTTGTCATTTGCACACCAATTTTACTCCTGAATGCCTCGTTTTAGAGAGGAATTAATAATAAAAAAAATCTCATGAGCTTCAGGTGCCGCAGAGTTCACCCTTTTTCCACTGATCCTTGCCTACAGCCCTGCAACACTCTTTCACTCTCTCTCTTGGTTTCTTATTATCAGTTAATAATTCTTTCTCATTCAAGCAAATTAGAGAAACTTGACTGTGTTAGACCGAGTCCAGCATGGAGCTGCAGGCAGAGAGGAGGCTAAATGGCAGAAATTCCCCCCAGAGCAAAGAGCGCATGAAGCACAACATTGTGTCCACCACAAAAGCCGCTCTGTAGTTTTGATCCCCTCTAATTTAATTAGCCCAAGAGGTAGTGCATTAATTTGCCAGGAATTCTTCTGATGCAGAAAGCCGCCGCCGGTGCATGGAGAGAGAGAGGGGAAGAAGAAACCTCCTTATTGCTTTTGTGCAAGTGAAGAGGATATTTTTTTCCATCTTATGTGCCATGGTGCGAGCACTTTGATAGGGTTGATCTCTATCAGCATTTCTGTGTAATTCTCGGGGACTTTTTCTATCATTACAAGGAAAAGCTCATAATAAATTAATGTTACTCCTTTTCTAAGTCAATTGCGTCTTTCCCCATCACTTGGAAATAAAAATACTATGAATTTAAAGAATTAAGGAATTAAAGATCAACTAAATCTAACTGTACAAAGGTGTTTATGTGAGACTGGTCTCTTTAAGATCATGCTACGGTCCACCATTTACAATCAGTAAATGATTGTAACTGTAAATGACAAACAGGTTGACAACCACTCAACCATCTGTGACTCCAAAACCATATGAAAAATGATCAAATCATTTGAATCCATTTTTTGCATCGAATCCCCTTGTAAGAACAGTACTTCCTAGTACTACCAGAAAAGGTGCTGTCTCACTGTCCTTTGAATTTTAGTTTCTCTGTGTTGTTATTTTAGGATTCAACTTAAGGGTAGTTTTGTAACATTGAACACATTGAGACACAGGTAGTGTTTCCTTTCTTTTGGTTTAACAATTGGTCATTCAGTTTCAGGTGGTAAATAATTTACATTTTTCTAAACCTGCCCAGAATTTTAGTTTGTGCTTCCCCTACTTTATCTTCTTTTCAAGGTGCAAATCTGTCAACATCAAAACACATGCATCAGTTGGCAGTTAAACATTTTATGCAGTCTTGTCCATGATGGTCAGAATAAAAAAAACAACAAATCTAATTCCTAAATCTCTGATTACAAACCTTCCAGTTGTCACAGAAGAGGAGATGCTTCAATTAGGTTAGCTATAACTATGACAGTAATTTTATTTTGTAAGGGAAAAATGAAAAACCTTGTGCTTTTTAGATTTAATTATCATGCAATGTTCTAGATAAGTGAAGATTGGGGCTATTTGATAAGTTTTTTTTTGAGCTATCATACATGGCTCCTTTGGCTCTTTCATCTTGAGACACTCTCTTGTGTGATTATACTAAATTGAAGAGGCCTACACCATAGTCATTAAAGAATCACTTCTCATTTTGTAATTAGAGTTCTTCCAGTGGTTCGCTAAAAGAAACCAGTCAGCAGCACATCATTTCACTATGTGATATGAATGAAATACATCATTCTCTGTTTGACCCTAAGCATATCCAGATGCAAATGCCCACCTGTAAAATATGACGTTATAGGTTGTTTGTAACAGCAGTATAAAAGTGACCAATGTGTAAAACAGTTTGATGACATTTAGCAGCTATAGTGATCCAAGTATTTATATCCTCAAAGTTTGACAGGAGTACATGCGGGTGGGTAGGTGGCACAACATACTGTAGCTACAGGACTTTCTCACAGGAGACCAGAGTTCGACTCCAGTGTAAAACAATGAACGTCATGTTTGTCACATGATAAACTTCATTTGACATTAAGGAAGCAGTCGTTTTTAAGGCAAACATTCATTTTCACTAACCTTAACTATGTTTATTCAGTTCCTAATCCAGGTGTGTTTGTGCCTAATCCCAACCAAATCACTTTATTTGCACAGTTATTCTGCATTTTTGACAGTTTAGTGTGAAATTAATAGTAATGTAACTAAACTAAACTAAACTAAACTTGGGGGTGAGCTTACAATAAGCACTCATATTGGTCAGTTGAGAGTGACTTGTTGATCCTAACATGGTATCCTTCTCAGCTGCTGATATAGATTAACAGCTACACTTCCTTAACTTGTTCTTGCAGTTTTAGTTTTACCAGCCACGCCCTACTCACTGCTGGCCACACCCACAGGAAATAAATTAATCACAATGTCACTGATCAGCTTTTTCAGGTCAACACACATGCCAGAAAATCTAAATGTATGTCCATCCATGTCTTTCTGACCAAACCTTCACCTTCAAGACTCACCTGAAACACTCTGCTCACAGATGTTGTCACATATCTAACAGATAGAAAGGTATACAGCTACTTAGCTAAGAAAGCGCAACATGTAGACGTTATAGAGATCCACTTTGAGAGACTATGTATAATTCAAAGACAGACACAACCCTTGACTCAGAGCTCAGGTTAGCCAGCAAGCGTTGCATTTGTTTTGCCGCAAGCAACTTTGTTTTCCCCTTTCCCAGAGGCACAAATTCCTGCTCTAATGTGTCCCCTTTTTGTCAGTCCTGCATCCTAAGGTGCATTTTCACTGTGTAGAGGTAAAAGCATCGGTGAGATGTTTTATGCTCACAGTACAAGTGCACAGTGCAGGGGCTCAGCGGGATGAATAATTCACTGGAGCATGTTTGAACAGGTACGGAAATAATCCTTCAGCAGACTGAGAGTGGA
The DNA here is from genome assembly GCA_032362345.1 of Sandelia bainsii. NCBI lineage: Eukaryota > Metazoa > Chordata > Actinopteri > Anabantiformes > Anabantidae > Sandelia > Sandelia bainsii. The sequence goes on along the minus strand of JAUMHL010000013.1, from coordinate 2,230,210 downwards.
TGTATAACCGCTACTCTTCTGTCTCTCTCTGCCTCTCGCCAGTTTCAGAACAACTTGGAAGTGCAGAGAGGTCTCTAAACATATCACCCCAGCCGGATGAAATATTAAAGGTTATTGGTTAGCGTGAGAGCGTGCTCCTTGAATGTCTCCTGTGCTGAGACAACAGGTAAACTTAACTTCCCTTTCAGAGTAGACAGGTTGAGATATCTGACACTGGTTAATATTACATGGAAGTGTTTCCTAGACAAGGGGCAGGTAAGCCGATTTTACAGACCTACAATGTTGATTACTTTTAAACTGCATATTTTTCTTTTATCTGACACAGGATAATTTCCTTTGTGCATATGATCTTTTACAGCTCTCCAGTACAGGAGATTTATACAGATACACTGGAAATTAGAAACACACACACACACTTGGCTGCCCAGAGTGAAAGGTCACGATTATCTACTGGTTTCCACCGACAAACTTACATTGCCTCATAGGAGCAATTGTAAAAGTTAGTGGGCTTAAATTAGCAACATGGTATCACTTCAGTCAGGATAGACCTCTATATTGCAAATAAGCATTAGTATAGATACAGTGAACATGGAGACAGAGAAACAGACTAAACTCACTCACCCACTTTAACCTCTTTGTTTTTTTACCCCGAGCATCATTGCAGACCCTAGGAAAGGACAGAGATGCGGGTGGAGGGGCGAGTCGGGGGTAGAGGCAGCAGCCTCACGGCAGCCGCAAGCTGAAGGGGCGAGGGTGGGGGTGAGACGGGGATAATTAAGCGAGCACGGTGACAGCTGCAGCAGGTCCCGAGCAAAAGGCCTGAGCTTCACTGAGCTGAATTAATAGCATCAGTGGAGCCCGGCAGCACCGCCAACATTTGATCATTAATTATTAGCCTTTTGACAGAGCCGGACCTCATGACCTCTCACCTGCCCGTGGGCAAGGCCTCACCTGTGCTGCACTCAGGACAGTAAGACAAAAATGTCCACAAAACATTGTAATTGTAATGTTGACCAGAAGTTTGCATAACAATTTTAATCTGTGCCATTTAGTCATGTAAATAAATAGGAAAACAAAAACCTTCTAATTCATGAAGTTTCTCCTGTGTTGTCATTAGATCAAAATTTGAAGTCGAGGGGCCAGTTGTCACATCCTGATGCATTCCCATCTTGTCAAATGCTCGCTAGGATTTCATCACTCACATGCTGGTATAATTACTACAACAACAACAACAAAAAATACGACTGAATCAAACACTGATACTGATCAAGTTTTCTGTGGCTCAAAAATGAGACCTGGTCAGGTTTCAATCTCTCCTATGTTGTCCCACCTCCCACTTTTTCCATTTTATCCAGTCACCACAGGCTTTCAGACCTTCTATTACATCTCTTTTCATTCTCAAGTCTCTTTCATTCTTGTCTGTCTTGCTCGTCTCACAGGCGCACACTGCCACCCCTGCAGAGCACTCTGCCAGGGTCTTCTCCAGCTTTAGTAACGTCATCCAGTGCAGACTCAGAATCCATTCTGTCTGCAACGAAACTTTATTCATAAATCCTGTTCTTCTTGTACTTGTTTGGCAAACTCTCTCTACAGTTGAGCTATTATAAGCACTTTGCTACTTGCTGTGTTTCATTTGTGGTGTAATGGAAGTGTTTCTCTGACCTCAGCTACTGATTGAAAAAGAATACTAATGGAGATATATTTGCACGGTGGGATCGTCATGTTGAAACAACCTGTTGTTGCCAAGCTGGAAGCATGCAACTGTTTAAACTCTTATAGTTTCCTCTTCCTCTCATGGAAACTGTAAGGAATTAGTCCAAACTATGAAAACAGTTCCAGAGCAATAGTAAATGTTTCTAGACAGGGATGTCCATATACTTTTGGACAAATAAAGCAAGCATAAATGACTTTAAAATTGTGAAATTAGAAGTGAACAAATTGAAGCACCATTGAGATTTAGTCCTAAAACGTATCACTCTGTGAAACTCAGTCCATCCTTCTTGCATAATAGTGTGTCCATAAAGGCAGTATTTACCACCTTTCAGCCAGAGATGCCACTGCTCAAGCCACATCTCAGCGATTGTACCCAGTCTACAGGCCAAAAAAGGGGAGAAACGTTTTGACTGCCTGGTTTATACTCAGCAGACGAGCTCGCCCCTTCACTATGTGAGAGGTCTGTTTCATCATTCCCAGAGGTCCTTCCATGCATCCTCCGTGCTCTCCTTCCTCCGTACCTAGTTCTGATCTGAACATAGGCATGGTGTGCGGCGCATGAGGTAACACCAGGCAATCTCAACATGGTGCCGCTTACATCAACCCGTTGGTTCAGATGAGCTGCCAGCCCATTGCTGCTAATCAGAATTTCTGCTCTCATAATTGACCCGATTGAATAAAAATTAAATAAAATTAAAATAGAAGACACTGGTGCTGATCCACGGCAGTCCTGGCTCACTCACAAAGCTTGCAATTAATGCTAATCGGGGACAGGCCGTCCGCTGATTTAGGTGAGGGTATCTCAAGTCTGGAGAAGACCGGAGTGTGCCAAGCGAGCCTGTTAGGGAGAAGCTCAGAGGGGCCCTTTTAAAGATTGAAGCCCTGGCATGTTGCGACGGGGTTTTGATTGCACTCCACCAAGTGAGAGCCCTGGCTTGGAGGAAATTTACATGTCACAACCTCTGCAAAGAAGAAGCAGGTTAATCACATCAAAAACCAGATCAGTCTCTTATCAAGTAACTAAATGAGTAGAGATTTTTCACATAGGACTTTCCAAAATTAAGGTTTTCACTTTTAAAGTAGTTCTGTGCCATGTAAACATAAATGTTTGATCTGCCTCATGCATCATTTTACATTTCAATTGAATTAGATACTATAATAGTAACAGCTAAAATGTGCATGCAGTGTCTACCGTGTGGGCCAAATACTGTAAAGTTTAGTAACATAACATCAAAATGCACATACACGATACGAATACACGATTTTATTCAATATACACTGAATATATGCTAGTAGGGTACTGTTGGTCAAGTGTGTGTGAATAATATTTGTATATGGACATTTTGAACCCTGTGATAGTGATTGCAGAACAACAACCTGCTTCATATTCCTACTTATACGAGCAGATTGTGTATACACATGTATATAGCGTGAGAGTGTAGTGTACGCACATCTTTTAGGATTCAAATTTAACCGTACATTACTTGTTCAGATAGAAATTATTCACAGTGCAGACCTGTCATTTCACCTAAAGTATGCATTATATAACAGTAACCATAGGGAACATGCACATGCTGTACTGTGTCTTTGGCCTAATGGCCTCCCAAGCCCATGTTATGACCTTCGTGGAGGATCCCGGCCCCCAGGTTGAGCACCTCTGCTTTACTTAACATGTTCATTTACCTTGAGCTGTATTTACCCCGACCACAAAGAGAGTCTCTCAAGACTCCACTCCCACTCTCTCTATTGAGTCTCTTCACAAACGCTGTGCACAATGAGAGTCGAGAGCATTCAGTGTAACAAATAGGGAGATGTGTTCACAGTGTAATGGCCTGCAGGCCCTAATTGCGCCGATTGATTCGAGTTGCCGAGTTGGGCCATAGAATTTTTATCTGAGGAAGCCATCTTGAAGGAGAGGCCAATGATGACATTTATTTTTCACAGTTAACATCCTTACCCCCCTCCACACTCACCAAGTTTACATTAGAGATGGAGATCACAAGATGTGCTGACTGTATGTATGAGCTGTGTGTGTGTGTGTCTCATAGACCCTCTTTCAAAGCACTTTAGATGCTATTCAATTGATATGGCCATTATTGCGTGGAAGGGGAACCATTTCAGCGTGACTCTTGATGTGTCTGCATTTCACCGCAGTGTTTTTTTGTTCTTTCTATAGAGAGCTTCTATAGAAAGCTTTCTTTCTCTCTCTGTTCCGCAGCATTAGTGATTATCACGAGGATGCTTCTTAGCCTCACTGCAGAAAAAAAAATGTCTTTACTCGTCACTTGTTACTGTTGTTAATTCAAAACCTTGCTCCCCCCGTGTTAGCAAAGGGTTTTGAATTAAAAACATCCCTCACAGGTCGTCTCTTTGTACGAAGCCGTGCAGCAGCAGAAGGTTCAGAAAGCTTGAATTATTTTCCATTAACAGGGATACAATTGATCTAAACATGTGGTGAATGGGCCAATAGCAGTACCTTAAAAGGATGCAGTTTTAAGGGAGTGAAGGTGCCCAGCCTGAGCACTCCTATGGATCAACCCTCTGGATCTATACAATCTAGAAGCCCTCCTGCCTCAGCCTGATTGAATACCACACAGAGGGCCTGTGGAGAGGTTCTAGTAACCATATGCTATTGTCCAGATGCTCACCTACAGTCACCAAGTGGGGGTAAAGAGAGTGCAGGAGGGGGTTGTGACACTATAGTGGCTCACTATGGAGACTTACTGCTAGTTTTGATCCCCAGAAGGGTATGGATACATTTGGAAAGTGGATCTTGACACTGTAGAAAATTACACTAAAGACCAAGGAGGCTCGTTTGAAAGTGCTCAGAAGTCCTGACTTCAGTAAACTGCACACAGTGTGTTCTAACAAGGCCAGACGGGTGCTCTAAACTCCATACTGTTTTTGTTTTTGCAGATTTTGATTAAAAGTACAAAATAGAGCTTCAGTTCAAACCAATTTTCAAGCAGATATTTTGTATGTTTGCACCCAAGAAGTGTTGCATTTTATTTGACGAGAACACGCTGATCAGTAAAGAGAAACTTCCATAATAAACAAACGAGCAGATGTCCCCTTGTCGCCTTTTTTAAAATCTAACATGAAATAATGAAAGGTTTCAGGCTATAAAAATGTTAATAAGAAAGAAAATGCATAAAAAACCTAAAGTCTGTGTTGCAGGCATATTTCTAATATAAAAACCTTTAATGTTACTGTTTTAAATATCAATGTTCAGATGTTTTTGCATCATAGTAGACTGTTACAGGGCATCTCCCGTATTGAAAGGTGTGGATATGTGTGAATGTGAGGTAAACATAAATAAAGGTTAAAGATAAATGCACTAAGCACACGCAGGCTCCTGAAATATAAAGTGTCTGCGTTTAGCGTGAAGTAGCACAAATCAAGTCAGACATCAACCCTCCAGATGTCTTTCGCAGAAACCTGTTTGCAGCGAGGAAGTGAGGAATAATTTATCAGTGAAAGGCTGCTACGTGTAAACATATTCATGAAACACCTGATCTTAGGCTTTTTTCATGTCACCTATGTCTGAGAGCGTCTGTGTGCTGATGTGCATTTGAAAAATATGAAAGGGGAAATCAGACATCAAACGAGGATGAAAGGAGAAGCGTCAAAAGTTGACTGTGACAATCCTTAATCGCTCGGAAGAGGTGTTGTTGTGGAAACAGGTTTATACCGACACCTTGCCAGAGGTACAGAAGAGCAGAATACCCAGCCGTGTAATTCCACCGGCTGCCAAATTCCTGGTCATCCTACCTTCAAAACGTAAACATCGACGCGTCTCCAATCGCATTAAGTTGTGAAGCCATCGGTGTTTATTTTGAAAGGGGCCACAACTGGAGTCGATGCCAGCAAAGGCTTTAAATACAAAGGCTCATTTTTCAGTGTCTCTTCTCAGCCTGGAGCTGTTTGCCAATCTAGCTCTGAATACACCCTTCACTGGCTTGAGCACCTTGAGGTGTGCTCATCTCTAATCACTATTTGATGACAGAAATCTGCAGGCATAAAACCAGGAGACACACAGTTCCTTAGCAACGGGCGCCGGTAGTCCAAACAATTTCATTAAAGCGTGGCACCTCTTAGCAGGTGGGTGAGTGTTAGAGGAGATAAACATTCATGAGCAGATTGGCTGTGGTATTTGCCAACATCACAATTGATGATATCAATTTGTTTGTGAAGCAGCTCAAATATTGTAAGTGGATTAAGCAAAGGTGTCGGAGATGGTGAAGGAGTGTATCAGGATGTCTTTTTTCATTTAATTGATGATGTGCAAATGCAGGAAAATGTGATTTCTTATTTGTTTTGAAGAGAATTAGAATTACTTTAATCCACAAGCACAACTAATGCACAGCATATACATTGGTGATATAAGCTGTGCACATATTACAGTAAGAGAAGGAAAAATCTAGGGTGATTTAATTAAATCTTTTACTTGTGCACCACAGTTTCACTAGATACATGTCACTGAACAATATTTAGGTTTATAAAAAACAAAGTATTTCTACATTTATCTGCCAAAAATTGTTAGAACAAAACTAATGAAACCTTAAATTAGAGAAGACTGTCCATTGTGCTCATACTTTTATTTAGCTTTGCTTTAGCCCAGTGAAATGTAGCATTAATTTTTAGTCAGTTGTGTCATGTTCCAGGTTCATGTCAAACCATGATAGAGCCGTGTCCAGTCAAACATTGTGAAATATACTGTGTAAGCACCTTACTAATACTGACAGTATTGACAAAACTGAAGTAATTGCTTGACTAATATTCAATGCAGCATCAAAAACAGTCTGATAAAAAACTCACGTATTGCAAATAAACTAAAAATACAAATTTAAAAAATCTATGAATAATTAATACATAAACTCAGTGGGTCCCATAGATTTGTGTTACTAATAGTGAAAAAGGATCCATGTGTCAAAAGAGGGTACAGTTTTACAGCAACAACCCTCAAAAATACCTACTAATAATTAACTTTTCCCAGCATCTCCTCCAACCTTTATACATTCCTGCTTCATTAAGAGCTGTGTTCCACCTGGCCTCATGTTGAAAAAGGTAACTGATGTTCGACTTTGTCCCGGCCGCTAACAGGTGACATGAAATCATTAACAAAGCGTGTTCGAAGAGCAGTCAGGTGTCAACAGCTCTTGACTTTGTTTTCCACAAAATGATGACACCTTAAGTAGAAGGCATGGCAAGTCCAGTCAGTCTTGTGAGGTGAAGAAATAAAGGGCTGAAGCCATTTTGTATTCTTATAAATTCGTAAATGTAAAATGCAAAATTAAGTCCTGGAATGTGGTCTACATAGAGCAGCAGTTTCTGTCCAAAAGACATCATGATAAGATGATACTGACAATCTTGGTGTTCAAAATGTTCTTATATATTGAAGTTTAGCACCTGAATTTGACCAATTGCATTTCAGCAAACATACTTAAAGCTCATTATGGAGCATTATGGATTAATAGTCTTTGTTATGAGACTGTTAATATATGTGTTCCCAGGTGTAGTATTTTGCATGATGTTTGCACATTTTCCAACTGTAATAGCCTCCCAAGTCTTTTTCTCATAGCTACCTTACACCGGTGAGACAGCCATTCAGAGATAAACTTGTCATTTGTGGTGTTAAAGGCAAACCCCGCTTGATTTAAACACTTTTATTCATTATCACGTTGATCAGGGACTGCAGACAAGAACAGCTCTTTTAAATCCAGAACACTAGTGCTCTAATTTGTGGTGCCATACAGTATGTAGCCTGGAGGTACTACATTGACCATGAATCAGATGAAAGAGACTTGAGAATGCAGAATGCGTGGTATGATGCTTTTACATCCGAATGTGCTTTATATCATCGTCACAAGATCAGCTGTGAGCCTGCAAATGTGCCCTGATGTCAGGAAACATGTTCTTGCCCTTAGGTGTCAGTACAGCGTCAGTTCAGTTTATTACGGGTTTAGGTGCAGGATAACGACCACTTCTTTGATTTTTAGTGATGAACAGTAGTGAATGATTTCTCAGACATATTATAGAGCATAAAGTGTTTCTTTAGTGTATGTGACCTATACGTTTATGTAGGTTGTTTTACAGTGGATGCAAGGTCCCATTTTTTCTCATGTATTTATGGTGAATATATCGTCTGTTTAGCATCTTGCCTGCAGTTTTATTGATAACGTCATCATTTTGGGTTCCCATGACAGTTTGAATGATCTTTTAAACTTTGTCTTTAACTTTATGTAAGATCCTGTTGTCCTCTTATTTGATCTCCGGCCAAAATAATCACGTGTTGAATATATGTTTGCTGCACGTACTTCACTGAAAACCATGTATCAGCAACATAACGGCAATGTTTTCTGCTTTTTTCCCCACTGGAGTTTTAAAATGTTTGTTTAGCTCAAGTTGTGGGCTAAAATTCTCAACCTGTCATCTTTAAATTAGTCTAAAAACATTTAACATTTCCAAACTTGGGTATGAATGATTTTCACTTGGCAGCAACATTATGTAATCCACTCAGTCGATGAATCAACTAACAGAGTTTTGAGCAGAGTTTGCTTTTGGTGAAATATTCTACCATGATTCAGCATTCACTGATGATTTAGTAGGAATGTAAATATTAGTAATTTAAGGGGTTATCAACTCTCTCAAGACCCCAGAAGACCAGAGCACCTACACTGTAGAAGCTCAAAATTTTTTTCGTCTTAATATGGCAACAGCAAACACGATACTTATTTTATTGCATATTCCCAAATATATATATATATATAATAAATTTGATCAAATTAATATATTTTATAATATATCATATAAACTTCACTGACTGAGTGGGTGCTTACAGACACACAGCAGTCAGCAGTTAGTTTTATAGTGTCACGACTTAATAATACACGTAAAGATTGCACCTTTAGTAGAAAGATTACAGCACACTTCTGCAAAACCCTGAAACCTTTGTAAGTCACGAGAGTTCCTCTGCACCAGCACCTGCAAGACAAATCTCTGTCCATTTAATGCACTTGGTAAATGATGAAGAGATTCTGATTTGCAGGCTGTAAATTTAAGAGCGCCGTCTACACGAGCAGAGTAGGTACACTTAATCTAAATGTTTATGCTGCTGAGCAGAGTGACCTGCGGCTGTGTGTATGTTAACGTGTGAATTTACTGTCGCGGTCTCCATCCAAGACTGACATAAATGAACTGGCATTGCTTCCTGCTCATGACTCCCCTCCCTCCCTCCCCTTTGCATTTCCCTCTGTCATCTTTCTGACACCTCCAAAAGATGACATGGAAATACATGTGTCGGCAAGCCTGACAATGAGGAGCCATAAAGCAATAAAGCAAGAAAAAAAGAGGAAGACGGAGACCTCGGAGTGTTTGTCACTGTCATGTCTATTGATTGATGACAAAGAAAGCGATTGAGAGGTCCTCGACAGAGGGGCACGAGGAAACAGACAGAGGGAATTTCATTTGTTGAGTCAAATATTCAGAATGGAGATGTGAGCGGGCATTTTAGCCTCCCATTTCTCTTATTGTATTACATTAATCAAAGGGCTTCCGGGACGTTCGTGTGAACTGAGTGTCACCGTGATGTTCTGGAAGCAGAGAGGGGAGAAAAAAACAACAACAAAAAGAAGCATGCTTCAGAGATGTCTCTTTCCTGACAGTGGTATCAATTGTCTTGTCTTAAATGATCACGGCCACTGCATTACTTGAAAATTAACAGCTAGAATTTATGTGAGTGCCTCTCTCCTCGCTTCCTGAGTCACAGAAACAAATAATTGAATTGGTACAAGTACATAAAGCATTCCAGCGGCTAATGTAACAGGCCTAACTCAGTTAACGAAGGCAAGGGCACAGACAAGAGTGGGGTTATAAAAAAAAAAAACGAACATGCAGATCTAAACGGTTTTCCTCTTTTACCAGGCGTGTTTTTCTTTCTCCTGCACGTTTTATCTCTCATCACCTTCCTCTGTGTCACTCTGCATTTCTCCCTCCCTCTTTAATTGGAAGTCTCTGCCTCAGCTGTGTATCACCTAAGATGCTGGGGAAACCTAAGCTGTCGCAAAGTGTGCTTATTAAAAGGGACATGAAAAGATAAAAGCCTAAACTCCCCATTTTTTTTTTTACGAGGTGGCTGTGACTGTCTGAGTGCATCAGTCTTGGCTGAACGAGATACTTGGACCCTGCAGCAGTGTGTTTAAAAAAAATTCAGTGAATTGTCCCTTTTATAATCAGACCCAAAATCACCTAATGCACCATGTAGCATAAATGCACAGGAATTTGTCTTGGAGGCAGGGAGGCAAAGACATACTGACAACATATACAGAGACAAAGCACACTTAAAGCATATGATGCACATACATTTAACTGCTGGTAGCTATATTCATAGCAGATATAAGAACTGTATTGTTTTCATAGCAAATAACAAAGTGTTGAATATTTCCTTGAGAATATTCCTCCTATGATATTCTTCTGATATGCTCTGACTGATGGTGATGTGATTTAGCACAGATATGGAGCTATAGTTTATTAATCATTAGAAATAAATCTCCTATATATCTCACATATACAGTATATGACATCATCCATCACTGTAGTGACAAAGATGGAAAGGCGTTTTATAGCTGACCATTATACAGTCATATTGCCTGATAGTATATCCTATCTGAAGCTTGTCTTCTGTCCAATGGTTTTTACTTATTCCTTGCTGCTGTACAAAAGTATTTTATTATTAAGTATTATCAGGAGGAGAAATATGCCAATTACAATTAAAAGTGCTGTAGACCACAGAGTAAAAGCAGAAAGCGCTGATCACACTCCCTATTAAACACCTGTAAGCTGCACATTATAACCCGAATCTGATCGAATTATTCTCCGAACAGCTTCACTGGAGCAGCTGCGGGGGGTCAAAGCCCTGCTGAAGGGCGTCTCATCAGTTCTAACATACAAATTTATACTGCAAGTGCAGACATAAAAACAGTTGTAGGTGCAGTCCTGACTAATAATGATAATAATAAAGATAAATAAGAACACGACAAGGTGCAACACTGTGCAGTGAATGACCTGCTGATCCATCTTTACACGTCTCTGTTTGGAATACAGTGCATCAGAATAAATCAGTTTTCAGTAGAAACTTCATGCAGAACTTCAGGTGGAGAGATGTTGAAGCCTCCAGTGACCCGGACTTGTTGAATGACACTGTCAGTGGTGCAGAGACACATTATCCCTCTAACCAATCAGAGGATTTCTTTTATTTGTGCTCACTTAGAAAGCTTTGGATTTACAGTAAATTCATATCGACAACTGCGAGGCGTTAAGCTGAGTGTTCATCATAGCAGTGATCATAGCAGAGCACAGAAGAGTAAGGCGCGGAGCTAGTGTTTCTAAGTTGATTAAGTTGCATACTGTACTGAGTGTCTTCAAATTAAAATCAAATTTAACATGCTGGTGTGAAGTCAATCAGTGACCAAATTGTGAGTTGCTCGACATTTTTGTTAAAACTTTTCATGCATAAGTGCATAAACTCATTAACTGATTGTGCACAGTTTTCCAAATTACGAAGAGTCCAAATCTGACTGCAGCCTCTAAACAACAAGGCCAATGGGAAAGGTTACATCAGATGTTTTCGCTACAGTAAATAAAAAAAATCTTCAAAGATGCACGGGGAAATGCACAGTTTGTATGTAATCAAGAATTAGTGCTTCATGCCACCATATCGCTATGCAGTCTGCAACAGTCTGGTGACCCATTTGGAAAACCTCGAGTTACATCAAGTTGGAGTTCCCCGAATGCCATTTGCCTTCCAGTTTCTCAACTGCTGTAAATGTTCTAGTCCTGAACAGCTTCTGTTTGTTGTTGATGTATTTTTTTTTTCTTTCTGCTGCTATGTATTTTGCTGAAGCTTTAGACTCTCATTAAATCAACCGAGGAACTGCAAGCCTCTATAAACATCAAATCTATAAATTGCACTGATGGTCTTACGCTAGGTCTCAGACAGTGCTACCCTTTGATGAAAACTTCTGGGACAAAAACAGAAAAATAACTAGAGAATCTGAGGCAAGAAGAGAAAGTCTTGTTTTGACACTAAGATTAATTCACAAGTTTTCTCTCACTGGCAAAGAGAAGGGGAGTGTGTGTGTGTGTTTGTGTGTGTGTAGAGAGAGAGAGCAGAGAGATGAGAGGAGCTTTTGATATTTATTAGGCTTGGACCTCACCAAAGACCTCTCCCAGGACTGCCGATGTGACAATTAAGCCAGGTTATGCTTTGACACTGTTTCCATAGGCAAGTGGCCAAAGTATATCTCCAGTCAAAATATCCATGCCAGCTAACAAGCTTGTTCCCTCTCCATAGAGCCAAGAAGAAAGGGAGGCTGCAGCCTTGAGACATGAACAAAAGCAGGAAAAAAAAGAGGACGAGGGGTTGGTGGTGAGGTCGGGTGTTGGAGGAGAGGGGATAAGACAATAAAATAATAAAATCAAAAGAGAGGCTTCCCCCTCCCAAAAGAAGCTGCTGGAGTTTGCTGAAGAAAACGGTGTCAGCGACTCAATGTGATCAAGGTGATGTGTGCAGCTCACATCTGAAAATGTCCAACACAGTCGAAGCCCGACACAATGCACAGCGAGATAGGAACCAGGCCCCTGGGTATGCTCTCACTCGCTTTTGTTCTGCCTTAATGACCCTGCCTTGATTTCACCCATAACGCTCGCAGCTCTTGCTACACCTTGCCTATTTAGCCCACAGTCATGTCAGCTCGCTTCTGCCGTTGCTCAATCTTCGCCCTCATTTCACTTCTTTTTTGTTACGTGTGTGTGTGTCTGTCCGTGAGTATGTGTGTGTGTGTGTGTGTGTGTGTGTGTGTTTGCCTGAAAATGCTCTTGTCTTAGAGGAGCTCCCCGCCACACAATGGCCATCTAAACTCATTAAGAAAATTCCGTAAAGAGCCATTAACAAACGGGTTCTCTTTGGCCAGAGATATCAGGTCTAATTAGGTGACCGTTCTTGACAGGGTTGCAAAAACAAAAGGCGCGCTCGCATTTGAAAAGGTTCAGGTCCCGCAAAGGGCCTCACGTTTTTTTTTCTTTTTCCTCCTCCCTTTTCTTCGTCTCCCCCCACTGTAGCCGACTAATGACTGTGGGTTTAACAACAAAAAAGAAGAAAAAATACCTCTCTTCCCTGGGAAGGCGACAGGGAAAGGTTCACCATCCACCAAACAAAAGCCTTTCCACTTCGGGACCTTTTTCCCCCTCGCCAGGTGATTCGCTGTCCTCATTTACTAGACAATGAAGCCACAGACAGACTTATTGTAAACACTTTGCATGGGCTGCTAAATAGACTTCCATGCCAAGCCAAGCCAGCAACCCAGGCTTCACTCTCACAGGCCCCCCTCCCTCCCTCCTTCCATCCTTCCCTAGTCCTCCTCTCCCAGTTTCAAGTAGACAGTGTGCCGCTGCTGTTTTTGTTGTGCAGGAATTTGTTGTGGTGACACTGTAGCAGAAACACAGTCAGATAAGTGCATCCTGGCAGATAAGGCAACCAGGAGCTGATTACACATAATCATGGAAAATTATATCCATAATAATGGGAAACAGTAGCTCTGAATTGGATCCACTTCTCTGCCTTCATAGAAATAAAAGGATGATATTCCATGAGGTTTTGGGTTGTGAAAAAACATCTCATCTCATTTACTCATAAATATTGCAGTTCCTCTTGATGTTGTTAATTCATTTATTATTGTAATAATAATGATTCCATGAAAAGTCCCCTTTGTTTGCAGCATGATCTAATCTGCAGTTTGACCAATGCAGTCTTGGGCCCACCTGAAATATCAGAAAATAGGGAGGCGAAGGCACCACCTTTCGTGTTGTAGGTAAATGAGGAATCAATGGATTTAGTATACTATAGACCTTTAAATCACATTATATCTGTCTTATCTCTCATTCCGTCTTCAAATGAGCCCGGACATCAAGTGTCTCTCTTTTCGTCAGCCACATCTGAATCTATTTACAGTCAGGACCTTTGCAGCCCGAGTAATCCATCCACGTTTGAATGAAAAGATCTTTCCTCGTAATGTGCTGCAGTCCAAAGACAGATGACGGTGACCTTTGTTGAGCTTTATATTGTATGTGGCTGCGTAAAATATATCGCCTCTGTTTTCAGTGAGTAACTCGGCATAAATAAGGAACAAAAACTTTGACGTGGTCTTTTACTTACCCAGACATTAATGGCTTTTTTGTTGTTGCGCTATGACATGCTGTGTACACCATGGGGAAAAAAAAAAGGTCTGGTATCGTTCACAGTGTTTGGATGTTTTTCAAGGAAATGCTGCAAACATTGTAAAAACACTGGGTTTATAAAGAATACCACTCTGGGAAATTGCATTTTCCCTGTTATGTTGAGTGAGTGTGTGTGTTTCTTTTTTCATTTTGTGGTTGTATACCAAGCAGTAGTCCTTTTACTATATATTGTTCATGATAATAATATATTATTTAGCTTTTTCAGTTGTAATATAACTCTTCGGTTTCTCACCAAACCGGTTTAGGTTAAGATCCTTTAAGTTTTTTTTTCTTTACAGACAAAAGAATGTTCCCATGTTTACTGCTCAATCCACACTGTGCACAAGCAACAGTAACACAATTAAGGAAATGGCTCGTGAAAAACTTTGATTATTCCAGTGCCATTTAGCTCTTATCCTGAGCAAAGCCACAGTCACACCTACAGTTTGTTTTCTTTGGTCCAAACCAAAGTGGAAAATTTAATTTGAGTTTAGTTTCACGCTGCCCAGTAACAAGGTGACCAAGAGTTGTAAATAAAAGTCATGTAGGCTGGAAATTTTGGCAGCGGAGGTGGAGCACAAACTAAATACACATAAAGACTTTGTTCTGCTTGGTGCTCCAAGCAGGCGGAGCTGCTTCTGTCCGCTTCTTCCACCCATAATCCCTCGAGTTGTTCCCCGTAGTTGGTTTAGATTGCATTTTAACATCTAACGAACCACATCGTATTTCTATTTTTAGTGGACTGAGAATTTTGCAGCCATCATGCTGCCATTGTTTGGTTTTATGTCACCTAGAGATGAATGGAAAAACTGCAGAGTTTATAAGCATGGTCAGAACATGCTGCTTTAAACTCAGGTTTACACGAATGAAACTTGTAATTCTCAGATGTTACGAGTATTATAACAGCATCAAAGACATCAGCACACATGTGCAGAGGTGGTAGAAGTACACAAACTCAGTACTCAAGTAAAAGTGCAAGTACTTGAACAATGTATGAATGTTGTACAAGTCAAGTCCAGATTGGTTAAACAGACTTTCAAAGGTGAAAATCATGGTAGATTTATAGTGATTAAATAAAAACAAGGGTCAAACAAGGAAGTAACTAACTAAAGTTATAAATAAATGTAGTGGAGTAAAAGGAGCATAACATGGAAAGTACAGCCATCACAGAACTATACATTTATTTAAGCACAGCACTTGAGTAAATTTACTTAGTTACTGCACTTACTGCACCACCTCTGCAAATAGGACTATTGGCACATGTAAACAACCAGTGTACAAAAGCAGAAATGATCAACAATGAAATATACAAATAGATATTTGATTGGAAGCCAGAGTGTTGTAAAAAATGTATCCATCAGAGGCAAGTCCAACCTACTTAAAAATATACGTTATGATGATACAAATCTGGAAATTGGAGCTCAGGCCAGGATCAAACACCAGAGAAGCAGATGCCCCTGTGTGGTGTTAAATGAATAATACGCACAAACTGGAGACATTTTACTGCATTGTTTGTTTTCTGTTTCTGTTTTTGTGGTCAGCCTTGGTGTTTTTTACTATTTGCTGTTGTGAGTTGTAAAGCGATTTGAAATCAGAATTCAGAATTTTTAACGCCAACATTTCCGACCTCTGACGTGCATTGAACGCAGCATTCCACCTCGCATACACTTATGTCCTACAAACTTCACACCCTCTGGTTTGAAATGCACAAGATGGCAAACTGTATGTGATGCAACTCTGTGTTGGTTTCAGTTTCAGTCAGACTTTGGAGGGTCTTTGTTTTAAAAACTCTGTGTAATGATCTCCTCTGCAGCCTTTTTACCCTAATCTACCTGGGGAAATCAGGTTTCTCTAATCCCCTTTCCCCACTTACAGAAACCAGGTTTCTCATGACAGCTGACAACTTGACAGAAAGCCTGGTTACTTAATTGATTGTTTTTACAGGTACATTAAAGTACACTGCACAGGATAATACGGTCACTGTGTGGAAATAAGGAGGAAAATATCTATTGTCACATGTGAGGGCATATGTTTGGAATATGAGATGAAAGCCAGCGTCAAATCCTGGCCACAAGGACCTGGCCACCCCCATCCACATCCGCTCAACACACACACACACATGTTAATTCTTCCCTGCAAGCACATGACAAGAAGACTCCTGTCACACACACACACACACACATATTTTCGCAGAAGCACCTGCTCCGCTTTGAACTGAGAGTGTTACATTTTTGATTTGATTTCTACTTTTAGAAATTAATTTATTGTAGAATTAATTTCTGGTTTTGTACATTGTATAAAATTGTATATATTTTCTGTCAGTGCTAATGATATTGTGCTATTTAAATTAACTGGCGATTTGTGGAAATGCTGTGACACATAAAAAGAGACAAACATGAGCAGTCACACAAGCAGACAGGTTGTAAGGCAAATGTTTTTTAGAAAGGAAAACAGAACAGAACAGTATTTTCATCCAGACTGTCTGAGTTTATAGATGACGTTTAGGTTCAGCTCTGACTGCATACACAGTTTTCCCAGTTTAATTTCTCTCAACTTCCTGCTGTGGATGTTACTTTGACCTTACAGTGTCGTATCATAAATAAAAAACTTCAAAAATTAGACTCGAGTTGCAATAAGTTTCTAATGAGTAATAATGTCAGTTTGTCCATACAATATTTAAATAGCCTCAAATTCTTGACTGCTCCATTGTGGCACTTTCCTGTTCAGCAGGTGCAGTAAAACTTTATTGATAAAAAAAACAAACAAGAGAACCAGAAATCTGTGGAGACTCATATGACGATGATTCACACCAGATTTCCTCGTACTGACAGCCACAGACAGCCGCACTCGGAGCTCTAACCAGCAGCAGGAGCCCTTCTCTGGCACGTCTGGTTCCTCAACAGGTGCCAGGTGAAACCTCCCCAGCTGTCTCGCGGGTATTTCCTCTCCCTCGGCTCTTATTGGTCAGGAATCTGTGGTCTGTCTCCAATGTCCCAGCACTGCATTCCTCCATACCACAGGAGCCACGCGCTCCTCTCCCTACCTTAGCTGTAAAGGTTAATCACCAACAGGTGTTGGTTTAAGTGCTGCTGGCTCAGCTGTTTACCTTCATGGCAAATGAGCTCCAGGAACTAAGTTTTGTCACGGTGGGATTTTGATTCTTCCTGCTTGATGCAAGCAACTGACCACACATTATTCAGTCCTGTCAGACTGATTCTTTTTCAAATCAGTCTGTGTCACGCATGCACACTCATTAGACCTAAACATACGCATTATCAAATTTTAAATGAAACTATTCAGTGTTTTCTGTTTTTATGAGGTGCTGTAACAATTTTACAGAAAACATACTGCATAAAATAAACTGAAACCTTTCTTTCTTTTACTTTAAAGCCCATTTTTATTGTAACTATAAACCTAGATTTGCTTCCCTGAAGCTTTTGAACTCTGCACTCCTCACTGCTTCATCTTGTGTTGATAGCTGAGGCGTTAATATTCATCCTCCTGCTGCTTTCAGCACTCGGCATGAAAACTTCAAGTGAACGCCTCAAATGTAAATGTATAACCTGTCCTTTTGTGTTTGAGTCAACCTGCAGCCAACATTTACTGTAGTGTTCAGGCTGTGTGTGTGTGTGTGTGTGTGTGGTATAACCTACCCACGCTCACTTCACACACACACACACACCTTTATTTCACCATTTATAACTCTCCTGGCCTCCTGAAACTCTGTTTGCAATTTAAGGCCGCAAATTAGAAGCGTAAGTCATCTGTTTCCCATAATCCTCCTGTCAGACCAGGAGCTGGCTGCCCCCCCCACATACACTCTTGGCGTGGACAGTGCGCGCACACACACACACACACACACACATGCAGTCATATCACATACAAACAGCCACACATAGATTTACATGGGTATTCATGCATATGCATTGTGTTGTGCGCACAGTGCCAGAATCACACACAGAATACCTGCAGCTTGAATGTTTTTCAGCCTCTTTTCCCAGGATAGTCTCATGATTTCAGAGTATCTCTCTTTCTCCAGCGCACAGTTGCATTCTTTGCAGAAAACACAAATAAATACAACAATCCGAAACTGAAAAATACAATGCTGCTTTACCTTCTTATGGAAACCTGGGGGTCATTTCATTCTCTGCCACCCTTTCATTATAAACCCAAAACATACTAACCAGCCAGCTTTCTTATGTTGAGATACCACAGGGCCCAAGTTCTGTCAGTTAGTTTGAGACAATTTAATTAAATACAACTTTAGTTTGTATTGTGCTTATAGGTAAAAATATAGGACATGCAAATATTCACCATTTGAGACAGTGAACTTGGGGAAGTCCGGGGTCCTGGGGCAGCTGCTCACTTTGCCCAGTTGGCAATCCAGCCTCAGGGATTAGGGACTTTAATAAACTGTTAACACCTGTTAACAACTATCTCAAAATTGCACAAAGTGCAGTGTGTACAGTGCAAAGACTTTTACCAGTAAAGCAGAAGACAGACAATAAACAAAGTATAGACTCAAAGTGATGTTTGTGGAGAATGATTATTTATTATTATTATATGAACCTACTTTGTTTCTTGTCTTTGTTCAACTTGTATTTTTAACAGCTCTGTAAAACAGCAGGCATGTACGATCCAAGTCAAAGTCTGAGTCTGTTCTTTCAATAAAATAAAAAAAAAAGAAAAGGCAAAAAACTGAATTTAATTTCCAGCTGTAGCAGCAGTAAATTTGCAGGAAGAAAAATAAAATGCAGGTTCATCATTGATTCATCTGTCTGGGTGTTTTCTCCGTGACATAACGTCCGATAGCTGCAGTGTGTAAACACTCGTGAATCTTTATACACTGAACGGCTCTTTAAACTGTCAAGCTTCCAATTTAACGTATTACAGGCGACCTCAGTAATCTGCAGAGATTAATACTGTGTGTTTATCTGGATCTTTCTGCAGTGTGTGAATCTGTCTGTGTGTGCAGCAGTGGATGTATGTGTGTTTTTCTGGGTGTTAAGTGAGCTTCTTTTGTTTATCTTGTGCGTTCTCATGTGCATACCTTTGAGCATGTGTAAAAGAGGCTCGCTCAGAGTGTGTGTGATAATGCAGCAGCTCTGCATGTGTGTGAGTGCGGATGTGTGTGTGTGTGTGTGTGTGTGTGTGTGAGAAACCCCGGCAAAGGTGACGTGTCCTACATGTTCACTGACAGCTTTATGGGCTCTGTGGCTCAGCGAGGGGAACAAGATTATGGGAAAGGAAACACACACACACACACACAGCGACACACTTGAACTGGCTATTGTCCTAGATGCTATAGTCAGGTGAGGTCCAAGGTTCAGTGCTCATATTATTAACAGGAACAAGCTGGTGCACAGTAAACACACCTAGAACTTACTCAAGTGGAAAGCTGAATTGTTGGGGGTCAGCAGAGTTTGAAGGGGTCGAGTCTGTTGCTGTAATTGTCTGAGTGGACACGCGGCTGATCCACACGATCCTGAGAGCTGGACACAGTGTGCTTGGTAGATTTTTCATGGTCTGTTTCAGAGTGACTTTAAAATCGACGTATGTTGTAAAACTTTATGTTTTAGATTCCTAGTTTGCTTCAGTTCTCCAAGCTATGTCACCAAGACAAGACACTTAAACAGTGACACAAGACAACTACAGATGAAGCTGTTGTGTCATTTGTCGTCATTTTGTGTCTGTTTTTGGTCATCACGTGTCGCCTTGTGCTCATTTTGTGTCTTTTCGGTCGTATTTTTTCTTTTCTTTTCTTTTTCTTTTTGTCTCTGTGGCATCATCTACGGGCCACCTGACCTCTCAGGCCGCTGGGCCTGTTCCCAGCGTGTGCAGCTGCTTCTTCATCAATACCAAAGATGAAAAACACTACAAGACTTAAATAAAATAAGATCTGACTCCTGCTGTCACCAGAATCTCTAAATCTGGCGTAGTACCAGGTTACCGTCACTAAAATTCCTACAGATAACATACTTCTAATACTTATCAACTGCAAATTCAGTGTAGTAAAATTGCTACAAATACAAGTATTTCCTAGGCTAACCAAAAACAAAACTTTCTTGTTTTGTATGTTGATTATACTTATACTTCCAAGTTTTTCTAACGTGTCTGCACTCTGAGATTCTGTGAGCCCTTAAGTAGCGACTTATAGTTACTGTCAGACTGTACCGTGTGTGGGTAAATGCATAAACTGTAAATATAATATGCAGATATTGAGAAAAAAGCGTCGGCCCTGCGATGGATTGGCGACCTGTGTACCCCGCCTCTCGCAGCTGGGATAGGCTCCAGCACCCCCCCCGTGACCCTTACGAGGACAAGCGGTTAAGAAAATGGATGGATGGATGGATGAGAAAAAAGCATTCTGTGCACTTTTCTTTCCCATTCAGTCAAATGCACTTTCAAACTTTTTAAACTGGGAATTACCACCTGCTTCCCATGTTCTGCTCAGCATCCAAGAGACTCCAAGAGGGAGTGTTTGCAGAAGATTTCAAACCAGGTGCTCGATACAAATGGGAAGACAATTAAACGGACACAATGTGGATCTGTGGTCCTTGGTGGATTGTTTAGGAACATTTGAGGCTCAGCTGTTCCATCCAGCAACATACCGACAGAGAAGAACAGTTTTTCCTGTGTTTTCTATTGTTGTCTTTTTCAATTTGAGTCCTGGATTTGCAGATGTAAATATAAGTGGATCTGGGGGATAAAAAGCAAAAAGCTCCACATTATCTGACAGACATTGTCACTATCAGTGTGAGGAATTCATACTGCATCGTTACACCACTATAGTAGGACTTGGACATCAGTCACAGATGTCACATAACGGCTCCCGAACCTGTCATGTGGAACTCCACATCTCACCGCTGTTAACCCCATAAGATACAAGAAAGCATCTGATTGCAGCGGTTGGAACTCCTAATTAGGTTGAAGTAGGTCTCTTTGAACCGACGGTGTAACAGAAAAAGCAAAATGTGAAACATTTTCGACCTCATTATAAGTTATCTAAAAGGCAAGGGCTCGTGATAATGAGGGCCATCCAGTGGGATGCGATGCAGTGGGAAGAGAGCGCCTAATTGTGTCAAATGGCTGGAAGTATTTCACTTTGAATTATGGGAGAAAAGGGGGAAAATAAAGCAGAGACGCACAACACGGACACAGTATGCGGCATTAGTGTGAGGAAATAAATGAGGTACTATAGAAACTATAAGTGTGCACGTTTATTCAAGACAAGGTGATATTAAAGATGTTGTGTGTCTTACACTTTGTCAAAGTCACACCTCCGAGTTTAGCCGCAGTATTGCCAAACAACATGCGTCTAATTTAGTGAGTCCACAGGCAACATTAGGTGTCAGTGCTTTCAGCTATAGATAACCTTCCTCAGATGTATTTGTCTTCTTTCTCAGGATTTGATCACAAATCCACACAGAACAATTGAAAACACTTTATTTAAAGGTCAGTCCACCAAAACCAGACGTAGCACATGTTCCCTGGTTCATTTAGCATCACAGAGATGATTCTGTTTCTGTTTTTTCAGGTTTTCAGTTCCCCACGTCCAACAGTTGTGCCTCTGTCTCCATGTGATGAAATGACATTTGGTGTTGTTTTTTTAATAATAATATTTGTACTTTATATTAATTCATGTTGAAAACATCCAATCTTATATATACTGATCAGTGGCAGCTCGCCCACAAGACTGGCATCACCGCTCCAGACCCGGAGCTTGGACCCAAACAGCAGGACATCAAAATCACTTGGTCTTTCTCCAGAAACTGGTCTGAGAAGAAGTCCTGGCTAACTGTCTGTCCTGAGACCGGAGTTTTGTTTTGTTTCCCTGCCTCCTCTGTCAGCTGCCAGGAACCGAACGAGCCTGGATTCAGACAGGTATTATAGATTCAATACATTTTCCTGATAAAGTGACAAAGCATGAACAGACTAGGAGCTACATGGAAAATGCTGTGTGTCATGCAATGTTCTGCAATGTGAATATCACTACGCAGCTTAATGAAGGCTACAGGATAGGACATAATGAGATGACATAATGAGGAGGGGGACGAAAACAGACCCATTTTGTCTAAGATGATAGACTGCATTAAATTCTGTGGTGTGTTTGTGTTAGCATTGCGTGGTCATAATAAAAGTGAACACTCCTGGAAAATCCTGGCATTGGACTTTGTTGGACCCCTGAATGCAGCAGTACCTGCAGACTGTTACTGTGTTTAAGGGGACATTTAAGAATGAGCTACTTGACTGCATGTTCTCTGTTGAAGGAGAGACGGGTGAAATTTACTTATAAATAGTAAATGACTATAAACACAGACCAGACCATGTCTTTTTACGTTAATTAATTTTTTTTAAGTAGTGTGATGCACAAGAATGGTGCTTTGGCTTATACAAGTGGTGATACGTGGTTAGAGTGAATCTGAAAACTGACTTGCAAAAGCCCCCCAAAAAATAATTTCACCAGTCGCCACTGATACTGATATATTCATAAAAATATGTAATTTAGGCTTTTCTGCTTGGACACGACTTGACTTGTAGCATCATGACAAACATACAGCGCTGACAGCTCAAAAAGCAGCAGCCTCATGGTTTAGTCTGAGCGTGTGCAGCGGCTGGTGTGTCTCCTCGTAAACACCAGGGAAGCATGCCTTTGAACAGTAATTCCAAATCAAGACAAGAGGTTAAGAGGGGAGTGTGCTGGTGGTGGGGGAAGGGAGAACAGGGATCTAATTGGTGAGATGAGACAGGAGACGTTGCTCAGACAAAGGATGAATACCTTGTTCTCAGTAGCTGAGAAGCCACAATAGAGCCATCATCAACAATCTGCCTTGTCGGCCGATACACACCGTAATGCGCCTCTTGAAAAGGCTCATTTCAGCGACAGGAGTTAAAGTGCTTCACACAGGTGACAGTCGATAGGCTTCGCCATCTGCATTTCAAAGCTTCCCCGTCTCATCAGCACGAGTACAGATGCTCAGCTGTCAGGAGATTGCCGGTTCTGATGAAACTGGCTCGCTTTTCTCTGGCCACACTGATCTAGTTTTGTTTCCTGGTTTTGTCCAAAAAAGAGCTGAACCTGAACTAATCAAAGTGCCTTGCTTAGTGGTACCTGGTTGTCCTGCCTGTAATTAGTAAATTAGTCCTTGCTTATTCTCTCTTCTTTCCAAAACTGTCTAATTGATTGGTTTTTTGGGGTGGATTTCTGATTGTGGGATCTACCTTTGCCTTACAATCATTGTCATCCACCTCTTGTCCCAGTTATTCAAATAGCTACACCTGCGATTGTCTCTATGGCATCCGTAGGTACTGCAACAACTTCTGTCAACTTCGCTCATCTTACGAGCTGCGGTAGCTCGTAGCTGATGCAAACAATCAAGTACAATTTTTCAGAGAGCAATTTCTTAACCAATCACAGCAGAAATACAGAAACAGTTAAGTAACAGGACACTGGATACAAACTGGTTTCTCACGATCGAACTGTCTCGGGACACAGTTTATTCAGTTATCGGTATTGATCATTCCACTTTATTGTTCTCAATTTATACAATGAATCTGTAAAATCCTCCTTTATTTCTCTTAATCATGTTTGTATTTACTATATTTGGGTGCCAGCCCCTGTGGTAATGAGCTTGACGTGAATACCTGCTTAATTAAATGGTTAAAAGGGTGGTTTCATCTTATTTGTTACTGCTCCATAAGACAATACATTACCTCTACATAGAGCTTGTAGTGAGTGATCTGTGTCCCAATTCTGTGAATTTCCTGAAATTCAACATGTATCCAGCCTTATGCAAATATTCATTTTTATTGTGCTCATGGAATATATATTTTTTGGACAAGCTATCAGTCTGCATAGCCTGTGTTAAATCTAAAGGAGCTTTCTGTGGCCAATCCAAACACATTTGCTCATGGCTTTGAATAACATTACCTCTCACAGATATATAGTATTCCAAAGCAATGGGGAATATGGGTAAACATTGAACTGTATAGCTCTGAGAAGACTGCAGTGGTGCCAGTGATGCTCTGGTGGATTTATCCTTGTATCCACGCAATGGTCCTTTGAGGCTTTAGGATATTATTTTTTCTTGGCTTTTTCAAAAGCACACAGGTAGTCGTCATGGAGCTTTAGTTGAAATCCAAGCCACTGGATTGTTAGTTTGGTGCTTTAATTTACATGACGTACTGCATGTGTCATGAAAATTCAAGTTTTATTTCATTTTGTGACTATTTTGGGAGGAAAAGTGCAACAAAAACCTTTTTGGGTGTAACCTTTTTTGCTGGCATTAACAAAAAATGTGAGAAATTATAAAGGAAAACACCAAACACAAACTGTTGCCACAAAATCCACTGTTTGCTACAATATGCTACAGCATTAAGCTTTCGCCTCATTGTCATGTCCAACTACTTTTGGCTATAATGTATCTTAGTCTAGCACTACAAGTTTCAATGACCAAATTGCCTGTCTCCATCAATAAAGTGGAAGTAAATCAGAAACTTATAAGACATCACCTTCACTTTAAAACTCCAAGGAATAACAAATCAGCACATTTTTGGCCGACAGCGATGAGTTGGGATTTGTCCAACTAGAAAAGACGCCCAACAACCGTGTAAAACACTTACTGTTGTGAGCCAGCTCTCTGTGCTTTGGTTTGAGAGCAAACATGAAAAAAAAAAAAAAGCAGTCATACTCATGCTCATTTTGGTCCCCTGTCCGTTCTCCACCTGCAGCTCACAGCGGTGACATCATGGATTAGCTCACCATGAGAACATGTTCACCAGGGACGTGGCCTACATGCCGACACTGGACTCTGTCCTGGTGTCGTCCTAGATGGATGCAGCTTGTCGCATCTCAATCCCTCCTGCAGGAAGCTCTACAGCACGGTGGACATAAATCAGATGGAGTCAGTATCTGACCATCATCAACTGCTCTTGCATACTTACACAAACAGGCAGGATATGCTATCCTCCTGTGCTGTGTTAAGTCACAGCCACGAGGGCTTTTTTTTCAGCCTCCTTGTAAATGTAGAGAACTGATGTTTTCAATTAAAGTCGACTCAGAGGTGAGTTTCTACCCTTGACGCATAAACCAACCTTAATAAGTTTTCATCGAGTCGTATCTCTCGACTTGTTGTGAAGAAATATGTACTGCGAGGTGCAGGCACCGGGGTCGGCCACACAAGAACAGGTCCAGCTGCGAGAGGAGGTGAAGGTTTGATGTCAGCTTGGGGAGGATATACTCCAGCACATGTGCAATGAACTCACAAACAGGCTGCTGTCATCCAAGTCTCACTGCTAATCAGTGTAGAGACTGATCTGCTTTTGTTTGTTCAGGAATATCTCATGTTCACACTTTGCACTCGAGTCGTATTTTTCTTTAACGTGAGGTTCACTCTCTTTCACACTTACGCTGTTCCCTTCTCCAGTTTTTCTACTTTCCATGTCAGTTCTTATATCTATGTACAATGAAGGAGGAATAGAAAGCTGGGAAGAGAAACACCCCTGAGCTCCACGGTGCAGTTTTCTCTGCAGCTTGTCACTGATTCACATGACCTCAGAGTGACTGTTGGAGTGGGAGTTGTCTTTTGACAGAGCTTGTGTTCGTCTGTGAAACGTTATGTCGTCCAAGTCTCTAAATGCCATGCACGTCAGAGACATGTAGCTCCATGTTCCATATTTTCAGGAGGTAGGTCTGTTTGTAACATTTAGATCTAATACATTCAGAGGTGGATTATGTTGTGGGTTTAGTTTCTGTCTGTACAGTTATGTTCAAGATTTGGACCATTTCAGCCAAATTCATCCCAACATCACTCCTCATTAGTTTTCTGAATGTCTGTCCTGTCTCTTTCTCCACCTGCTCTGTCTCTGAGACATACATCTCAGACGTACGTGTCCTTGTCCTCATCTGGGCTCTGATGGAACCGAGTTTGGCCAACTTTTAGTTTCTGCTCTTGGACTTTGCTTCAGGACAGGTGTGAGCTGACACACGTACATATACAAACAATTGTGCACATACACTTCAGGGATATTTATAGACACACAAATTATTTTCAATGTCATGTGAAACCTTATAACCAGAACTACAAATTTTCCTGGTTTGAAATGATTCTTCTCATAATTGTTTACAAAAAAAAAGCTCCTTGGTGGAAGCTGTACTGTATATTCTAAACAAGTTTTAAGGCTCATGAATCTGTAATATTTTCATGATAGAAGGTTTCAACCTGACAGTGAGGGTGTGTTCACCTTTGATAACCAAACAGACAACAACAAACACAGTCCGCCTGTTTCTGCCTGCATTCATCACCCTGAAAGCGTGTCCAGCATCCTGCAGTCAGCTTTCACCTCTTCAACCGGAGTCAAGACTGATGTTATTACCTTATCAAAGGTGGAGGTGTCTGCAGCTTTGGGGGGAAAACGAAAAAGAGACCGGGAAAGAGGAGGAGGGAGGGGTGTATGACTTCCTTTGACTGGCTGGCAGCCGACGGGGGCACTGGGCGTATTTATCCCTCGCTGTCGGCTTATCAGCGGGGCCTGTAAATCTACCTGACAGGTCTTTACAGGTGCCGTTAATCCTGCTGATTCAATTCATTTTGCTAACTGCTCGGATGCGGCCTCTCTCCGCGGGGAAGATCAAACCTTTGCTCCGTTCTCGGCGCGTTAGTTTGTGTTGTCCTTGTGATGGAAAGCCGAATTCCGCTCTCTCTAACGTGGAGATGAAAGGTGTAATGCAGCCTCCGTGGCAGTCAGATTATTCCTGCAAACATGTTTGCGGTTCTTTATTTGCTGCACACAGAGCCTGGCTTTTTCTAAACTCTTATTTACAGAGGACAAATTTGCTTCCGAGGTATGCAGTTTTTCAGCGGTGCCCTGCTACACGCTCTGATTTATTTGTACCACGGAGCTGACCTCCTTGTGCTACACTGCTCTAAAGATGCTACCACTAAGTTTTTCTTCATTTTTTACCATATTATTCTGAAATTCTTACGAGTTCGGCTAAGATGATCATCATCCTGAATTAGCATTTAGTTTTCACTTTGTCTTAACCAACCAGTCAACATTGCTCGTAGTGTCTGAGATCACTTGACATAATAAGAGTTAGACCTATGCTGAGTTACAGGATCCTGTACAGTTGTCAGTGAGTGCAAACTCACGCGAGTGGCAATTCAGAGGTCCGAAATCTTGCCAGGGTTCTGCTGCCTTTCTGTGTTGTTTTCTTTTCCCTTCAGATTTACTATCAGCGATCTGTCACACGGTGTACTGCAGTGTCTCAGTCTGTGTTCTCGCTGTGAAGAATAACATCCATGAGTCACTGGAAACAGGGAAACATGTGGACAACAAGCACGCTTCACGGGGGAGCAGGTTTTGAACTGTTCACCTTTGTCATCTTTCTGGTTCTTGCACTTCCTTTCTTTTCACAAAAAGCATCTTAGCCTGTCACACAAGGCGACAGAGAGGCTGAGAGTTTTAAAGCATCGATCAACAAACATTGTAAAAATTGACTATAACAACATGTTTAGTAATAATCTGAATCTGAATCTCCCTTCTCATGTCCAGCTTTGAGAAAGGACAGAGGTCAGACACATCTGCAGAACAGCAACCTTGAAGCTGTTGTGGTCAAGGACACCTTAGCCAAACAAGAAAAAAGGTTTCAAGGTGGCACTTGAAGCTGTAGCTGTACATGCCGCTTTGCTTCACCTCAGCTTACCCTCAGAGGTTTGCTGAGCTCAGTCCGTTTTGAGCACAGTTGTCCGCAATTATACAGCCATCGGCTTTACAGTGAAGTAATGAGCTTTGTCTGCCCATCACACCATTTATTCGCTTCCTTCCTAAATGCAGCATTAAGCTTCCAGTCAGTGGTTCCTCAAGGCCTTTTTTTCCCCTCATCTTGAGAAGGCCACTCACGAGAAAACACAAGAGCAGATAGAATCTTGGCAGGTTTGCATGTTTAAACGGAGCGGTCACCTCCGCCTGGCTTCCTGCTGCAAACATCAAGCATCGACCTTATCGTTTCCTCGTGGTGATTAGGCTGCTTCCTGGGGACTCAATCACAGGTTCAAGTTCATTTATGTTCACTCTGGTCTTGAGCAGCGTTCCTCAACCTTTGTTGAGTCATAAAGTGATGCTCAGTTTGAAGAGAAAGATCAAAATGTCGACCTTTAAAAAGTAAACACGGCTATAATTGGCTCTTTCCCTCTAACAGCTTGTAATCTGTTACATCTGTCTGCAAAGCCATAAGTTAAGTGGACCAATGATTTGGACGTTTTCAGCTCCATATGTTCATGTTTAATTTGATTATTTTTACAGCTTTTTCCTCAGTGCTTTGTATTTACACTGTTCTTTGCCTATTCTGCATCTTCTCTGCCATCTTTTTAATTATTACTGTTACAAATGCAACAACCTGTTTCTGTTCCTGTCAAGTTTCCTTGAAGCATAAAAAAAGTTTTATTCTACACCGGTCTCATCTTTGATACCACTTCAATAATAAATGTATCAATATTGAATCCTTTTTGGAAAACAGTTTAAAGTATATAGATATAGAAAGTATATTGGACCATCAGAAATTTAGCTCTGGGTTTTCAACCAGCAACCTTCCATTCACAGGCCCATGAGCCTAACTTCTCGTCCATCGCTGCCCTCTCCGTGAGCTGTTTTCCTTTGCTTTCTCTTCGTCTCTGATGGGACGTCCTCTTGGTGGCTCAGAGCAGCGAGGGGCATTTATCTCTGACCCGCAGGTTGGGCCCCGCTGTCTCAGCTGCCAAAACAGTCCCATTCAACATTGTGCTGAGTTCATCAATGCTCAGCTGACACACACACACACACACACGCTGTCACACATACAGACAGGGAAATGCATGCACATACAGGCACGCTGCAAAAAATGCCTTTCTTCAAATGTTCATCTGTGAAATTCATGTTTTTATAAATTCATTCAGTAAATAGATGTTGGTTTTCTGCTGGTGTCAGATCACCTGTCAGTCAAAAACAGACTGTGTGGCGGATTTTGTGTAGATAAAATTTCACTAATCACAAACCACAAGATCACAAAATACCTCTTGATTTTAAAAAAAGACACTGGGCTCCAACTAATTCTTTTCATTATTCATAAATCTAACAATAAGTTTTCTGTTAAATTGACTAATTGTGTTGGCATTTTAATAAATTGATTATAAAGTTAATAATTCTTAGGTAGTTGGAAATTATGATTTTGACGTTACTGTAAAGATAAATGACTGATTGAAGCACTTTTTTTTTTTTGTGTGTACACACAACACGTGCACACACACAAAATATACACACAAAAACATCACAAATCCCATGCAGGAAAGAACCGGACAACCTCAGTCCTTTTTAGCTGGATATCTGGGGACCCCCCTCCACCGCCTAGTGCCTATCAACCTCCGACAGGTCAGGCCCTCACACACATACACATAGTCCCCAACCCGCGGCCTCTCCCCTGTCACAACTGTCACTTGACTTCAGCGAGCAGAACCCCCTTTTATCAGAAAACCTGAAGCGCGGCTCTGACAAAGCTGAAGAACTGCCAGAGACTGACCCCTGTGTATATTTAGCAGCAGCTTGGCAGTCACCCATCCCAACTGTCGAGGCTGTCAGAGCCTCGCTCGCGCACCAACCCTCTCTCCTCCTCCACCTCAGTTTGATTATGCAGAGAGGGAGTCACAGAGGATGCTCTCATTGTTCGCTTCATTGTACATATTCAGGTAAAGTCGCAACAATTAGCACCTCAGCCATGTTTTTACTGGAATGATGACTCTTTTTAGCTGAACTACCTGAAGGTGCAATACCAGCATCTTTAGGACTTACTGTCAGTGGTACACCCACTGCAGTTATGGTCTAATTTGCTGTGAGATTACCTAATGCCTTACTGTAGCTAAAGAATCCCTGAGATAAAGTCTGAATTTTTTACTTTTCTTGCAAACATGAATATGCTCCTTCTTGGGAGATGAAGGCCACATGTCCATCAGTTCTTCTCCCCCAGCCTACACGAGCTGCTGTTTTGCTCCTGTTAAATCCCTCTTTTCTAACGGTTCAAAAGCTGGTTCTGAATATGTGTCTGTAGACAGTTTGCAGCTAGTTGCACACAAGTACATGCAAACAGCATCACAAATAATCACAGGCGTCTCTAAAACGGTCCACAATTAAAACAATGGGATGAGACTGAACTGAGCTGCTGTTCTCCAGAGAGCCAATATGAGGGTCAATTAGATCCATTGTTATAGGTTAGTTTTTTTTAAGGAGTTTTTCTTTCCTTTTTGTGACTTAAAATGTATGTTTTGTGTTTTGGCCTACAGATTATATCTGTTTGCTTAAATATTTCAGAAAATTGTAGCTTTAGTAAAAACATCTCTGAATATAACCACATCATACCTTTAAAGAGTTACTTTTAAGCACTTGATAGTTTTCTGTGGTGATCTTAATGGTATTCAGTCAGAGAAAAAAAAACTGAAGACAATGGGAAGTTTCTAAATCCTTTTATACAGATCCATTTTGCAGAAGAGGTCATAAAGTTTTTCCAAGCCCAGATGAAAAGCAGCAAACGCCTTTTGAAATTAAGGAATTTCATTGTCTGAAACATCATTGGTGATTTTATAAGAGCACTGCAGATGTCACTTATTTTCAAACCATGGATATGTGACCATTTCATCTTTTATAACCCTCATAACCCCATAACCCTGAAGTCTTTTGATGAAGTAGGCCAGAGCCAGTATCTGCATTAGACATTCAGCATCAATGCAAAATGAACCAGGGACCCTGCACACTCTGAAGCATCAACTGACTTGTAAAGATGTGATATCAAAAAGTTTCCCTGCACTTTGTACTTATGGCACTTCGTTCTGGAGCAGAACACAGAGACGCACATCACCACGGAGGGATTTCTTGTCTTTTTGATGTTTCAGACGGCTTGTTACCTCTTTTTTTATTTCCTCACCATTTTGATCACCTTTATTCACCTACTTATAAATAAAATCTCATAAATGGGATTTGAGAGATTTAAAACATTTTACAACAAACAGGGAGTGTATTTCAACTTCAGAAATCCCCACACAGCTCAAATTCAGCTTTACCCTCCTCTCTGAGTGACTCAGGACTGTGCGTCACCTACCAAGCTTGTGAGTCTGAGTGCAGCTTGTTTTCTTACAGTAAGGGTTGTATTATCATATGAACCTTCGTTGTGTTTCCCCTCTTGCATTTTTTGTTGTCACGTCAATGCTATGCGCCGCGTGATTATTGTAGTGTAAGGAAATGCTCAAGGTCTCCCTGCTTACCTTCATCTCTGTGTCCTTAATGTGATGATCAGCAGTGCAGTGGTGCAAACTTTGATCTTTAGATGTTTTTGAACCCATAGACAAATCCTTCAGGAACGGTAGGAGTATGAGATGTCTTCTTCCACTTGCAGATGACAACAACTTCAAAGAAATCATTTTTTAAGTACAAGATAGAACATTACCTTTGCAATGAGTGCTCACAGTCTTCCTGATGAGTTGTCTTTCAGGCTTGGGTGAAGTTCACACACACTGAATTTCACTGAATCTCTGCGCTTGCTCTGGCTGAGCGCCATGCACTGCTTAGCAGGAATCTCAGATTGAACCTAATCGGTTCTCCAGTCACCGTGTTTAAGTGGTCTTTTCGCCAGGTTAATGGGATTTCCTCTGAAAGGTCTGCGCTCAACGTCTAAAGTGGTCCAGACAATCGCAATGAGCTCCGAGTCAAGTGTGATTAACCCGCTGACCTGTCTGCAGCCATCACGCCTCTGCTCCCTCTCAGCTCGACTCGAACTGTGTGCAAGTCAAGTCAGATTTACTTATGAGGATGCAAACGAGGAAACAAAGAGTAAGGAGAACAACAGATAGGAGTAGTACATCCCGGATCTCAGGGAACAGGGCCACAGCTTGTAGCGTATGTGTGTTAATGTGCGTGTGTGAATAGTTATGCATGTCTTTAGTCCGTGCTCTGCCTGAGTTTCGACTAGTCCTCTGCAGCAATTGTTTAAGGGATGATTCTGCTGTGTTAATGAAACTCTTATTTTTTTTCGTTTGACAGTTTTATGGAAACAGAGCTAAAAATTAGTCAGAATCAGAAGTGGCAAGAAACATTAACAGTCAGGTGTTCAGACAGGTTGTATACAAACTTTGATGTGAAATTATTACCCAGGTATCGGAGTTTAAACACCGATTTCCTGGTTCAGCTTTGACTCACCACACAGAAGTCATAGAAAGTCTTTAAAATGTTTAATTATATGGATTTCTCAGGTTCATGGATGTACTGAGGGAGTTTTTTTCCCCCACACAGGCTGTGAACTCGCACCACTCAGCAATAGCAACATGCTAAACAGTTACACACTCCGACTCGTTCACATTTGTGTTCATTTTATTAATGTTTCTGTTTCTTATTTGTGAAATGTCCCTACATGACAGCTATGACAATAATAGCTATATCTTGTTGCTTAACACATAGTACTGTATGTTGTCTAACTACCCAACCTTGATAATGGAGTGAATTGTTCCGCATCGATCCACGCAACGCCATAGTGATAATCACCCGTTTGTGTGGGTCAGTGTCTGTAATGATTTCTCTCTACTTCTGCCCTACGACCTTCATGTAGTGTGTGTGTGTGTGTAGTGGTGTATTTCTGTTGAGCATTAGCCAATGAACCATCTTTTCACATGTCAGGGAGTGAGAAATGAGTGGTGTTATCACCTCTGATCACGTCCTCTGACTGAGTGTTCACTTCTTCACGATTCAATTAGCCAGCGAAGCGTTGCTGCTTCTGCAGATGAGCACACTTTCTTTCACCTTTACTGATCTAGTCAGGACTTCTTCAGTGGAATATTGTTTGTCCTCTATTGGCTCAAAGAGACATCTTCACTATTCTACATAGAAACATAGAAGTAACATGTCAGCTTTGTCATGATTTGGCTCTTGACTTCCTGGTCGGGGACTTTTATTATGAAATCCCAGCACCACTTCCTCTCTGTGAGCACTCCACTCCTGCTCACTTTACACCCTGCCTTCTTCTGCCTTCAGCTCTCTCTCCATAAGACGTCATCAAGTGCTTATGAAAATGATCAAAAAGCTGCTTTGATGATTTACAACACCACTATAAAGTTCTGTGCAGGGCATGAACCTGGTCTCTGTGTTTAGGACCCAACCTGGCTAAATCAGGCTAGTGCTGCAAAGTTTAAGACCCGAACCCAATCTGAAGCTGTGTTTTTGATCTAGTTCATCATCGGCAGAGTAATACAAGGCACTGGCTCAGTTCCTTTTCCCTCTTCTGGCTTGCAATATGATACGAATGGACACAGTTGATCAGGACAGTCAGGGAGACAAGGAAAGATATTTCTTGATAACCAGACCCAACAAGAGCCCAATGTTTCATACAAGCTGGCCCAAGTCAAACTCAAGGGCTCCCAGCAAAATATCAAGTTCATGAGGAAGCTGTGCTGGACCGCAGTGTAGAAATACTCGATCATTCTCGTCTCCCAAAGCTGTTGTGTTATAGGCCTGCTGCTACCAGAGGCCACGATGTCAACTGTGTATTACGTAAGGCTTTCATACCAGCACGAATAATAAAACTATCTTAAAGCGTATAAACCATTTTGTCAGCCAAACACACCTACTGTCCATGGAAAATTGCCATCATTTGTTTGAGTTTAGTACTTTTTGATGTTGCTTCAGTTGTCAGTGGATATCTCGTCTGGGAGGAAATCTTCACATGTTCACGTCAAGTGCTCCAGGCAAAGGATTTCTCCTCCCTGTTTGTCAAAAGTAGCTTGCTTTA
The DNA here is from genome assembly GCA_032362345.1 of Sandelia bainsii. NCBI lineage: Eukaryota > Metazoa > Chordata > Actinopteri > Anabantiformes > Anabantidae > Sandelia > Sandelia bainsii. Next base: position 2,196,426 of record JAUMHL010000013.1, on the reverse strand, counting down.
GAAATGAGGGTTGATTCTGTGACAGCTAAATTACACGTGCGAGAACTAGGTCACATAGTATTTAGAATACTTACCAGTTTTTAAAGAGGTTACTCATGCCCACCTAGTGTGGGGATGAGTTACCTTTGGAGAGTCTTTTTAAAAGTGTCTAAGTTATTTGATCTTTTTTCCAAATCAGATATAAAAACCACACCCATACTGTTCACATTAATTGCTAAAGTGACTGTAAAACACATAATTTTAGTTTAGTTAATTCTCGTTAAATATATTTGACTTTGTCGTTCAGCTACAGTGGTGTCTGCAGCTTATTTGATCAATTAAGGGGTTAAAATCACATCCTGTGGTCATCTTGGAGGTTTTTCTAGCTCAGTGAACTGCGAGTAGTTATGTCCATATTTTCTATTTCGAATTCCATTTACAACACAATGAACTGTGCAAAAAGTAATTGGGTAATTAACTCTAATTGTTACTAAAAAGTTTAATAATTTTAACAGTTTTGGCAGGTGGATACATGGCAACAGTTTTGGTCATCTGCCATTGTGCAGTTTTTGAGTTGTGTCATTTTGTACTGTATTCATGTGCTGGTGGGAAACTCCTCCATCCAGGACTCCCAGGTTAAGGCGATGGTGGATGTTTGTGCTGCTGGAAACTGTTTAATTCTGTACAGCTGAAGTCAGCCAGGCAGCTTAAATACTGAAACGGATTTCAAATAAAACTTCTGAGCCAAGTCTGCTGTATTCAGTTACTAATGGATGTGTTAACCGTCGTGGCTCGGAGCGAGTGACATAATATTTGACATGAGATGCCAAGTGTGAGAAACTCAGTGTGTGCGTGTGTGCGTGTGTTTTGTTCTCCTCAGGGTGCGAAGGTATTAAAGCAAATGGCAGGATCGGTTGAGATCATGTCGACTGACGGGCCAGAACAGATGCACAGGTATACACACAAAAACCCACACACTCACAGGAGTGTCCAACTGCATTAGGGCATTTATGCAGTTTGTCCTTCTCGTTTTATTATAATTTAAAATGGGGATCATTCTTTTACTTGTTAAGCTATTGGAAAGATTCTTTGTGATGTTACAGGAAACTTGAGATTTTGGTATTTAGTTAGTGAAGATCACAGGTTACGTTGGCATTTCCCTCAGTGGCACATGTTGTTTCCTTTCTTGTCAGGTTGTTTCTTTATGTGAGTTTGACTGAATGTACTTGAAAAACTTCGACTTAAATTGGTGACAAATAATCCGTAACTCATTCCTAAAGTCGTGTCCTGAAGTGAGAATGAGCCAAAATGGCAGCACTCACAGTGATTGTCCCTAAAACTCCTATGTCGAAATTCTGAGGGCACAAAACCAAGAACACACACAATAATCCACCCAACACACATCATTTTCCAACAGGTGCAGACGAAGATCAAGTTGCAACACTTTTCTTCCTCCCCCCTACTCTTCTCCTTCCCTCCTCTCTCTTTTTCACATTAATGCCAGCAAGAGGAGCTTTAGAGACATTGCTGATGTGTGTGTGTGTGTGTGTGTGGGTGAGCAGGAAGAAGGGGGGTCTCTAATAACCAGGCAAGGTACACTAATCTCAGATGGCAACATTTGGTTTACCTTAAGCTGGAGGGACAGCTGTATTAAAAGCAGGAATTATCCTAATCAGTTCAAACTCCATCCTCCTCCCTCCCCTCCTCCCTGCTTCACCTCTTTGCATATAAAACTTCCACATTAGGCTTAAGAGTACAACGGCTTAGCTGCTGTTCGCCCTACATCTGTCTTCCCTCTGCGACGACCAATCAGAAAGGTGGATGAAGGGATGAAAAGAGAGAGGAGTAAAAAAAAGAGGAAGATGGTTCAGAAAGGAACAGGAGATGTTGTGGGGGGGGGGGGGGGGGGGATGTTGAA